>CM062812.1:921459958-922059958 GCA_031772625.1 Pinus tabuliformis | reverse complement strand
CCAACTTAAGTGTTTGAAAGGAATAAGAATTTTGAACACAAAATCTTTCCCAAAACAAGAAGGACTAATAAAAAAGATCACAAATCACTCTCAAAAACCAAAAGAAACCAAACTCAAATTCGGCAAAGAAAGCAAAAACAATGTTTTTGAAGGACTTTTCTTTTTCAAGAAACAATAAAAACAACTTTTCAAAAGCACTCAAAATGCCACCAAAGACTCAAAGACCGAAAGCAAATCACAAGGAAACTTTGCAAGTTATCAATTCAACATGAATGAAAACTTGAACAAAATAAGTGTTTCAACTTGCACTAAACGATCCAAAATCAACAAAAAGAGCTTTGAGAAAACTGATCAAGAAATCAGGAAAGACACACTTTCAAATTCATCAACAAGAAACTTTCAAAAAGTAAGAAAAAGTGAATGGCCACAAAATTGACGGGAAGCAAAGCAAGCAAACCATAAAAATGAAGTTTGACACTAAGATTGCAGACAATCTTCTGTTCCAGAAGACCAGAACAATCAAGAACCTCTATAAGAAGCCTTGTGTGTTCAAACACAAATCATAAAACTCACTGTAAAGCAAACCGAGGCCAAAAACTTTTCAAAGCAGGAGAGAATTTGTAACAGTAAGCTCACTGAAAAATTAAATTATGAAAACAGAAACTGACCACTCAGAAACCACACAGACCAAGAAACAAATCTTTCTAGGAAGAAAGATTTGAAAAAATCATGCAAAAAATTGTATATGCGACTGTGTCTCTACACAACTGCGTGTACATGCACTTTTTCCAAAAGAAACTCATGTATACGCAGTTTCAGTTCATAGAAACAGGTGCGCGTACGCTTCTGTAAATAGACAAAGGTGCGTATATGAAGTTTTACAAGAAAAAATAAAAAATGAGGCCTGATGAAAAAGATCATACTTGAAGTCTGAGTTCCTACAGGAGCAGGCAGTACAGTGACAACAAGCAAACTAAGAATTGAGCCCTGATTGGCACTAAATAACCCAAACTAGGAATAACAAGATTGTTATCCCTAGTGGAGTCGCCAATTTTGTTGAGGGAATAAGTCCCCTAGGGCTTTGGGTCAAAACCCTAGCAGAGCAGGAGTAATCTACAACAAGAAACAAGCATTAAACTCAGGCAACATGCTTAAACAAACTAACTATGAGAGGATGAACATACCCGGATGTCCTTCGTTTGGGTAGTTCCAGCCAGGGTTCAAACCCTCTGCAACTCTTAATGATCTTCGAACCTACAAATAAGCTAATTCGAATACACATAGCAGCATATAGATAAAGCATTGTAGTGAAATAAACTTTATATCATATGAGTGGATGGTTAGTTATACATTGAAATAGTCATTCATATATAAACCATAACAATAACATCAGATGCATAAACAAAGTTGATATCAAGAACAAGACAATGTTTCTTTTTATTGTAGAAAACTATAATAAAAACATGGAAAGAGTTCACCTGAGTCTTCCTCTTCCGACTCCAAGCGGAACCGTCCTCCAGGTCCATCCAATCCCAGTCTTCAACAACCTCCTTCCATAACCAATACCATGATATCTCCAAGCATATGAGAGAACATCAAAACTCAAGGAAATAAGGGTTTCCTGAACTTGGGGAAGTGCTTGAAGCACATGGATTCTTCAGACTTGATCAGGGGATAATCTCAGTATAGTAATTCTATCATCTCTCTCCTCTTTAAGGCCTTCCCATTGAAGTCTTTTTATACTTCTCCCAAATTAGTTTTTTATTTTAGAAACAGTTGGGAAGAGTTGGGCCACGGGCACCAATAGGTAATCAACAGGTAAAACCTGTGATCTCCGCCCATAGTTAAGGAAATTTAATTTTTTTAAGTGTTTTAACATATATACGTGGGTTGGGTATAGACTGACCTGCGTGTACACGCTTTTAACACAGGGCAAAGTAGTGTACAGGGAGTAAAACACTGTTTTTAAAATATCTAGACCAAGTCTGGAAGGAGGGGTTGCCCTAGGCCATAAACAAAGCATCACAAATACAAAGGGTGATATTTGGAGCTATAAGAGTGCCTGTGGACCAAGCTAGAAGGTGGATTGAAGTCTCACACAGGTGGTGCGACCACCTGACTATCCGTAGGGAGCACAGTCTCAACGCTCCAAGCAGTTGAAAGAGAACGCGAGAATTTAAAAGAGTCTATGAGGGAGCTGCGCAATAAGGAGGCCGCACATAGGATTGACATGTCACAAGGGTCGCGTCCGCACAAAGGGGGCTGCGTTGTTGCACGAGTATGCTGGGAAGTGACTGTTGGTGTCACTGTTCATGACAAGATGTCCAATTTAAGACAAAGAGGAGCGGGCGGCGGACAATTAAGACAAGAAGTCAGAACTAGATTTGGGATGATCTACCGCCAATCTAGCATTAATGGGTCGAATGTGGGGTAACGGTCGAATTTGAATTCAAAAAGGCCTATAAATCACAAGGAACTATCCAGCGAACAACCCTTGGCGTTTTGAGAATTCAGTTGTTGTGCTATCAAGTGCATATGGACCTTATGAATTTGGAAGCTTTGAGAGTAGGTTTAGTGTTTGAGACATTGCCGAAGGAGACGCAGGACCTCTTGAATAGAATGATGTCGACAACCGAGGAAGCCACACAGAGCCCTACACTGCAGGTGGGGGATGCACTGGAAATTCCAAAATCGCCCCGGACACCGAGGCCCAAAACGGATCCACAGGCAGCAGGACCAGTCTGCATGTCTCCGTGAAATCCGCGGTTTGGTAAACTTTCTATGGAAGACAAGGGAAAGACTGTTAATATTGAGACAGATGATGAGGAGGAGGACCTCCAGGTTTTCATAGAAGAGATCGAGGCGGATGAAGAAATGGAGGAAGACATTCAGCCGGTGCGCGCTGCAACAAAACTGCCCAAGTATGTCCCTCTGTGGAAAGGGAAAGCAAAAGTACCCAAGGATTTGGATGCCGTTAAGAGCTCACTCCAAACCCTGCTCCTCCCAGATGGAATTCTGTTTGAAGGTTCGGTTCTAGGCCATGTGCCCATGATGAAATTTGAAGATTGGGACCTCGCGGACAGCGAAAAGTTCCCAAATTTGGAGACTAGCAAACTCTTGAAATAGAGCAAGGAGGGGTCCGTTACAATGCTAGAATCGCAGAAATGGCTGCGTGGTGTGGAGAAGGCTGGGCTACTCCACCTGCTATGGATTCCGCATTTTCACCATGCATCGATTATGATCTTTGTCATCAGGCATCTGCTTTACCTGGTACAGGATGGGTACCTATGGCTGGAGGAGCCCATTCCCATCACGACGGAGCTTATTCATAGGATTTCTCAACTTCTCTGTGAGGGAAGGGACCCTGCGGAAATAGCTGGCAAAAGCAGAGATTTTGCGCTCACAGAGGTCATGAAGAAAAAATACAAGTTGGAAAAGAAGCATAGAGGCTATGTAATTAGTAGCATTCCAGACAAAGGGGTGCGTGTAGCCACCTAGCTGCTGGCCAGGAAGGTGATGAGAAAATGCTGTGGCAACGAGGTACCAGCGACGGTCATCGCACTGGCCGAACAATGCGTGGAGGGGGTCCAATTCAACTGGGCCACCTTCCTCTATGAAGAATTCCTCACCAACTGCAAGGAAGTCCAGGAGCAGGGCAAGACCTTCCACTACGCGTGGTTGCTCTTGTCCATCGTACTGGTGTCAGGGGAACTACCTGAGGACAATCAATTCCCTCCTCTTGAATAGGACTTTCCAGAGGCCACAAAATATGCGTCGCTCTGGGCTACGAAGGATGCCAGATGGATGCGTGAGACCAAGATCTTCTGGTTGCTCATGGAGGCAAGCATTCAAATGTGGATTAACAGAAGGCCACACCTATCCTCCACGGTGCACAATAGTCTGCGAAGCTTTGCAGACTTCAAGGCAGATATGCACAATGTGTATATTAAGGCGCACAAATATCCGGCATAGAACTGGACCAAACTATCGTTCATCGCGATTGATGATGCTATTTTCGCTGTGCTCGACTCATGGCCACCTAAGTGGCGTGCCCCGGATCTGGTGGCGTGTGATAAGATAATGATACAAAAACAGAAAGATGCCACCAAGATGCTGGCACAACAAAAATGCAATGATCAGTTGACTGAGGTGGTAAGGGCTTTCCATGAGGCAGCTAAGGCTGCTACAGAGCAGACCAAGGCTATCGAAAAAGCAGCAGCACCGGCAACACGGGCCACCATGACACAGGAGGAAGGAGGCCCAGACTTGACCACAGGACAGGGGACAGAGGACACGGCGGAAGACACGACATCTACACAACTGAAACGGCCACATAGTATGGAACGAACAGGCCCACGGAAGAAGACCAAGGTTTCCAAATTGTGAACCCATTACACTCATAGAGGGTGACCTATATGACATCGGCAACACAGTTCACGAGGTCACCATGGAAGCGCTCCAAGAAGCAACGATGGAGCAACAGATTGTGTTAGGGGCCCTCAGGGAGCAACTCTAGGAACTTTAGGTGCAACCCCCACAGGAGGGAACAATAGATGCCTACGGTGCCGCAGGTACATTGGCAACGGAGCAGTTTCTGCGGGCCAAAATGGCTAACACTGTCATGCTATCGGAAAGAGCACTGACAATGGACAACACAGAGGACAGAACCATGGTGGGACAGATCAAGGGAATTGGCCTAAACTTGGATTCCCTTCGGCGGGATATATTATACCAACTACAGGACGGAGCGACAATAGAACTTCGTGCTATGGAAGGACACACAGTACAAATGCTCAGCGAACAACGAATCAACATTGAGAAGCTTAGTCTACAACACGATGAAGCGCTGGCACAGAATCAATAGTTGGAGCAGATAGTAGAGGAAGCACGTCACCTCGCTTCAGAGTTAGAAATTGAGACAGATCTACCAGTTGGAGTGCGAATTCATAGATTGGCTAGTGGATTCCGTGAGGCAAAGGAGGAAGCAACGAGGATACAACTGGACCTCAACCTTCATATTGCCGAACTGCAATTAAAGACGCAGGCATCCACGCCCCCTGAATTTAGGGAACAACGCACTGGCACTGTCCAAAAGGGGTTGGAGGAAATAGGACGAGAAGTTGCAGGACTGTACTACGATGTTGGAAGAATCCCTCGCGGTCCTCACTTCCTTACAGGAGGACCCCACCATACAATGCCTAGAAACAGAAGCACGGGAGATCCAAGTGCAGTATGACAGTGTGCACGGAACGACGCAGAAAGTTGTCCTGACCCAATGGTTGGTGAAGATACAACAAGCGAAACCATTGAAGGAACAGGTGGATGTCACGCGACAGAAAGAGGCAGTACTTAAAGCACACGTCCAGCCGTGGATTGATAAGGCCTTCCGCATCACTATTGATATCGAAGGAAAGCTCGCACAAATGAAGGTGATGCATGCCTTAAGACAGGGATCTTCCCCTGACAGCGAGCATTCGACAGAAAGAGTAGAGTAGATCCAGTAGATGGTAGAACAGTGCGCTGTGGACCTTTGCGCAACACAAGCACAGTTGGAGGGGCTCCATGCCAAGATTGCCACACCACCAGAGCGACTCGGGACGAGTCACGATGATTGTGTTGGGGGCCTATTGGGCATCGGATCCCCAACAACAGGTTTTGGGGCTTAAAGCCCAAGTTTTGATCAAAGATGGTGTAGAACTCCGCAAAGCATGACCGCAGAGTGCAAATTGTATAATCGAGTCATAGGGCTGTCTGAACTAAAATATTGTAATTTAATATAAAGATGTGTCGGCCTAATTGTATAAATAGAGCAAGGCTCTAAGTGTAAAGGGGGCTAAGCTTAGTAGAGAATAGAGAGAGATGAGAAGGCATGGTTAGAGCATAGAGTGGAATTTGAAGTGTACTGGGTAGTAGTGGTAGGAAGAGGCTCTGCAGCTGAGTGCGCAGAGGCCTAGTAGAGTCCGCAGCTGAATGCGTAGACCCCTACAACTGAGTGCGCAGGGTGGAGTCGGGTCTGTACTTGGGATTGAAAGATAATAAAGAGAGTTTATTCTATGCATCTGTTCCTGGAATCTTTATGTTGATGTTACACATTACTTTTACTTTGTTTATTTACCACGCGCACTTGATGAATACTCATATGAATGCTTATATGTGAATTTAATCTAAATAATCAGCTAATGGAGACTAATTAAGGAAGATTTGGGTAAATAACATGGGTCCCACTATGGTTGGAACTGCATGAAGACAGTAACACAGGGTGCGGGGTGACCGCAGGTGCGCGTAGCACAACAAGTGCAAAGGTTGGACCGCGTACCAATCACCTCATTTTAGACATCCCCAGGGTGTGGAAACTTGGTTCTAGCACCCTACCATACTACTTCAGGTGAGACCTCAGTCTGCGCTCCACGGACTATTGCCGAAAGGGCCAGTAGTACCTGGATTTTCTTGGCTAAATCACTTCTGAACCTGGGTCAGGCCCCACTAAGCCAATAGTGGGATTATTCAATATGGAATTTCCAACATTGTTCCCAAATGGTGAAGTATATTAGTTGCAAACACGAAAGAGAGATGTCCATCTACATGAGTATGTAAACATGTTCTTCGATATCATCACAATAGGTTTGGAAGCCATCCACACTTTAGATACCTTGTACTTAATATCATAATGAGACATTGTGCTTAGTTTTTGGTTGTAATTTGTATAAACAAGGATATGATAGATCTACGGAAATAGTGGAGGAGTTGAGAGAACATTTGAAATTTTTTCTAGAATCGTGAGTTGGAGATAGATTAATGTGATTTGGAACTATACTAAGAGGCATATGTGCATATTGGAATAAGCGTTGTGCTGAGTTATTTAAGTTTGTTCAATAGATTGGGAGTTCTACAATATTTTTTACATTAAGCATGGCAGATATGTAATGGCCAGATTTACATAAATTAATGTTGTGTACATGTTCTATAGACCCAGTGGAAGAAAATAAATTGAGATGTCAAAATGTAATTGATAATCCATATATTCAAGTATTGAGGCGTTTTTGCAGCAAATTATATTAGATATCATTTTTTGGGATTCAACTACATTAAGTAAGTCATTAATCTATGACCATTTCCATGAGAGGTAGTCGTAACTGACTAATTTCTCATGATTTTTTATTAGTCCACTTAGCACTCATTGCATCAGGTGATGCTATGTGATTTAGTGCACTAGTTTCAATCCCACTTCTTCACCCCTGTGAGCATCACCCGATGTAATGAGTGCTAAGTGGACTAATAAAAAATCATGAGAAATTAGTCAGTTATGACTACCTCTCATGGAAACGGTCATAGATGAATGACTTAGTATAGTTTAATCCCAAAAAATGGTATCTAATCCATATATTGTAGCACATTATATGCACTTACGACATACATTGTTTTGAGATGATTTTTTCGAACATTATGGATATCCACATGTGCATGGAATTCTGTGGTTATAAAATTCTTATAACATGGACATGTTAATATGGCATAATCCTACACAAGATAGAATTGCAAAGGAATATTTTTATGGATGTGCACATGAAATGAATCCACATCATTGACATCAAAGAGATATTTAGGTTAGAATCAACGTCAACGATCATCCTTGCTTAATGAACACAAAATAAATATTTCAATATGATCTCAAGATTAATTATGAAGAGCTTCTTAATTGTGTTAAACATCACATCACCTGCAATGAGAGATCTCGCCTTCAAAAGAAGGTAGGAATATTGGCATGTTGATATAAGGCATTAAGGGATCTATGTGATGAGTCAAAACTTTATGTTGAATAAAATTGAGAAAATAAGTATGAAACAAGACGAAATGATGATGGATTGAATACACAAAATCATTTAACATTGATGATGTGGAAGACTAAAAAAGATTGGAAACCTTCTCTTTAGAAGTGTGCTGCCATTAATTAAATAACAAAATATGTAGCAAAATCTGAAAAAGGATTATAAACATTTCATGATATGTTGATGCATTTCTCTTCTATTCAAAATCCAAATGAATAAAAAACACATGCATATAGGAGTTTGTTGTGTGAAACCATTGTTGATATAGAAATAAGTGCATATGAGACAATTCATTTACTTCTAAAGCTCCCTCTTTCTGAATGGAACCATCAATTTGACGTCCTAAATGTCGGCACAAAGGTTCTCAAACAAGTATGAGTTAAGACATATAATGCAGACAATGCAATTCACTTATTGATGCATATACCAAGATACCTGCCCACATTGAGCACCTTGCATTAATATATGTGGAAAAACCATAGCCATATGAAAACATCGAAGTGAGGAAAAATGGTTACTATGGAAAAAGGAAACTATTATACTTGTGTTCCCTCAATTTAGCTCAATTCCCAATATAATATATGACAAGTTTTTTGAATTTTGTTTGTCTGAGTTGGTATTATAAAAGTTATTCCGTGATTTTTGGAGAGATATTGGTTAGATGTCTGATGCGATTGTGCATAATTTGTAAAATTTACGATACAAACCATGACATGTTAATCACAATCCGGCGCCTCTAATTGGTCCAGTTGAATTTGATGAAGAAGAAGTTTGAAATCCACCTACAAATTCTAGGGAGAATGAGTGGGAGATCATTTGTGGATTATATAAGAATAAATATACAAATAACAATGAGTATGAGATGTTGAGACATAGAGATCATGATTTTGAGCATAATTGGAAACAATTTTTTTTTTGATGTAGCCACTTCCAATCACACTATTAATTTCATATCTAAAAAGATAAAGTTGAATTCCATTCACACTAACTGGCACAACAAGTCTTATTCCATTTAAATTCTTGGGGTTCAACAAAGAAAATCATTGATATTATCCTTAACCATTACATATTAGGGGTAGATCCACTACGAATGATAATCCAAGGAACTGCAGGTACAAAAAAGTATTATTTGATTATAACTATTAAAAATTCACTTGAAACCAAGTCCTTTCCTGAGAAGAAACCACAGGAGTAGTAGCTTTCAACATATCTGCAACAAAAATTAATTCTGCACTTCAATTGTCAATCAAAGACATAACATCTCTACAAGGATCACATTTAATTACATTGCTAGAAGAGATGACCCACGTGAAATATATTCTATTAGATGAAATGAGTTTCATTTGAAGAAATCTATTAAAAAGAATTGATTCAAGACTTCAACAAACTTTCCTAGAAAGTGGTAACATTCCTTTTGGTGTGAGGTCAATTATATTGGATGGTGATTTGGGAAAATTTCCACCCATTATGGATAAACCTATATATGCATGTGATGATGTTGCAATATAATTATGAAATTTATTCACAAAGGTTGTGATTTTTGATACTGTGTTTCGACAAGATGGATAAGGCAATCATTTTTTTTTCATTTGTTGATGAATGTAAGGAATGCGATACCAACTATGGAAGATTGAAAATTGCTTATGACTCATGCAAATACATCCTTGGATCCTTCCACAATAGAGCCCTTCGATAAGAAAATACATTTGTTTGCAAAGAATGATAATGTACACAATCATAAACTTTGTTTAAGACATTTAAACTATCCATTGTAACGAGCGTTGATGCAAAAGGAAAAAACATCTACATGTAAATATATGAGGAAGTAATGTAACTTGAGTTACTTATTGTAGTTTGATCTTGAGTGATGTTTACATCAAACATATGGACTAATGTAGGAGTCATAAAAGGTGCTCTTGGAATTATAGATTTTTTTTGTATAACCCTAAAGTTTCACCCCCAGAACCACCCACATATGTTTTAATAAGGTTTGATAATTATATGGGAGTACCATGTGATAAAGCATTTCCTCAAACAATTCCTATTTCACCTATTGAAAGGGGTAAAACATAACAATTTCCTTTGAAACTTTCTTGGGGCCTAACAATCTATAAGTCACAAGGATTGACTTTGGAGAAAGCTAAAATTAACACTGGGAAGAAAGAGAGACAACATATAAAATTTATTGTGATATCTAGAGTTGAATATCTGAATGGTTTATGATTTCAACCTCCCTTTTCATATGAATGATAAGAAAAATGGAAAAAGTAGCAGGTGTAACTATGATAAAGGCAAAAGAACAGAGATTAAGATTTATCACAGTCTAAACTATTTATAATTGATAGTAGTTTAGGTAATATTGAGATCATATAGTCAATTTACCATTAGCGAATTTTGGGCTCTGGGTTTTGAAAACCCATGGTTTTGCCAATAGTATTCTTATGTAATATAACCTATTTAAGACGTGAGGACTCCTTTGTAATTTTCCTCTCTCTCTCTCTCTCTCTCTCTCTCTCTATATATATATATATATATATATATATATATATATTTGTTTGCTAGGTTATGTGAGTCCTGAGATGATTGGCATGCCTAACCTATGGCTTGAGTAGCCATGACTTAGAGGCATCTAAGCCGTCAAAATCACCCAGGGATCACACTCTAGTTGGGCCACACCAACCCTTAGCATGGCTGGATTTTTGCCCATGAAGTTTTGAACCGATGACCTTTACACCACATAGTGCCATAACAGAACACCCTATCACCATTTGCTTTACAACCTGTGGGCATATGTGCATGTGTGTGTGTATAAAACCATCCTAGATCCATCTTAAATATGGATCTATCAAGATCTGAGAGGGATCAAATCTCTCAAGGTGCAAACTTTTCCTCTAGTTTTGCACTCAAAAAAGAGGTTTGCACCATGAGAGATTTTGATCCCTCTCGATGCTTGATAGATCTAGAGTTAAGATAGATATATGTTTCTTATATATATATATATATATATATATATATATTTATTTATTTATTTATATAAACAACTTCGTTTTGAAATATTTTCAGTTTCTATTAGGTAATAAAGTGAATGTTAGAAGTTGTAATAGATTTCTTAAAAAATAAATTGAATGTTAATTTTTTAAAATAAGTTTATTAAAAAATGGCCTTAAAGTAATATAAATCTGGATATTGATAAATATTTGAAGTTTCTATTAGGTAATAAAGTGAATGTTAAAGTTCTTAATAAATTTCTTAAAAAAAATAGAATGTTAATTTATTTAATAAATTTATTAAAAAACAACCTTAAATTAATATAATTCAGGATATTGCCCATGGGGTGTAGAGCAGACAATGAAAGGGTGTTTTGTTAAGGCACTTCATGGTGTAAAGGTCATCAGTTTGAAACTTTATGAGCAAAACTCCAATTACGCTAATGGCTGGTGTAGCCTAAAACATTTCCAACATTGTTCCCAAATGGTGAAGTAGATTGGTTGCAAGCACAAAAGATAAATGTCCATCTACAGGAGTATGAAAAACATTTTCTTTAATATCATGACAACATATTTGGAAGGCACTTGCGCTTTAGATATTTTTTACTCAATATCATCACGAGACATTGCACTTAGTCTTCGTCTTTAGTTTTTATAAAGAAGAATACGATAGATCTACAGATAACAATGGGGAATTAAGAGAAAATTTGAAAAATATTCCAGAATCATGAATTGGAGAAAGATTAATGCAATTTAGAACTGTATTAAGAGGCATGCGTGCATATTGGAATAAGTGTCATGTTGAGTTATCTCACTTGGTTCAACAAATTGGGAGTCCTACAATATTCTTTACAATAAGTGTGACAATATGTAGTGGCAAAATTTACATAGATTAATGTCTGGTACATGTCCTATAGACCTGATGGAAGCAAGGAAACGAAGACGTCAAAATGTAATTGATAATCCATATATTGTAGCACATTATATGCACTTATGAGATACGAGATGAAATTTTAGAACATTTTCATCAAGCTACAAATTATTGGTGTCATTATCAGTGGTAACATTATGGTTATCAACATGTGCATGGATTTCTGGGGTTAAAAAATTCTCATAACATGGACACGCTGAAATGGGACGATCCTATGCAAGTTAACATTGCAAAATAATATTTTGATGGATGTGCGCATGACATAATGAATCCACGTCATTGACATCAAAGAGATATTTAGGTTAGAATCAACGTCGATGCTCTTCCTTGCTTAAAGGACACAAAATAAATATTTTAATATGATCTTATGATTGATTATGAAGAGCTTCTTAATTGTGTTGAGCATCACATCACTTGAAATGAGAGTTCTTTCCTTTGAAAGAAGGATGGAAGATTGGTATGTCGATATAAGTCACCATGGGATCTATGTGATGAGTCAAAACTTTATGTTAATGAAAATTGAGAAAATAAGTATGAACCAAGACGAAATGATGATATATTAAATACACACAATCATTAAATTTTGATGATGTGGAGGGATAATATAGATTGGAAACCTGTTCTTTGGAAGTGTGTTGTCATTAATGACATAGTAAAATATGTATTGAAATATGAAAAATGATTAGAAACATTTCATGATATGTTGATATGTCTCTCTTCTATTCAAAATCCAAATGAACTAACATCACATTCATATAGGAGTTTGTTGTGTGAAACCATTGGTTATAGAGTTATAGGTGCACATGAGATAAGTCATTTACTTCTAGATCTCCCTCTTTTGAAATGTAGCCATCGATTTGAAGTCCTAAATGTTGGTATGAAGGTTTTCAAGAAAGTATGGGATAATACATATAATGCAGCCAATGACAATTTGCTTATTGATGCATATACCAAGTGACCTACCCACATTGAGAACCTTGCATTGATATATGTGGAAAAATCATGGTCATATGACAATCATCGACGTGAGGAAAAATGGATACCATAGAAGAATACAACTATTGTATGTGTGTTCCCTCAATTTAGCTCAATTCACAATAGAATAGATGATAAGTTTGTTGAATTTTGTTGGTTTGAGTTGGTATTATACAAGTCCTTTCATGAGTTTTGGAGATATATTGGTGAGATGTTTGATGAGATAGTGCATAATTGGGAAAATTTACAATACCAACCATGGAATGTTGATCACAATACAATGCCTCCAATTGATTCAATTGAATCTGATGAAGAATAAGGTTGGAATCCACCTATAAAGTCTAGGGAGAATGAGTGGGAGATCATTTGTGGATTATATAAGAATAAACATATAAACGACAATGAGTATGAGATGTTGGGACATAGATACCGTGATCATGAGCACAATTGGAAACACAAATTTTGTTGATGTAGACACTTCCAATCACGCTATTAAATTAATATGTGAAAAGTGAAAGTTGAATTCCTTTCACACTAACTGACACGGAAAGTCTTGTTCCTTGGAAAGTCTTGGGGTTCAATAGAGAAAATCATTTGATATTATCCTTAACCATTATAGATCAGGGGTAGATCCACTGTGATTGATAATCCAAGGAACTGAAGATAAAAGAAAGTATTATTTGATTACAACTATTAAAAATTCAATTGAAACTGAGTCCTTTCCTGAGAAGAGTCCATTACTTCTTTTAGCTGCTACAGGAGTTGCAGCTTTGAACATATCTATAACAACAATTAATTCTACACTTCAATTGTCAATTAAAGAGAGAACACCTCTACAAGGATCAAATGTAGTTATATTACAAGAAGAGATGAGCCATGTGAAATAAATTCTAATAGATGAAATGAGTTTCATTTGAAGAAATCTATTAAAAATCATTGATTAAATACTTCAACATAATTTCCTAGAAAGTGGTAACATTCCTTTTGGTAGGAGGTCAATTATATTGGTCGGTGATTTGGGACAATTACCACCCATTATGGATAAACCTATATATTCATGTGATGATGTTGCAATATAATTATGGAATTCATTCAAAAACGTTGTGATGCTTGATATTACATTTCAACAAGATGGACAAGGCAATAAAAAAATATAATTTTTTTTAGTTGTTAATGAAAATGAATGCAATACCAAATATGGAAGACTGGGAATTACTTATGACTCGTGAAATACATCCTTGGATCCTTCCACAATAGAATCCTTCAATAAGGAAATATAATTTTTTTACGATAAATGATTATGCACACAATCATAATAAGCTTCGTTTAAGAAATTTAAACAATCCATTGTAGCTAGTGTTGTTGCAAAAATAAAAAACATGTACATGTAAAAAGATGAGGAAGAATTGGAACTTAAGGTACTTATTGCAGTTGGAGCTCAAGTGATGTTTACATAAAACATATGTACTAATGTAGGAGTCATAAATGCAACTCTTGGAATTGTAGCACAGATTGTGTATAACCCTTGAGTTTCACCCCCAAAGCCACCCACATATGTTTTAGTAAGATTTCATAATTATATGGGAGTACCATGGGATGAATAATCACCTCAAACAATTCATATTACGCTTATTGAAAGAGGTAAAAGAAAAAAACTTCCTATGAAACTTTCTTGGGGCATAACAACCCATAAGTCACAAGGATCAACTTTGGAGAAGGCTACAATTAACATTGGGAAGAAAGAGAGTCAGGGTATGACATATATTATGATATATCTATTTAGATATCTAAATGGTTTATGATTTCAACCTCCCTTTTTAAATGAATGATATGAAAAAAAGGTAGGCATGACTATGATAAAAATAGAAGAAGAGAGACTAAGATTAATCACAATGTATACTATTTATAATTGACAGTAGTTCAAGTAAAATTGAGGCCATATAATCAATTTACCATTAGCGGTGTGTGGGCTCTAGTTTTGAAAAGCCATGGTTTTTCCAATGATATTATTATGTAATATAACCTATTTAAAGGTGTGAAGACTCCATTGTAATTTGTCCTTTGTGTGTGTGTGTGTGTGTGTGTGTGTGTATATATCTATATATATGTTTGCTAGGTTATGTGAGTTGTGAGATGACTATTGTGTATAATTTTTGGAATAATTCTTGTTATTAATTTCAGAGGGAACACTTTATCAAGGACTCAATCACATAAGATTGTAGAAAAATTCAAGCCCTTTCCAACGAGTGTTTACTTTCCTTCTAACTCCTACTTGTTGGTGAGATATTGAATTTTCAAGTTGGGAAACCCATATTCTTCAAGTTGGCCTACATGAACTGAAGTCAACATTCCCAAGAGACAAATATATTCAAAACATGGTGAAACACATATAAATAAGAAGCTAGACTCCTCTATTCATCCATCCAAATTAGCCAAGGCAATGAAGAGTAAAATGAGTTAGATTTGAGATAAGAGAAGAAGGGGCTCACAACTCGTGAACCAAGAAGCAAGTTGAGGGTTTCTCATTGGGTTCTGGTCCTATTTTTTGTGGTTTCTATGAGTTCTTGGATTATCTTTATGCATATTTTCGACCGTCCTTTGGATATAATTTCAACCTATTGAAGAAGTTCTTGGATAAATCCATTTTTGACAAGAAATTTTGACCTTGTAGTACAAACTTGTGATAAGAAATTTCAGCCTCTTGAAATAGACATTTAGGCCTCTTGAAATAGACCTAATCCCTGAGGCATTAAGACCTATGGAAATTCTGTGACAGATCTGAATTTCGACACTTGGAGTACTCTTTTTTAACATAAGATTTTTGTCCCTTTTTGTTGTGAAGAAGTTTTGACTTTTTGAGCAAAAACCACAGGTTTTGAAGTAGACTTTCTAGATCATAAAATTCTGTACTTTGAGTACAAGTCACAGTCACCTTTGGACCTGAAGTCATAGTTACCTTGAAGCAATTTTCAACCTACATTGAGAATAGAACTTGAAACTTTCTTGAAGTAGACTTCATCCCTCTTTGAAGGTAGACATTGAGGTTGTTTGGAAGCAGAATTTGCATCTTATTTGAAGCAGATATTTGAGCTAACTTTGAAGTCATCATTAAAATCCTTGAATCCCTTGTCGAATACACGTTTGGATTCTTGTTGGAGAAACTTCTAGAAAACTTGTCATGCAGATCGTAAAGGCATCATTGGAGCAACTTTTAGAAGACTTATCATGCAGACTTGGAGTAGCCTCATTGAAGATTTGTTGAGTAGAATTGAAGTATCGTTGGAATAAAATTTTAGCCTCTTCTTGGAGGAAACACCCTTGAATATTTTGGAGCACCGTTGAAGGTATTCTTGGAGCATTATTGAAGCATTTTTGAAGACATTTTTGAAGTAAGTATTTCTTTGAAAAGTTTTGAGTTAACCAAGTTGGAAGGATTAGAGTCCTCACTATTTTTCAACAATAAAATTATTTTTATTGTATATCATGTGTTCTGGTTTATTTTGTGATAAAAATATTAACTGGCGTAATATAACAATTGAAAGAGATATTGATTCAACCCCCCTCTAAGTATTTCCATCAATTGGAATCAGAGCAACCTTATTCCAAGAACCACGTAACAACTGGAAGAAGGATTTTAGAATCACAATGGCTAGTAAGGATGCTAAGGTCTCCCAATTTAATGGAACAAATTTTACCTTTTGGAAGTTTAGAATGAAATTCTACTTAATGTCTCTTGGAGTCAAAGTTTGGAAATATGACACAATTGGATACAAGGTTCCCTCTCCACTTCCAATAGATCTTGACGAGAAGAAAGCATATGTGTCAAATGCGAAGTCTTTGAATTTTATAGCAAGTGGTATATTAGAATCAAAATTCACTCAAGTAACGAGTATTAAAACAACTAAAGAGATGTGGGACAAGCTCATTAGCATCTATGAAGGAGATGAAAAAGTCAAGAAGGTAAAGCTCCAAACCTTTAGAAGTAGTTTGAAAGTATCAAAATGAATGAAGAAGAAGACATTGTTGCTTAAATTCTCTAGTTACATGAAGTTGCCAATTCTATCAAAGAACTAGGTGAAGATAGCAGAGAGAAGATAATTGTCCAAAAACATGCTAAGATCACTTCCAAGATGCTTTGATTCCAAAGTCAGTGCCATAGAAGAATTGAAAGACTTGGACAACTTGTCAATGGATGAGCTTCATGGAATTCTTATTTCATATGAAATGAGAACATGAAAATTAAGTCACAAAGAATTTACTTTGAAGGCATCAAACACATCAAGAAAGGGGAAGAAATGTGCCTGCAACAATGATGATTCTGATATTGAAATAGAATTGGCGAAATTTTTCAAGAAGCTAAAGAAAGGATCCAAACTCAAAGGTAAGTACCCTCTCATTTGTTTTAAATGTGGAAAAATAGGACATTATGTTGCAAAGTGTCCTTTCAAGGATGAAAATGACGATGAAGATGAACCTAAAAGAAGAACGTTCAAAAATAAAGGTTCAAAAAATAAGAGACAATGGTATGGAGATTAGTGGAAGCTGGCCCCTAACCAGAAAAATCTAACTCGTTTTAATAATAATAATAATAATAATAATAATAATAATAATAATAATAATAAGATTATTATAAAAATAATAATAATAATAATAATAATAATAATAATATTAATAATAATAATAATAATAATATTATTATTATTATTATTATTTCTAATAAGATTAATAATAATAATAATAATAATAATAATAATTACAATTAATATTAAGAATAAATAATAATAAATATTAATGATCAAACATTTATTATAAAAATTAAATATTAATACAATATTCTAAGATTAATATTTTTAACATTAATATCATTAATACTAATTATTATTAAATTATAATTCTAATTATTATTATTATTTATTAATAATAATAATTAATAATATAAGTTATATTAATAATAACTATCATATTATAATTAATATTAATAATACTATAATATTAATAATGCTATGATATTAGTAATAACTATCATATTATAAGTAATATTAATAATAATAATAATAATAATAATAATAATAATAATAATAATAATAATAATAATAATAATAACCATATTAATAATAATAACAATAATAATAATAATAATAATAAGAATAAGAATAATAAGAATAATAAGAATATAATAATAATAATTATTAATATTAATTCTAATTATCATTAATAATAATAATTAATGATAATAATAATAATAATTACAATTAATATTAGTAATAAATAATAAATATTAATGATCAAACATTTATTATAAAAATTAAATATTAATACAATATTCTAAGATTAATATTTTTAACATTAACTATGATTATTATAATATCATTAATACTAATTATTATTAAATTATAATTATAATTCTAATTATTATTATTATTTATTATATTAATAATAATAATTAATAATATAAGTAATATTAATAATAACTATCATATTATATTAAAAGTAACTAATTATTAAAAGATTATTATTAATTAATTTAAATTAAGATTGATAAATTTTTTTAATTATAATGATCAATCTTAAAAAAAAAAAAATTAATTAAAAATTAAATTAATTAATTAAAATAATCTGTAACAGCCGACTCTCATCAATCAGATATTGAGAGCCGTCTCTCATCTCATTTTACTCTCCTCGTTACTATTTAATCTCTCAGCTAAGCTCTTCTTCTATCAAGCATTCAAGTTGTCCTGATGATGGATCCCAATTGGGATTTGAAACGTTGGCAGAAAATGGTTCTTACTGTGGATTCTCCGGTACCTGAGTCGAAAGAAATTCTTCTCCAATCAAGATAGTGATGATTCTGATGAAGATGAACCTAATAAGAGAAAATTCAAGAAGAAAGGCTCAAGCAAAAGGAATTTCTTCTCCAAGCAAGATAGCGATGATTCTGATTTTGATGATGATTATGCGGGAAGAAAAGAAGTATTATTCATGGCATTCATAGATGACATGGATAAAATTGAAGAAGAAGAGGAAGGAAATGTGGATGAATTGTTGATTAGTTCCACTAAAGATAATGAAAAAATAAGGAAAAAGAATGTAAAGTTATCACAAGAAATCATCTCTCTCAAAATTGAAAAAGAAGAAGAAAAGAGGATGGAAGAAGTATTGAACAACAAGATAAAAGAAAAGGAAGAGACCCACGCGAGATTAGAAGTTGAAGTTGTCTCTATAAAAAGAGAATTAGATAAGGTCAACAAAAGCTTGAAAATTTCTCAAACACTAGATGTCATCCTCAACGCTCAAAGACCACAACATGACAAATCAGGACTTGGCTATATAGGTGAATCATCTAATTCAAAGGAGAACACTAGTTCCCATCATGAAGAAGAACCAAGAAGCTATGTTGATGCTCTTCACAGTCATCCAAGAAGTGAGAAGCAATTTTATAACACACCAAAGAGACCTTCTCATAATAATATGAGGAATAATGTCTTATCCAAAAATGAATATAACATCAAGCGAGGCTTATACTAACATATATAAAAAAAAAATTCCCTGTTCATTGTTTCATTTGTAAAAGTTTTGGTCATCAGGGTAAGCATTGCAAGGCTAATGGAGGTAATAATGTTGACTTAAGAAAGTATGGGACTAACCAAAATAAGATTATTGATTTAAGTAGACAAAACCAAACTAGGACTTATAATTCATCTTCTCCTCTTTCAAATTAAAGTCTAGAATGCTCCAAATGCCATAATATAGGAGATAAAGCACAAAATTTTCCACTAGAATCAAGAGAAAGAGCATGAAGAAGGAAGATTAGAGAACCCACCCCTGAAAAGTGTGGACTAGATTTGTGTGTGCACAAAATGAGGAAAACAAATGGTTTGTAGATCGTGGATGTTCTAGGCACATGAATAGTTACCAAAAGAAATTCATCTTGCTAAACAAGAAGGATGAACATGTGACTTTTGGAAGTGGATCTGCTAAAATTGTTGGAAAAGGCACAATGAGTCTCATAAATGGTAAAGGTAAAGCAAAAAATGCACTATTTGTTGAAGTATTGAAGCAAAATCTTCTAAGTGTCAGCCAAATATGTGACCAAGGACATGATATCATCTTTCGTGCCAAGGATTGTGAAATAATAAAGTCTTCTTTAGGGAAAATTGTGGGAAAAGGAGTAAGAACAATAGACAATGTATACATTCTCAACAAGATACAAGAAATATGTTATTTCAGTCAAACAGATGAAAGTTGGTTATGGCACAAGTGATTAGGACATCTAAACTTTGATAATTTGGTGAATATTAGCAAAACTCAAGTAGTGAGAGATATCCCCATAATTTCAAAACTTGAAAAGGCTATTGGTGCACGATGCCAACATGGAAAGAAAACAAGGACCACCTTCAAGAGAAAGGAATGATCTCCATCAAAGTCTTAAGAAATCATTCATGTAGATCTATGTGGGCCAGCAAGAACTCCATGTATACAAGGAGAAAGGTACTTTATATTATTTATAGATGATTATACTAGAATGATGTGGGTATTTTTCATAAGATTTAATTTAGAATAATTAGAATGTTTTAAAACCTTCAAAGCAGTAGTTGAAAATGAAAGTGAGTCAAATATCAAATGTTTAAGGACATATAGAGGTGGAGAATTTACCTCATGGGAATTCAATGAATTCTATGAAAAACATGGAATCAAGAGGGAACTATATTTTGGTTTGACTCCTCAACAAAATGGATTGGTTGAAAGAAAGAACATATCTGCATAAGATACTATAGTAAAAATTCCACTGGAAACTCATTTAGAACCTAAACTTTGGAGAGAAGCAGTTGGGGTAGTAGTATATACTATGTATAGGGCACAACTCTGGGCAAATACTGATAAAATTCCATATGAATTATGGAAAGGAAGACATGCTTCAGTGAAATATTTTAGAACATTTGGAAGTAAGTGTTTTATGAATATCAATGATAATTCACCAGACAAGTTCGATTCTCACGTTGATGAAGGAATCTTTATTGGATACTATACAAGAAGAAAGAGCTACAAATGTTACAACAATAAGTTGTGAAAGATAGTTGAAATTATTGATGTAAATATTGATGATACTTTTCATGAAAAGTAAGTTGAAATCAATGGATAAGATCCTAACCTTGGAGATCCAGAAGAAGATGTTGCAAAAGAAGAAAAGGAGCCAGAAAATCAAAATCCTACCATCTCAAACTCCATCAAAGGTAAAGTTCATTCAAAAATATCATCCAAAAGATCAAATAACTAGTGATGTAGATGGTGGAATAAAAACTCGAAGCAAGATGGCAAATACACCAAAAAGGAATGATATTGCATTACTATCCACAATAGAACCAAAAAATTTCACTCAAGCAAGGATCTTCACTGGATAAAATTAATGGAAGAAGAGATGTATCAAATTGAAAATAATGGAACATGGGAGCTAGTACCTCGTCCAAAGGATAAGAATGTCATAGGAACCAAGTGGGTGTATAAGAACAAAATGAATGAAGATGGACAAATCATCAGAAATAAGGCAAGGATGGTGTGCAAGGGGTACTCTCAAATTTAAGGAATTCAATTTAAAGAAGCCTTCACTCTTGTTGTTCAGTTAAAAGATTTAAGGATGTTTTTGGCATTTGATTGTTCTAAAGGCTTCAAAGTCTATCAAATGGACATAAAATCATCATTTCTAAATCGTTACCTAATAGAAGAAGTATATGCGGAACATCGAAAAGGATTTGACTTAGCAGGAGGAAAATATTTTGTTTGCAAATTGAAGAAGGCATTGTATGGACTAAAGCAAGCTCCAAGAGTCTCGTGCACTAGCCTTGATCACTATCTTTAACAACAATGATTCAAGAAAGGAGTTGCAGGATGCAATATTTACATAAATATGGAAAAATTCAATCTACTAATCACACTTATGTGTGGGTGATCTAATTTTTGGGAGAAAAAAATGATGAAATGAGTCATGAATTTTCCTAAGATATGTCAAAATAATTTTAAATGTCAATGATTGGTGAGTTATCTTACTTTCTTCGAATTCAAGTAACTCAAACCAAAGCAAGTATTTTCATATCACAAGCAAAATATCTCAGGGATATGCTTAAGTGATTTGGGATGGAAGAATGTGCTATTGTAAGCACACCTATGATTACAAGTTGCAAGCTAAGTAAGGACACATAATCTCTTGTGGTGGATTCTACTATTTATAGATCAATGACTAGAGCTATTCAATATCTTAAAACTTCAGGACTAGACATTATGCAGGCAGTAGGAATGGTGGAAATATTCCAATAAACCCCTAAGGAATCTCATATGCTAGTTTTAAAGAGAATATTTAGATACTTTAAAGGCACTCTTGATTTTGGACTATGGGACCCTAAGAGCACAAATCTTACCTTGACAACATATACCGACGCAGATTGGGCAGTAAGGTTTGATTATTGAAAGAGTACCAATAGGAATACATTTTTCTTGTGAGACTGTCTTGTATCTTTTCTTAGAAAGAAACAATCATCTTTATATCTCTCCATAGCTGAAGCCGAATATATAGCAGTAGCAGATTGTTGTACACAAACCATATGGATTAAGGAAGACATGAAGGATGTCAACATAGAAATGAATTAACCTATCACCATCTACTATGACAATATAAATGTAATCAACCTTTCAAAGTATTTAGTCATGCATTCAAAGGAAAAACATATTCCAATCAAGTATCACTTCATTTGAGAACAAGTTGCAGAGAAAAAAATCAAAATGGAGTAGGTCAACACTAAGGAGCAAATTGCAGATATCTTCACAAAACACTTACCTTGAGAATCATTTGAACATCTTTGTCAAAACATGGGGGTGACCTATCTTGCATCCCGTTAGAGCATCCCATTTATTTTGATGTCGAACTAGGAGGAGCACAATGACAGGGGGAGTAGCATATGAGGGAGAGTAGCACGATGATAGGGGGAGAAACACAATGATAGAGGGATCAACATATGAGGAGGTTGTTTCCATCATTAAAAATGGGGGATTGTTGGAAGAATTCTTGTTATTAAAGTCAAATGGAACACTTTCTCTAGAATTCAATCACATAAGAGTGTAGATGACTTCAAGACCTTTCTAATGAGTATTTACTGTTGGAAATAATACTGATTCACCCCCCCCCCCCACCCCCCCCCCAGTATTAATTCCAAAAAATGATATTAGGGTAGGTCCTTTGGTAGAAGATTGATTGCTTGAAGGAGATCCGTAGAACAATGGGAAAGAAGATAAAGAAGAAAGCGCCTCAGAAGAAGAAGACAGCTCAAAGGAACAACGACAACTTGCCATTAGGTGGAAGCATGTATTCAGATTCTGAATCACCTCAAATTGAAGATGAATAAGCAAATGAAGCATCAGATAAAATCATAGATCAACAAGATATATTTAACAAAAGGGAGTGTGCCCTCCAAGAAGAAGTTACCATATTAAAATGTTATGAAACCAACTCACAAAAAGATAGAAAAGATATATCAACACCTTAGAATTCAACCTCTTCGAGGGGGAAACCTCCTTTACATTAGACAAATGAATGATTCCTTGATGATTCAAATGACAAAACCTCCTTTCTATATATATGATTCTAAGGAGTCACAATATAACCTAGCCGACCTAACAATAATAATATAAAGGCACAAAAATAACAATAGAGGGATTCTATGGGGCACAGTAATAACAATATGGGTACAATAGGGGCACAACAATATTAATAAGGGATACAACTACAATAGTAATGGGGTAATCAATAGTATTATAGGGACCTAACATGCCCCTCTCCTTCAAAAAGGTGTTGTCCTCAATGCTTGAGTAGTTCTGGATGCTTCTGTATAAAATTCTCATCCTCCCATGTGGAATCTTTAGCAGATAAGTTCTTCCACTTGATGAGATACTCTGAAATTGATCGATTTCATAGCTGTCGAGTTCTTGTTTCTGTGACTGCTTCCGGTTCCAATTTAATCTTTCATTCCTCGTTAAGTTCTGGCAATATTGTTTGAACTGGGAGCTTATCACCTATAACCTTCTTTAAACATGAAACATGGAAAACTGGGTGCACTCGAGAAGCTGCAGGAAGCTCCAATTTGTATGCCATAGTACCAATCTTTTGCAACACCTTGTACGGACCATAATACTTTGGTGATAATTTTTATCCTTCTTAGCTTGCTTGAGGGACATTTGTTTATATGGTTGTAGCCGTAGGAATACCCAATCACCTACATCAAAACTTCTTTCGTTGCGATGTTGATCTGCCTGTTGTTTCATTCTATTCTGTGCCAACACAAGGTTATCCTTTAAGTGTTGGAGGACTTGTTGTTGATGCTCGATGTGATGTTCCACTGCTTGAACCTTAGAATTTTCTTTTAAATATGATGTGATGGATGGTGGCTGGTATCCATAAAGTGCCATAAATGGGGCCATTTTTGTTGTTGTATGGAAGGGCGTGTTATACCACCATTCAGCCAGAGGCAACCATTTGACCCATTGTGTCTCTTTATCAGATACAAAGCAACGAAGATATCCTTCCAAACATTTGTTTACTATCTCAGTTTGCCCATTAGATTGAGGATGATAAGATGAGCTATGAGCTAACTGAGTACCAAGATAAGAAAATAATTCTGTCCAAAAATTCACAGTGAAAATGGGATCTTTGTCACTTACAATAATCTTTGGTTTCCATGTAGCTTTTGAGTTGTTTCCATAAATGCAGTAGAAACTGTACTGGATTTAAATGGATGTGATAATGCACAAAAATGTGCATACTTGGTAAGTCTGTCAACTACCACCATGATGACACTCTTTCCCTCAGATTTGGGTAAACCTATGATAAAATCCATTGAAACCTCCTCCCAACATTGGCTTGGAATGGATAAAGGTTGTAATAGACCTGAGGTCTTAATTGTTTCAACTTTATTTTGTTGGAAAACCAAACATCCCACCACAAACTTTTGAATATCCGATTTAAGGCCATCTCAAAAAAATTCCTTCTTAACCTTGTGGTAAGTTTTTAAAAATCCTGAGTGCCCTCCTAAGGGAGAAGTGTGCAATTCCATAAGAATCTTTTGCTTGAGTTGGGAATTCTTATAGAGGTATAAGCGATCTTTGTACCATAACAAATCAATTTTCCAGCTAAATGTATCAGATGTATTGGAATCTTGTTGTAACTTTTGAATAAGTGCCCACACTTCTTCATCATTCTTCCATTCCTCCCTTGCTTCGTTTATCCAATCTGGTTGGATAATAGAAATGGCGCACAACAATGCTTCCACATCCTTATCCTTTCTTGAGAGTGCATCTGCCACCACATTTTGCTTCCCTTTTTTGTAGATGATTTCAAAGTCATAACCCAACATCTTTGTGACCCACTTTTGTTGCTCTTCAGAGGATAATCTTTGTTCTAAAAAGTATTTAAGGCTATCATGATCTGTTTTTACCTTGAAGTGTCTTCCCATTAGGTAGGGTTGCCATTTCTTAAGTGCATGTAGTATTGCCAACATTTCATTCTCATAAATAGCTCTGTGTAAAAACTTTCCCTTGATTGGACGACTTTCAAAAGCAATGGGTCTTTCATCTTGCATTAAAACAACACCAATTCCATTTCCTGAAGCATCACATTACACAATAAAGGTTTTTGTGAAGTCCGGTGTAGCTAAGACCGGTGCTTGGCACATTGCCTCTTTAAGATGTTCGAAGGCCTTTGTTGCTTCTAGAGTCCATGAAAATGCATCTTTCTTCAATAATGTTGTTAGAGGTGCTGCTATTCTGCCATAATTCTTAACAAACTTGCGATAATACCCTGTCAACCTGAGAAATCCTCACAGATGCTTTATGGATGTGGAGATTTTCCATTCCTTAATGGCTTTAATTTTGTTAGGGTCTACCTTAAATCCTTCATGAGATACAATATGACCCAGATATTCTACCTCTTGTACTCCAAAGAAACATTTGGATCTTTTTGCATATACTTGTTTCTCCTCCAATAGTTGTAGCACCCTGTCAACATGCTCAACATGATCCTTCCAATACTTGTTGTAGATTAGTATATCATCAAAAAATACTAACACAAATTTTCTAAGGAAGGGTTTGAAAATGGAATTCATCAAACCTTGAAATGTAGAAGGTGCATTGGTAAGGCCAAAAGGCATGATCAAAAATTCATAATGACCCTCATGAGTTCTAAATGTTGTTTTCAGAATGTCTTCAGTCATCATTCTGATTTGATGATATCCATGCAATTCATCCAGTAATTCATTAATGACAGGAATGGGAAACTTATCTTTAATAGTGAGCTTGTTGAGCTCCCTATAATCTGGACACATGCGCCATGATCCATCCTTCTTGTGCACCAATACTACTGGAGCAGAGAAAGAACTTTGACTAGGTTGAATTATACCAGCCTCTAGCATTTCTGCAACCATACGTTCAATTTCACTCTTTTGGGCATAGGGATATCTGTATGGCCTAATGTTTGGAGGAACACTTCCTGGAATCAAATGAATAGCATGATCATGATCACAAATAGGTGGGAGACCTTTGGGAGTCTCAAATACCTTGGAATGATTTTCCAAGACTTTTTGGAGATATGGAGAAATACATGATTTCGATGTGGAAACATCTAGCGAACATAATTGTGCAATTACACCTCTTTGTTCCTTTTTTAGAAGCTTTGTCATACCGTTAGAGCCGATTATCTTTCCCGGTTTCCTTGCAATAACCCTTAATTCAATTTCCTTTCCTTCCACATAAAATTTCATGAAAACTTCTTGAAAATTAAAAGCTATTGTACCCAAGGATTGTAGCCATTGGACTCCTAGTACAACATCAGCACCTCCCATTGGAATGGAAAGCATTGGGCTAGTCAATACATATTCTCCCATGGATAGCTTGATATTATGGCACTTTCCAGAGCAATTTATTGTTGCTCCATTTGCAACCATCACTTGACACTCTAGTGCTGGATATAGGAAGCAATTCAATTCTTTTGCTACCTTACAATGAATAAAATTGTGGGTACTTCTTGAATCAATCAACACTATTACCTTTTTATTCTTGATTTGTCCTTCTATCTTGATGGTTTGAGGAGTGGTAATTCCAGACAATGCATTACAAGATATGGTTAGATTCATTTCTTCTTTATCTTGGCTTTGTTCCTGGAGTATATCCTCTTATTTTGACCTTTCTTGCTCCTTTTCTTCTTCCTCTTCACAACCTATGTAGAATAATTTTTTCTCAGCACACTTATGAACTTTAGTGTATTTTCTATCACAACTGTAACAAAGCCCTTTTGCTCTTTTTTCTTCCAATTGTTGTGGTGTCAAACTATAGGTTGTGGAAGACTAGGGGCAACAACACTTCCATCTTTATAGTTGTGAGTGGTATGCTTCCTGGTTGCCATAATTTTGCTTTCCATTTTTGTTGCTAACCTGAATGCCTTCTCTAATGAATCAGGTTCCCAAAGGTGAACATCATGTTGGATATTATCCTTTAAAGTCCCTATGAACACATCAATCCTATGCTCCTCTGGAATATTTTTTACCCTTATGTTCAATTTTTGGAACTCCTCAATGTGCTCCATTATTGAACCCTTTTGTTTGAGACTTATCAGTTGGCTAAAAAAAGTGTTGCTTTTTGTGTCCTCATAATGTGCTGTCAATTCTTCCATAAAAATTGCCCAAGTGATAATTTGTTTATGAGAGCAAAGCCATTGATACCATACAAACTGATTTGGTTCCAAATATAAAGTTGCAATACGTACCTTTTGTGTGTTTTGCACATTATTGAGATCGAAAAATTGCTCCATCTGTAATATCCATGTTGAGGGATCCTTGCCATCAAACTTCCTCATATCGATTTTTGGAATATGGTGGGTCTTCAATCCAACATTAGAGTCTACGAAATCATGATTAACATTTCTTTTGTTCGCATCATGAGTTTCCTTTACTACCCTTTCACCATTAGTAAGTATTTCTTGTAGAAAATTTGTCAAATCTGTCTTCAAATCTGCCATGCCTGTCTTCAAATTTGTGTTCAAATCTATCTTCAAATTGTCCATCTTAGCTTCCATGCCATTTATCTTAGCTTCTATTAGCTTTTGTGAGAGTGACATTTGTTGCACTTGGTCTTGTAATTTTGATATATCATGTAGCATTTCTTCCTCTTCTTCATGAGTCATGCTAGAGCTTTCAGGTTGCTTACTAGGTGTTTGCATTTTCTTTCCTCGGGGCATCAGTTACTAATAATAATGCTCTACTATGCCCTTTGAATTCCTTCAAAATAATTTTTCAAACCAAGCTTAAGCAAGAATTTAAAAAAATCTACACACCTTTTTTCACTTTGTAGGAGCTCGATGTTGCCTCTGATGTATCTATGTAATTTTGGATCATCCAATTTTGAAATTAAAATTTGCAGTATCCCTCTGTATCCTCTTTCCAATGCCACTAGTCTGATCCAAATTGGATTCGCCAAGGAAGAGTTATGCCAAATCTCCCACAGTGACCTGATTATAGACTATTTCAGTAGAGCAAAATTTTATGACGTGCCACGTGTCCCTGTTTCGACCTTTGGCTCTGAAAAATATACACAAGAAACTGAAGTTCGTCCTCTTTCTATACCTTCTTATGAAATTTCAATCTGATTCTCAGAGAGAAAGTTATGATGATTTTCCCCAGGTCACTGTTTGGAATGTAATTCAAGAGTCTGCAAAAAGACCAACTTCCTCAGATCATATCTCTAAAAATGTAGCGTGAAAAGCTCTGAAATTCAGACCCGAGGTTCAATGCGATTTCATCTCAAATGGTTTTTTTTTTTCACTTCTGAAACGTCTCAGAAAAAGAGTTATAGCAAAAATTCCACGATGACCTATTTGGAGCAGCGAAACCCTAAAACCCAAAAGCTCTGATACCAAATGTTATGAAACCAGCTCACAAAAAGATAGAAAAGATAGATCAGCACCTTAGAATTCAGTCTCTTCGAGGGGGCAACCTCCTTTACATTACACAAATGAATGATTCCTTGATGATTCAAATGACAAAACCTCCTTTCTATATATAGGATTCTAATGAGTCACAATATAACCCAGCCGACCTAACAATAATAATATAAAGGAAAAAAAATAACAATAGAGGGATTCTATGGGGCACAGTAATAACAATATGGGGAGAATAGGGGCACAACAATATTAGTAAGGGATACAACTACAATAGTAATGGGGTAATCACTGGTATTATAGGGACCTAACATAAAAGCTCAGCTGGAGTGTGCCTTCAAATTACGTCTAATGTTGCAGGATGAAGTGACATCATTAGAAAATAAGTAGAATGAAGAACTACCTCAAGCATATGAGATTCTCAAATTAAGGCAACAAGTGAAAGAAGGAAGAAAGGCTGCAAAAATCTTGAAGAAACAACATCTGGAAAAGGAAGAGTAATATCAGGTTGAGGTAAATATCTTAAAAGGTAAATTAGAAGAAAAGGATAAATTGTTATAATTTCAAGACATTACTAAGATTTTGGATGATATTCTTAGTAGTCAAAGATCCCCTGCTATCAAAAATGGTCTTGGTTTTTATGAATCTGTTGAAGGTGAATCAAGCTCACAGGGTGAGGCAAGGAACTCTAATGCAAAACCTGAAAAGCTCAACAAGGAGATAAGAGGTCAACCACATGAACAACCATGGAGAGAAATTCGTCAAAGAAAATCTTTTACTCCAAACTATGGAAGTGATAGTCGGTTATTTTCTTAGATGAATAATGTTGAGTGTTATGTATGTCATAATCTTGGACATGTTGCAGCGAGATGCAGAAGTAGAATGGTGCAAGACCGTCACACAGAAAGATCATCACGTTCCAGGTACTTCAAGGGATATTGTTTTTCTTGCAATATGTTTGGTCACAAAGCCATTGACTGCTATAGAAGGAATATGAAACATGTAAGATGTTATGCATGTAACAAGTTTGGACATATAGCAAAGGAATGCAGGAACAAAGTACGAGCACCATACCAAAAGGAGAAAACATTATCACACTCGAAGATATGGAAGAAGAAGGAAGTACAGTCAGAAAAATGTGGCATGGCACAATATACAGACATGACAGACTCAGAGGGAGCTGAAACTGTGAAACTTCAGTGTTTTAAATCTCATACGCAAGTTTCATGAAGACAAGTCGCGTATATACACGAGTTCGAAGCTACACAGTCGCGTATATGCTGGGTTGAGGAAAATCAGTGCAACAAACTCAAGAAAAAGGGGCTGATATGGTTCAGTCAATTATTTTCTCTATTTGATGATGGTTACAATCTGCGAATGATGTGTTGAAATGTGTTGGTATTCATAAGATGTTATTTAGAAGTGCTTTTGATCCTAACTTGATTGATGATGATGCCTTGATACTTCTTGCTGATATATGCATGATCAGATCTGACAGTGAACAGATGGAACAGGTTCAGGGGGAGCATATGCTTCGAATAATGCATTGTTGGCATTATGGTTATAATTTTTTGGTGATGATGCTTATGTGGCTAAATGATAAATCTTGCTATCTCAGATGATACTTATTGTTCGTTGGTCAAGGGAATGGTATTGCAGGTTACAGGTCTAGATGATGTTGATAGATGCTTATGGTGCAAACCATATATGGTGTATGATAGTTGCTGATGACTATCATGGTCTTGTTTAGATTGTTGGTCTTTGGTATAAAAGTCATGTATATCATTTGATGTAAAGGTCATGCAAAGACCTAATTTGTAACCCCACTTTGCATGGGATGGATGATGTAATGTTTCTTGTTTTTTTTGACATGTATAAACATTTGGTATATCCCCACTTGGTTGGGTGGATGAGTAAAAAATGGTGTATCCTCACTTGGTTGGGACATTGATGTATGTATGAGTCATTGGTGATAGGAAGGTCATACTCACTTAGTTGAGTTGTAGAGTCATGTTATTCTTTTGAGAAATATTTTTGCAGACTCTACATATGCTCAGGGGGAGCATGGACTGTTTAGTGCATCTCAGCATGTACAAAGGGGGAGCTCAATCAGAGATTTCAACATGTACTCAGGGAGAGTATGGACAACATAAAGTATATCAAGGGAGATAATATCTTGGTTCGCCCTTTTCCCTTGATGTCAAAGGGGGAGAGTGACTTGGTGTTGTTGTTGCCATCAAGTCCAAAGGGGGAGATTTTTGGCATTATGATACAGGTGTTGTACTTGATGGCAACTCCCTCATATGACAGAACATAGTGCAGCAGGTTGAGAGCAAATAATTAATGATCAAAGAGAGGTATATGCAGGTTCACCTTGACAAAGGAGCGTATACACACGGGTTAACAGACCAAAAGGAGTGCACAATGTACACATGCACTTTCACAGAAGGAAAGGCGCGTATATCTTAGTACTATCATGAAATCGTAATAGTTTATCCTTTTCTTCTAATTTACCTTTTAAGATATTTACCTCAACCTGATATTGCTCTTCCTTTTCTAGATGTTGTTTCTTCAAGATTTCTGCAGCCTTTCTTCCTTCATCCAGTTGTTGCCTTAATTTGAGAATCTCATCTGCTTGAGGTAGTTCTTAGTTCTGCTTATTTTTTAATGATGTCACTTTATCCTACAGCATCAGACGTACTTTGATGGCACACTCCACCTGAGCTTTTAATCTGGTAACTTCTTCTTGGAGGGCACACTCCCTTTCGTTAAATAGATCATGTTGACCTATTGTTTTATCTAATGCTTCATTTGCTTGTTCATCTTCGATCTGAGGTGATTCAGAATCTAAATACATGCTTCCACCTAACGACAAGATGTCATTGTTCCTTTGAGCTGTCTTCTTCTTCTGAGGCGCTTTCTTCTTTAGCTTCTTTCCCATTGTTCTACGGATCTCCTTCAAGTGATCAAGCTTCTACCAAAGGACCTGCTCTGATACCAATTGTTGGAAATAATACTGAGGGGGGGGGGGGTGAATCAGTATTAGCAAATCAATAACTTTTTCATTTCATACTCTGATTCATATATGCTACTTCAGTTAAGGGAACTCGCGTGTACATGCAACTGTGTTTAATGCAACTAGCGTATATCCAGTAAACTTGTGATTCAGTTAATTCATCATATGTTGATCTTTAATCAGTGCATCAGAACTTCATTAACCATATAAACAATAAACAGGTGCAGTAAAATAGAACATATCATCACACATAAGAAACACACATGAACACCATGATATAAGGTGGAAACCAAATGTGGGACAAACACCACCCACTGTTGTCTTCCTTTTAATATAAGAAAAACCTGTTTACAATCTTGTACTGGCGCAGAATCATACCAGTATGCAGGCACCCACCTATAGAAGGCTACAACCTTCTCTCATTCTCCAGCTACCACTGGAAGGGAATTATAATCCCTTGGCTCTTGTAATAGTCGATATATTTACTAGTACGTAGGCACCGACCTACAGAAGGCTACAACCCTCTCTCATTTTCCAGCTGCTACTGGAAGGGAGCTCCAACCCCCTGGCTCTTGTACTGGCTGATATGTTTACCAGTACGTAGGTGCTGGCCTACTGAAGGCTCCAACCTTCACTCTTCCTCCAGGGACCACGTTTCATAAATTTTCAGACTGGATACTCTTGGATCACAACACCATTATATGAAGGCCACGTTTCATCCAATTTTCATACTGGACCCATCAACAACATTGAAGCTCAAAATCAATCACCACTGCAACACAACTATTGCATTAACCAATCAATCTCTGAATCACCCACAACTGAATCACTGAAGACCAGTCATCAAAACATAGTTACCAGAACACAGAGTAGAACCCAAAACTCTGCAACAACCACCAGAACCATCTGCAAATTCAGATATCATATTTCATAATGTATACGCTACTTTGATGAACCGAACCAATGTGTATACGTGATTTTACCAAAGCGAACCCGCATATAGATCTGCAAATATTAACTCATAACTTTACAGCTTTTCCAGACATCAATCATACCCAAATCATAATCATTTTAGAAAAAACATGTGTCAATAATTCAGATCTAGACTATCAATGATCAAACCACATAATTATAATACATTCCAAGCCTTAAGATACCGATCCATCATTCATCATCATCCACATAGGTGCATCCTTAGCAAAGCATCACAAACCCATAACCTGCATACTGGATCTCTTACTTCATCAGATATTCAATCCTTGCACACTCTGGCCTAATGATCTTCTCCTCATATAGTTTTAGGCCTTTCTCAATACCATGGACCAAAACCACTTAGGACCAATACCTTGGACCAAATACCTAGGGTCAACACCTCGGACTAGATACCTTGGATCAAAATACCATGGACCAAATACCTTGGACCAAAACTTAGTTTTCCAAGATATATGCGCCTTTCCATCTGTGAAAGTGCGCATGTATGTTATACGCTCCTTTTGGTCTATTAACCCACGTGTATATGCTTTGTCAAGGTGAACTTGCGTATACCTCTCTCTGATCATTAATTCTTTGCTCTCAACCTGCTGCACTATGTTCTGTCATCTCTCATTGGTGAGATATTGAATTTTCAAGGTGGGAAACCCATATTATTCAAGTTTGATCTAGGTGGATATTGGTGTCCACTTGCCTATTCCATTTAGACCTACCTCCATTCTGTTTCATCAGTTTCCTTGATTATAGTAGTATTTACTATTTTTAGTAGTTTTTCGAGTCCTGAACTTCCAAAGCTATTTTGATCCCCTAAATGACATTTTTTAAAGGTCCGCAACAGGCTCATGGTTGTAGGCAGGGGTTTGCTAAAAATCCTATAGTAATCAGAGAGATATTTCCAATGAGGTATCATACGCACCAAATGGAGATCATATGACCAAGTTACAACCCTGGGAAGTTGGCTACCCAACTAACCCCAACGAGGCCCACAAATCCTTGGTGTTCTATCTCTTGGGGTTAGGGTTTTGGTTGTTTAGGGTTTCCCTTTGTTGTTGAATAATAAAAAGGTCCTTGAGCCTGATTGTAACACAATTCAGAGGCATGTAGCCACCACATCTTTTCTCATAGATAAGCTACCATTACCAAAGCTACTTTATTTCCATTCTACATGTAAGCATATTTCATTACTTTGATGTTAATGAAATGAAGATTTGTTTATGCTATATCTCCATGTTTATGTTTATGTTAGTGTTATGTTGTGTTCCTGCATAAATTTGGATCAATGGTATTAGAGCTGTCTTCTCTTTCTCTAATTTTCTTTTCATTTCCCCAATGAGCTTAGGGTATAAGGACTTAGGGCTTGAACTGGTTGAACCTTTTCAAGACTAGCCTCACAAACCCCGATGACCCCCCATGGCGGAAGAAAAGAAAGACGAGGGAGAAAGATATCCTTTCAAAGTAATGCGATGATAGAAAACTTCTCCTAAATCCTTCGGTGGCTACCCATAGGCGACACATCTTCATCTAGAAGCTGCTTTGGAGGCACCACCCCCTTTAAGGTACAAGTAAACTTTGACATGTCCATATTTGAAGGAAAAATAGATGTAGATGCCATAGATAGACGGTTTAATTTATTGGAAAGATATTTTTCAGTTCATGACTTTTGCAATCAGGAAAATATTACCTTTTCTCTCCTCAAAGTCACCCCCCATGTCAAGGATTGGTGGGAAACCTACTGTGAATAGAAGGACGAGAGAGAACCCTCACTATTTTTAGCTGCACCCACTTGGAATTCTTTCTGAGACACTATCAAGGAACAATATTACCCTATCACAAGCTATGAAGAAAAATACATAAAGTGGACCACGCTACGAAAGGGAAGGGACCAAGCCATGCCAAAGTTCACAAATATTTTTCATACCCTTCGCATGAATTTGGGTATCAAGGATTCTAAGCATCATTTGGTACTCAAGTACTACGACTGCCCGCACAAGTACATCTAGGATGAGATGGAGTTCCTGGGCATTTCCTCTCTTGGCGCCACCCATCGATACACTTTCAAGATCGAGTATAAATTTAAAGATAAGAAGTGAGACTTTGGATTTGTGAATCCGAAGAAAGGGAAAGGCACCCTCAAACTGAAAAACAAAGGACAGAGCCAAGGCAGGGTGATCCAGGACAAATCTTTGAAGCTGCAAGCAAAGAAAAATACCACGAAGATAAAGAAGGAAATGGGAAATTGGTGTGAGTTCCATAAGAGCCCCAATCACAACACAAGTGAGTGTCGATCCAAATGGTCACTAGTGGCTGAGTTGAAGGGTTCTGAATCAGATGCATGTTCCTAATCCAAGTCAAAACCCAACAGGGGGAATGAAAAAGGGAAGAAAATTATTAATGTGGAGCCCAATGCCACCGTTTCCACCACCAAGATCTAGAAGATTGAGCCCAAAGATCTAGCGGAGGCGGAGCGACTCTTCCACTCATAGATGTGGGTGAAGGGTTCTCTGCTGCAGTTCATTGTCGATAACAGAAGCCAAAATAACCTCATTTCGGCAGAGGTCATGAAGCGGTTGGGCATACTGACCACACCACACCCACAACTGTACACCATCGGATGGCTTCACCAATGATGATATCTCAGTGTCAACCAAATGTGTCACCTTCCCTATAACATCAAGCCCTTCACAGATGAGGTATTGTGTGATGTTGCTCCTCTTGAAGTTTGTTATGTATTACTAGGCCAACCATACTTTTGGAAGCATCATGTTGTGTATGAGTGTATGCCTTGCACTATTATTATTACTTTAGACAATAAGTTATACAGGATACTGGAGGTAGCACCACCTACTTCCATCGCTTTGATCTCTGCGAAGTAATGCAGTAAGATAATTTCCCAGTCTGAGAAATTTTTCTTCCTTATGATTCGCCCTTAGGGCAAGAAGAAGATTGTGGCCACATCCATGGCCTCCAGACAGGATCCTCTGCATGACAACAATAGATGGACAAGGATTTGGAGGATTACAGGGACATATTCACCTCACCCACAGGGATACTCCTACATTGTTAGGTCAAGCACTGCATCAATTTCACCTCGGTCGCGCCGCTACCCAACATACCAATCTATCGACGCTTTGTTATGAAGAATAATGAAATAAATAGGTAGATTCAAGATTTGTTGCAAAAAATACACATCAGACCAAGTTCATCACCCTGTGGGAGTCTGATCTCGTTGGTACAAAAGAAGGAAGGGACTTGGAGACTCTGTATTGACTATAGGGTGTTGAATAAGCTCACTGTCTAGAATAGGTATCCAATCCCACTGATTGATGACCTTCAGGACCATATCAAGGGGCCAAATATTTCAAGAAGATTAACTTGAAGCCTGGTTATCACCAGGTACCAATCAAACACTCTGATGTATGGAAAATTGCCTTCAGATCCAAGGAGGGCCTTTTCGAATGGTTGGTCATTCCCTTCGGGTTGACGAATGCCCCTGCAACCTTCATGTGGTTGATGGATGAATCTTGTGACCCTTCACCAACTTTTTCATGGTAGTGTAGTTGGATGACATCCTAATCTTCAACTGGAGTTGGGAAGAGCACATACACCATATCAGACAGGTCTTCCAAACATTGCGACAACACAAATTGTGTGCCAATTTGGAGAAATGCACTTTTGGTATGACCTAGGTTTTATATATGGGGTACATCATTGATGAGTGGGGTGTGCATCTGGACCCAAATAAGATACAAGTTATTCAGGATTGGCCAGCCCCAACAAATCTAACAGAGCTCCACAACTTTCTAGGTCTTTCCAATTTCTATCGCAGGTTATTGTTGGGATTATCTCATATCACTTGGCCTTTGAGTCAAGTCACCAAGGGTAGAGAAAAAGAAAAGTTATTTTAGTCTAAATCTCAATTGAAGGCGTTTGTCAAGTTGAAGCATTGACTCTGCTCTGCACCAATGCTCACATTACTAGACCTGCAACAACCATTTGAAATTGAGACAAATGCCTCTGACTATGCTATTGGTGCAGTTCTTACCCAGTAAGGGCATACAGTGGCATATTGTAGTGAGACACTTTCAGATACAGTATGAAAGTATCCCACTCATGAAAAAGAGATGTATTCCATTGCACAGGCCTACAGAAAATGGAAGCATTACATTTTGGGGAAGGAAACAATCATCTACATAGACCACTGACCCCTACAGTTTATAAAGATATAAGGAAAGTTGCAGAACGATCGCCATCAGAAATGGTCCACATATCTGAAATAGTTCCATTTGAACATCAAGTACAAGAAGGGTAGCACTAATAATGTTGTAGACTGTCTCAATCGACCACCAGTTATGGAGTTTACCATTGTGCTCGACTCTTGTGGACACAAGACTTTAGGGTGGTGACATATTTACAAGATCTATTTAGAGTTCAACAACAAATACTAGATGCTCATGGAAGGAAAGCAAGTTCCATAGTTTCACCTCCAGGGCGCACTGTTATTCCACTTGGGGCACCTCTGTGTTCCTTCACGCGAGTGTTCCAAGATGATTTTGGAGGTGCACTACAGTCGGGTCGCTAGACATTTTAGAGTAGAGAAAACAGTAGTAGTGTTGTACAAGTATTTTTATTATTCGAATCTTTGACAGGATGTTGGGAAGTACATCAGATCCTGCATTGGCAAATCGAAAATCAAGAAGCAAGGCCTATCTATTCCTCTACCTACTCTTAGTTGGCCTTGGGAATCCACATCCATGGACTACATGTTGAACATTCCTTCTACTAAGCATGGAAATGAATGTGTTTTCGTGGTCATTGACAAATTCTCTAAGATGGTTGTTCTGGCGACTTGCAAGAAGAGTATCATAGAAGAAACCACTGCTAAGATCTTCTTTAAACAAGTGTGCGTACACTTTGGGATACCACAGTCCATTTTCTCAAATCGAGACAACATCTTCCTATGTACATTTTGGTTAAGCCTCTGGTCGATGCTGGATACCAAGCTCACTAGGTCCACAACTTTCCACCCCAAAATTGATGGCCAAACTAAGGTTGTCAATAGGATGATTGTTAACATTTTGTGCATGTACAACTCGAAGAATCCACACACATGGGATGAAAGCCTCCCTTATGTCTAACACAACTATAAAAATATCTCCATAGCTCAACTGACCACAACCCCTTTCAGGTAGGGTTGGGATTCCAGCCACTATGTCCCATTGATGTGGCCATACCATTTACAGCTACTCAGGCATATTCAACTCATGTCCAGTCCAAAGTTAACAGGGCGTCGTCTAGGTGTCCATCTTCCCTATGTTCAAGGAACCACAGACAAGATTGCTTGGATCCTTAAAAGGTATGATATTCCCTCTACCTTTAGGCCCCTCAACACCATTCACAAATCCCTCCGATCGGTGAAAGATCCCGTTAACCCTAAAGACATGAAGGGTGTCTACTTGATCCCTTGTTCTTGTGGGACCCCCTATATTGGGGAAACAGGGCGCTCCATCCGTCAAAGGATCTGCGAACATGCGGCTGACCTGAGACATGGGAGATCCAAGTCTTCAGCATTAGCTGAGCATGTGGAAAAGACCAAGCATCAGGTGTGTATTGAGGAGGCCAAGGTTGTTGCCAAAGTCGCTCAGTTCCACCATCGTAAATTGAGGGAAGCTATTGAGATTGAAAAGAAGCCGAGCAATCTCAATAGAGATGATGGCTGGAAAATCAGTAGGTGCTGGATTCCAGCACTCTCTTCTTAGTCGGTTTTTCTGCCCCCTCCTTCCTTTTTTTTTGTTTTTTTTAGAATATATATGTATATATGCAACATTAACAATATTTAATAAATAATTTAATTAAATAAATAAATTACCTTTTTAAAGCTAACCTTTGAATTATTCTATTTATTTATATAGTATTTTATCCTAACTTTATAATTTTTATTATAAATTATATATACATATATTTGATTATTAATAAATAACTATTAAATTACTTTTTAAACTAACCATTATAAATTATTATTAAATTAATAAATGAAAATTCTCAACTTATTATTATGATTTTAATATATATATATATATATATATATATATATAATAATTTTAATATATATATATATATATATATATATATATATATATAATAATTTTAATATATATATAAAATTTAAATAAAAATAAATTACTTCTTTAACCAACCACTAAATTATTTTATATATTTTTAACTAATTTCCATAAATAATAATAGTTAAAAATAAACTAACCATTAAGTTACTTGTCACTTAACAACCTAATATTATGATTTTAATTTATATATATATATATAATTATGAATTAATTTAAATAAATAAATAAATTAGTAATATTAATATTATTATTATTATTTTATTTTTATTTATTTATTTATTTTATTTTAATTTATTTAATTTATTTATTTAATATATATATATATATATATATATATATAAAACTAACCATTGATATTATTTTACTTATTAATCTTAACCTTTATCTTATTAACCTAATATTATAATTTTAATTAATATCTATATCTATATATATATATATATATATATTAATAATTAATTTAAATAAATAATTAAATTCCTTTTTAAACCAACCATTAATGTTAATTTAGTTATGTATTTTTACCTAATTTAACTTTTTTTCATAAATAATATTAAAATAAATAAATAAATAAATAAATAAATAAATAATAATAATAATAATAATAATAATAAAATAATTAGACCTGGGCCCTAAGGTCAAAATTAGCCGTTAGTCAATTTAGCCATTGGAGACTCTGCTCGGACTATTTATCATGCTAAGCTGGATCTGTTTCTTCAACTTGTCCTGACGATGAACCACACTAGTTGGTTCGAAACGCATCGACAAATGTTTGTCTACATGTGATTTACGCCGAAGTTATTCTTTCAGCTAACAACTTCATTGAGTGCATTCATCACATCTGCCAATAGGTCCATGACATCGAGTGCCACACAAGTTGCAGGTGGGTGATAAAGTTTGGTTACATTTGCAGAAGGAGCGCCTTGATGGGCCCCATCGCAAGATTTGCATGCTCCAATATGGTCCGTACTCCATCACCAAGGTTGTATGAGAAATTTCCTTCGAGCTCAAAATTCCACTGTTCCTTGGCCTACACCCAGTGTGGACCATCTGTGACCATACTTACACCATTTTTAGACACATCTGATGTTACTGAGCAACTGACACCAACATCCCAAGCTGCATCGAACATGCCACAACTGACAAGACCATGGACACACAGATCAAGAACGCTTACTAGTAGAGGATCCAATTATATAGAGTTGTCAAAGTAGGCCAACTTCTTCACCAAGGTAAGTGGTTCACAAGGGACCAGGTTCAAAAAAATATTCCTCACTTCATGGAGGATTTTCACGCAATGGGGACCATTTCTTCCTAAGGGAGGATGACTGATCTAGGTGGATATTGGTTTACACCCACCTATTCCACCTAGAATTCTAGTTGGTTTCATCAGCTTCCCTGATTATAGTAGCATTTACTAATTTTAGCAGTTTTTCGTGTCCTAAACTTTTGGAGCTATTTTGACCCCCTAAAAGACGTTTTTTTGGGGTCCACAATAGGCCCATCGCCATTAGTAGGCCCATGGCCATAGGAAAGTGCTTGCCGCAAATTGTATAGTACTCAGAGATATCTTTCCAACGAGGTATTGTATGTCCAAACATATATCATATGACCAAGTTATGACCCCGAGAAGTTGGCTACCCAACTAACCCTAACGGGGCCCACAAACTATTGACGTTCCATCTCTTGGGGTTATAGTTTTGTTTGTTTAGGATTTCCCTTTGTCATTCAATAATAAAAAGGCCATTGAGCCTCATTGTAACATAGTTCAAAGGCATGTAGCCACCACATCTCTTCTCAGAGATAAGCTACCATCACTCAAGCTAGTTTATTTCCATTCGATATGTAAGCATATTTCAGTTCTTTGATGTTAATGAAGTGAAGTTTTATTTAAGTTGCATTTATGTGTTTATGTTTATATCTATGTTTTGTTGTGTTCCTTCATAAATCTGGATCACATTCAACCTACATGACCCTACGTGAACTCAAGTCAGCTTTCCAAAGTGATGTGTCTATTCAAAACATGGTCAAACAAGTATAAATAAGAAACTCAACTCCTCCATTCATCCATCCAACTCATCCAAGGCAATGATGAGTAAAAGGAATTTGATATGAGATAAGAGAAGAAGGGGTTCACAACTTGTGAACCAAGAAGTAGATGAAAAATCAATTCAAGGGTTTCTCATTGGGTTCTAGTCACACTTTTATGTTGTTTCTATGGGTTCTTATATTATCTTTGTGAAAACTTTCAACCCTCCCTTGGATTTTATCTAAAGCTTCTTAAGAAGTTCTTGGAGTAATCCCTTTTTGACAAGAAGTTTCAGCCTTACAGTACAAACTTGTGACAAGAAATTTCGACCTCTTGAAACAAACATTTCAACCTCTTGAAACAAGCCTAGACCCCAAGGTAATAATTTGGCCCTGAGGCATTTAAACCTGTGGAAAGTTTGTGACAAACTTTGAATTTCGGCCCTTGGAGTAGTCTTTGTTGAACAAATTTTTTTTGGCCCTTTTTGTTGTGAAGAAGTTTTGACTTTTTGAGCAGAAATCACAGGTTTTGGAGTAGACTTACCAGAGTAGAAACTTCATTAGTTTGAACAAAAGTGATAGTCACCTTTGGCACTGAAGTCATAGTTAACTTGAAGCAATTTTCAACCTACATTGAGAAAATAACTTGACACTTCCTTGAAGTAGACTTCATCCCTCTTTGAAGGCAGACATTGAGGTTGTTAGGATATTTCGACACATAGGAAATAATTAAGTACAACTTGTTCTAGTGTATAGTTAGGTAAAGTTTGTTTCTTTAGTATATACTTTTTATAACTTAGAATTCGACAGTCGTGATATGTTCTAGACATGAAGTGATCCGATGGTTCATTCTCTCATCGGTATTACCGACACTTGATCCGTGGCTTAACACTTGATTGGTCCATGATCTCTATTTAAAGATCATGGAGAGTCATTTGTTAGGTGATCGTTCATGAGAGAATCTTATGTAAATTTTATTTCTTTTACATTAATAAATGGCCTGAAGTGGCCGCATTAGCTCAGGTCGTGTATTTTTTCCCTCTTTGATGGTTTTAACCACGTCAAGAATACTGGTGTATTGATCTGTGATCTGTTTGTGAGCAGTGTCCTTTGGCGTTCTATCTGAGGAACTTAACCTACAAATTCCTTCATGGTATCAAAGCTATTCAAGGGTCGCATCCGTTGGTGATCCAAAGCTGAAGCCGATACAACTGCATCCGACTGTCGTTTCCTAGATCTTCTATTTCTAATCGCTTTCAGGCCGATAGGACTACTCTATTGTGTTAGGAGCATCTGCTACAAGGAGGAACCCCTTTCTTTTGATACGAAAACGTTTCTGGTAGCCCTAGCTACGTCATTTTTAAGATATGGAGGTATGTAATATTTATTTACAGTTATAGTTATTTATCTCTCAGTTTACTTTAGTTTATAGTCCTCTATAATTTTTTTATTTACCAGATCTATAACTTTCATTTCTGCGTATGCTCTTTGCCTCGTGAGTTTATGCAATCTGGTCAAATCAGAAACAAAGAGAAATAATTTTTTTCATGTGTATGCTCTTTTCCGCCGCACCTTAGTGTGATCTTGGAAAACAAGAAACATTGAGAAAAATATTTAGTTTTTGGTCAAATCTAACTTTAAGCCGTAAGGCTTTGATTACTTTTGGTTGTTCGTTTTGGGGTGTGTGGCTTTTTTTTTTTTTTTTTAGGCAAAAAAAAGGTTTTTAAAGAAAGCACACACTCCAAAGCTCCACTTAAAAAAAAAAAAAACCTCTTTATTTCAAAAAATTACTAGCCTTTTAAGCTAGCTCACTTGGTCCAAAGTTACTTTATGAGAATATAGGTCTTGGGTTCAAATATTTCTTTTTGTTGAGTTACTTTTTCAAAAAGCACATGTAACTAATGTTTTAAAGTTATTTTTATGTAAGTGTTCTCACCCATTATAAAAAGTGAGTCACTTATAATTCTAAAGTCACTTTATCTTTTTTTTTTAAGTTACAATTCAGTGGATAGTTCATAAAGTACCATTGTAAAAGTGACTTTCACTTATTTATAAAAGTGGGTCACATAAAGTAATGTTTTTTGTAAAGTGAGCTAATTAGATTAAGTTTGGTAATGGGAGATTTCTTTTTTTTAAGTATAACATTATAATTCACTTCCCAACATTCACGTAGTTCGTTGGCATCTTCAACAATTTTTCTTCAAAAAGCCATAACTTCTACATCCGGAAGCTGTTTTCAGAGCCGTTTTTTTTAATCAGCTTAATTTTTCGAGAACTTTCCATTGGAACACTTAGTTTCAGCATCTACAACTTCATTTTCTTTTAAAATGGAAATTCCATGCCTAGTTATTCTTGACAGCACCAACTACTTCCAATCACTATCCTACATTGTGGATTTACTTAGAAGTAAAGGTCTTTATAGAATAGCTTCAAGTCAAGAGTCTAAACCTAAAGGTGAAGATAGGTAGCCAAAATAGGAAAATAAGAAAGATCACGCATGTGGGTTGATAGGGATGTCTATTTCTCTAGACCTTAGATTCGATATCGCATAAATTGATACCCTCGATGAAGCAATGAAACAACCAATAAAGTTTTTGGAATTGAAAATGAAAATAGAGCCCATCAACTCGAAAAAGAGTTTCTTACGTTGGACCCCAATAATTTTTCTTCCATTGAAGATTTTTTGTCCTAGTTCAAGACCCTTAGACTTCTCTTGGAAGGTGTTAAGGTTAAGAAATAAGATGGTAGCCTTATCTATTCCATTCTTACTAAGTTAGGACTAGCCTACTATGTGTTTGTTTCCACCTTCCATTCTACTACAGAAGCCTTTATTTCTCAAGGAAAAGCCTACAAGTCCCCCTCTTTTGATGCCTTTTGTGATTCTTTAATAAGAGAACAAGAAAAACTATTACATCTTGGTCTTCTTAATATTGGAAATTCTTCTAAGAAAGCCTTAGCAGCCCAGCATCAACCAAATTCAAAGAATCCTAAGAAGCAAAATCCTAAAAAGAATGGTCCTAAACAAAACAAGGGTCTTAAACAATTTCAGTCTCAAAATGAAAAATCAATTCAGCAAAATGATAAGGCAAATAAAAACAAAGGGAAGAAGACTGATAGACATTGCAAATTTTGTAATCGTGATGGCCACTTAGAATCCAAATGCTTTGAGAAGATGGAAGCCTTGGAAGCAACCATATAGAAGCATAACATCCATTTGGAACACTCTTCAACTTCAACTTCAACTTCAGGAATATCACTTTCTGCATGTGGTTGTCAAGCATCTCGGTCTAGTTATGCACTAAATGTATCTTATTCTTCTCATTCTCATGAGTGGCTCATTGATTCTGGAGCTTCTTATCACATGGCCAAAAACAAAGCCATGTTTTCTTCTTTAAATGATTGTAACAGTAAAAATATTTATGTTGGTGATGATAGATCTCGTAGTGATGTAGGGACTGGAAATATTCATCTAGATAATGGTTAATTTAATGATGTATTATGTGTTCCTACCTTATCCTGCAACCTTCTATCTGTATATCAGATAACTCATTCAGATGAAGCTAAAACTGTTGAATTTTCACCTCATGGTGTTGTAATTAAGGACCTAAGAGATCCTAGACAAATTTTAGCTACTTGCATTGCTAATGATTCTACAAGGTTATATAAGCTTAACAAATTTGGGTCATCAACTCTTCCCTCGATATTTGTTTCTCATAATGATGAAGTGAGCAAACTTTGGCATGAGTGATTTGGTCACTTATACTATCGCTCCCTTAAAAATCTATGTAAATAAAATATGGTGATAGATCTTCCTATGGCATCTTGCAGAGATGGTGTTTGTTCCGGATGTGTACTCGGAAAACATCATCAGGATAGTTTTGAAAAACCTGCCTCTTGGCATGCCTCAACCCCTTTACAACTTGTGCATAGTGATTTATGTGGTCCACTTCTAGTTTTTTCATTATCTGGCTACAAGTATTTCTTAACTTTCATTGATGATTTCTCGAGACACCCTTGGGTATACTTCTTAAAACTCAAGAGTGAAGTCTTTAACATGTTCGTGGCCTTTAAAGCCTTTGTTGAGAAAAAATATGGACATCAAATTCTTAAGGTAAGATCTGATAATGGCGGAGAATATGTTAACAACAAATTCATCAACTTTTGCACTGAGCATGGAATTCAATTGCAACGTACTGTTCCATATACTCCACAACAAAATGGTGTAGCTGAAAGGAAGAATCACACTTCAAGGAAATGGCTAATTATATGCTTCAATCTAAAGGACTTAGTCTTAATTTTTGGGTAGAAACAATTAACTATGAAAATTACATAGTAAATTGCACTCCTACTAAGGTTTTAAAGAATATCACTCCAGAAGAAACATGGAGCTCAATTAAACCAGATGTAAGTCACTTTCGTGTTTTGGGAAGTGAAGGATGGGCCCATATTCCAGATGAGAAACATAAAGCCTTATAACCTAAGAGTGAAAAATGTATTTTTTTGGATATTCTGAAGATGTCAAAGGATATAGACTTCTTCAAACTAAATCCAAAAATGTTATCATTAGAAGGGATGTAAAATTTGCTGAAAATATATCGGCCTACGAACCTAGTTCAGAAAATGTGCCACCTCTCTCTAAACCTTCTACTTCTAAAAATATTACTTCTTTAGATGATGACAACGAGGATGAAAATCCTCCCGCACCTTCTCAGGATCCTCCTTCAACTCCTCAACTTCCAAAATGGGTTTGCGCTACTCGGGATGCAGCAGGTGCTCTTGCAGGTGATCCTACAGATCAACATCGTACACGTTCTCAGTTTGGTAGAGACTCTTATTTACTGGTTCAAGCTTCGGTGAATTATTATCCTGACACGTTTGCAGAAGCTCCAGGCCATCCAGATTGGGATGCAGCTATGAATGAAGAATATCATTCATTATTGGAAAATGATACATGGGATCGTGTTCCTCTTCCAAAGGGATTAAACTTGTTATATGCAAATGGGTTTATAGAACCAAGTTTGGACTAGATGGAAAAGTTGATAAACATAAAGTTTTTCTTGTTGCTAAGGGTTTTTCACAAGTTGAAGGCATTGACTATACTGAAACCTTCTCCCCTATTGCCAAAATGAACTCTATCTGCATTGTTCTTTCCCTTGTTGCCTCTTTCAAATGGGAAGTCCATAAGATGGATATTAAATCCGCCTTCTTGCATGGGGACTTGCATGAAGAAATATATATGGAAAAACCTCCTGGCTATATACAAATAGACTCCAACCTTGTATGTCGACTTAAGAAATCCCTTTATGGTCTCAAGCAAACCCCTCGGGCTTTGTATGCCCAAATGGATAGTTTTCTTTTAGATACTGGGTTTTCTAGGTGTCATTCTAACAATACTGTCTACACCAAGAAAGTGGGTAAGTCTCTTATCATTCTTTTTCTTTATGTTGATGATATTATCCTTACTAGTAGTGATCCCAACCTTATAAACCATGTGAAGTCCAGCCTTAAAAATAATTTTTAAAAGACAGACTTATGACACTTGCAATATTTTCTTGGTCTTCAAGTCTTGCAATCCAAAGAAGGTCTTTCCCTTTCCCAGTCCAAGTACACCTGTGATTTTCTATGCCACTTTCACATGAAAGAATGTAAGCCAATCCCTTCTCCCTTTCAGTTTGGAGGCAAACTTTCAGTCACTTATACTTCCCCTAAAGTTGATGCAACCTTCTACCGTCAGCTTGTTGGAAAATTTTTATATCTGACACATACTTGTCTTGACCTTTCCTTTGTTGTTGGCCTTATTGCTTGGTTTATGAAAAAACCACTTGAAAGTCATTGGAAATCAACTAAAAGAATACTTAATTATGTTCAAGGTACAGTTCAGTTTTGGATTTATTACAGTGCAAAAGCATCTCCTCTATTGGTTGGTTTCACTAATTTTGATGGGGTTAGTGACCTTGATGATCAGAAGTCTACTGCAGGTTATATCATCACTCTTGGTTCTGGACCTATTACATGGGCTTGTAAGAAACAAAGTGCCATTTCTCTTTCTTCAGCAGAAGCAGATTATCTTGGCACCATTGAAGCTAGTAAGGAAGCCCTATGGATTCGTTAGATCTTGTCAGAGTTTGGTTTTCAACAGCAGCAACATCCGATTACACTTTGGTGTGATAATAAAAGTGTCATTCAACTATGTAAATATCTAGTCCAACATCAGTGCAACAAACACATTGAACTACACATGCACTTCATCATAAAGCGCATTCATGACCATGTTCTTGAAGTGAAATATTGTTCAATCTATGATCAAGTTGTAGACTTCTTTACAAAGGCTCTCAGAGAGGCGAAGTTTACTAAACTTCGATTTATGGTTGGAGTTCAAGAAGTTGTCACTAAGGGGGGATAGGATCTAATGCATCCTTCCTTATCCTATTGTGCATCTTTGTACATCCTTCAATCGTATCCCAAGTTGTTCTTAAGGGAGGATGTTAGGATATTCCGACACATAGGAAATAATTAAGTACAACTTGGTCTAGTGTATAGTTAGGTAAAGTGTGTTTCTTTAGTATGCACTTTTTGTAACTTACAATCTGACAGTCACGATATGTTCTAGACATGAAGTGATCTGACGGTTCATTCTCTCCTTGGTATTCCGACACTTGATTCATGGCTTAACACCTGATTGGTCCATGATCTCTATTTAAAGAGCATGGAGGGTCATTTGTTATGTGACCGTTCATGAGAGAAGCTTATGTACATTTTCTTTTTTTTACATTAATAAATTTCCTTAAGTGGCCGTGTTGGCTCAGGTCATGGAATGTTTCCCTCTTTGAGGGTTTTAACCACATCAAGAATACTGGTGTATTGATCTATGATCTGTTTGTGAGTGGTATCCTTTGGTGTTCTATCTGAGAAAATTACCCTGCAAATTCCTACAGAGGTTGTTTAGAAGTAAATTTTTGATCTTATTTGAAGCATACATTTGAGATAGCTTTAAATTCATACATAAAAATTCCTGAAGGCCTTGTTGAAGACACTTTTGTAGTCTTGTTGGAGCAACTTCTAGAAAAGTTGTGCAAATCGTAAATCCATCGATTGAGAAACTTGTAGAAGACTTATTGTGCATATTTGAAGCAATCTCATTGAATACTTGTTGAGTATATTTGAAGTATCGTTGGAAGCATACTTTAGCCTCTTCTTGTAGTAGACATTGTTGACTATTTTGAAGCACTATTGAAGGTATTCTTGGAGCATTGTTGAAGAAAATTTTGAAGTAAGTATGTCTTTGTAAAGTTCTGAGTTGACCAAGCTGGAATGATTGGAGTCCTCATTTCTGACTAGGTTGGAGCTTGGGGTTGTTGAAAATATTGAAGTCCTCATTTTGACTAAGTGGGGTCTTGGATTTGTTCAAGGTTGGATCCTTGAAAAAGTTAGAGATTTTGTTGTACAGGCTGGAGCCTGGAATTGTTGTAAAAGAGGATTCGAGTCACTATTTTTTATCAATAAAATTATTATTGTTCTATATCTTGTGTTTTGGTTTATTTTGTGATAAAAATATTAACTAGAATAATATAACAGTTGAAAGAAATACTATTTCACTCCCCCTCTAAGTATTTCCAACAGATGGAATTAGAGCTAATTTATTCAAAGAACAACCTAACAGCTAGAAGAAGGATTTTTGAATCACAATGGCCAATAAGGATTCTAGGGTCCCCAATTTGATGGAACAAATTTTAGCTTTTGGAATGTTAGAATGGAGTTCTGCTTAATGTCTCTTGGAGTCGAAGATCACATCTCCTCTTCCAATAGATCTTGACTAGAAGAAATCATATGTAGAAAATGCAAAAGATTTGAATTCTATAGCAAGTGGTCTGTCAGATTCAAAATTCCCTAACGAGCATTAAAAAAACAAAAGAGACACGGGACAAGCTCATTAGCATCTATGAAGGAGATGAAAATTCAAGAAGGAAAATCTCCAAACCTTTAGAAGGAAGTTTTAAAGTCTCAACATGAATGAAGAAGAAGAGTTTTTTGCTCAATTTCTTTGGGTAAATAAACTTTTCAATTCTCTTAAAGGACTAGGTCATGACTAGGTGAAGAAATCAAAGAAAAGACAATTGTCCAAAAAATTCTAGGATCACTTCTAGACCGCTTTAATGCCAAAGTCAATGCCATAGAAGAATTGAAATACTGGGACAACTTTCAATGGATGAGATTCATGGAATTATTATTTGATATGAAGAATAGGAAATTCAACTCACAAAGAAGCCATTTTCAAGGCATTAAAAACATCAAGAAAGGGGAAGAGTTGTGACTACAATAGTGATGATTCTGATATTAAAAACATAATTAGCACAATTTTTCAAGAAGCTGAAGAAAGGATCCAATCTAAAAGGCAAGTACCCTCTCATTTATTTTAAATGTGGAAAAATAGGACATTATGCTACAAAGTGTCCTTTCAAGGATGATAGTGATGATGAATATGAACCTAAAAGAAAAACATTCAAAAAGAAAGGTTAAAAAATAACCTCTTCTCCAACTAAGATAGTGATGATTCTAATGAAGATGAAACTAAGAAGAGAAAAATTAAGAAGAAAGGCTCAAACAAAAAGAATTTATTCTCCAAGAAATATAGTGATGATTCTACAGGACACAAAGAAGTATTATTCATGGCCTTCACAAATGACATAGATAAACCTGAAGAAAAATAAGAAGGAAATGTGGATTAATTCTTGATTAGTGTCATTGAAGATAACAAAAAACTAAGGAAAAAGGATGGAAATCTATCACAAGAAATCATCTCTCTCAAAGCCTAAAAATAAGAAGCAAAGAGGATGGAAGAAGTATTGAATAAAAAGGTAAAAGAAAAGAAAGATACATATGAGAAATTAGAAGTTGAAGTTGTCTCTCTGAAAAGAGATTTGGATAAGGTTAACAAAAGCTTGAAAAGTTCTCAAACCCTAGATGTCATCCTCAACACTCAAAGACCACAACATGACATATCAAGACTTAGATATATAGGTGAATCATCTAATTCAAAGGAGAACACTAGTGCTGATCATGAAGAAGAAACATTAAGCTATGTTGATTCTCTTCACAATCACCTAGAAGTGAGAAGTAGTTCTATGAAACACCAAAGGGAACTTCTCGCAATAATCCAAGGAATGAGAACCCGTCTTATCTATAAAGGAATATCACATCAATCCAAGCTCATACTAATAAGTATCAAACTATTTTCCTTGGTCATTGTTTCGTTTGTAAAAAATTTGGTCATCAGGCTAAGCATTGCAAGGCTTATGGAGGTAATAATGTTGACTCAAGAAAGTATGGGAATAATTACCAAAATAAGACTATTGATTCAAGGAGACAAAACCATATCAAGACTTACAATTCATTTTCTCCTCTTTCAAAGCATAGTCTAGAATGCTCAAAATGTGGTAATCTAGGTGATGAAGCACACAATTTTCCACTAGAACCAAGAGAAAGGTTGTGGAGAAGGAAGACTAAAGAACCCACTCATGAAAAGTGTAACCTATATTTGTGTGGAAAAAATGAGGAAAACAAATGCTTTGTAGATAGTGGATGTTCTAGGCACATGACTAGTGATGAAAATAAGTTCAACTCACTAAACAAGAATGATGGAAATGTGGCTTTTGGAAGAGAATATGATAAAATTGTTGGAAAAGGCAAAATGAATCTCATAAATGGTAAAGTCAAAGAAAAAATGCACTATTTTTTGAAGGACTCAAGCACGATATTCTAAGCTTCAACCAAATATGTGATCAAGGACATACTATCATATTTCATGCCAAGGATTGTGAGATAAGAAAGTCTTCTTCAAGAAAACTTGTGGGAAAAGGAGCAAAAACAATAGACAATGTATACATTCTCAATGAGATGCAAGAAAGATGTTACATTAATCAAACAAATGAAATCTAGATATGTCACAAGTGATTGAGACATTTAAACTTTGATAATTTGGTGAAGATTAGAAAACTTGAGGTAGTGAGTGATATCCCCGTAATTTCAAAACCTGAAAAGGCTATTTGTGCACCATGCCAACATGGAAAGAAAATAAGGACTAGCTTCAAGACAAAGGAATGCCCATCATCGAAGCCTTTATAAATCATTCATGTAGATCTATGCAAGCCAACCATAATCCATCTCTACAAGGAGAAATTACTTTATATTATTTATAGATTATTATACTAGAATGATGTGGGTATTTTTCATAATATTTAAGTCATAAGCAATATAATGTTTTAAAACCTTCAAAGAATTAGTTGAAAATGAAAGTGAGTCAAAGATCAAATGTTTAAGGACGGATAGAGGTGGAGAATTAACCTCAGTGAAATTCAATGAATCCTGTGAAAAACATGGAATCAAAAGGGAACTATATGTTGCTCGGAATCCTCAAGAAAATCGGGTGGTTGAAAGAAAGAACAAGTTCGTACAAGAGACTGCAAGAACAATGCTATTAGAAGTTGATTTACAACTTATATTTTTGAGAAAAGTAGTTGGGGAAGCGATATATACTATGAATAGGGAACAACTCTAGGTAAATAGTGATAAAAATCCATATGAATTATGGAAACGAAGAGCTGCTTCAATGAAATATTTCAACATGTTTGGAAGTAAGCATTTTATGAAGATCAATTCTAATTCACCAGGAAAGTTTGATCCTTGGGTTGATGAAGGAATATTTCTTGGATACTTTGCAAGAAGTAAGGCCTAAAAATGCGACAAAAATCTGCTACAAAAGACTGTTGAAAGTATTGATGTAATGATTGATGAGGACTTTCCTGAAAAATAAATTGAAATTGATGGATAAGATCGTATCCTTGGAGATTTAGAAGAAGATGTCGCAAAAGAAGAAACAGAGTTGGAAAATAAAAAAGAACTATCATCAAAGGTAAATTTCATTCAAAATCATCATCTAGAAGATCAAATAATTGGTAATGTAGATGGTGGAATAAAAACTTGAATAAAGATGACAAAATACAACAAAAAGGAATGATATTGCCTTACTATCCACAAAAGAGCTACAAAATTTCACTCAAGTAAAGATCTTCATTGAATAAAAGAAATGGAAGAACAAATTTTTCAAATTGAAAATAATGGAACATGGGAGTTAGTGCCTCGTCCATAGGATAAGAATGTCACAGGAACAAAGTGGGTGTATAAGAAAAAAATGAATGAAGATGGATAAACCATCAAGGAGGCAAGGTTGGTGTGCAAAGGGTACTCTAAAATTGAAGGAATTGATTTTGAATAATCCTTCACCGTTGTTTCCCAGTTAGAAGTTATAAGGATGTTTTTGGAATTTTATTTTTCTAAAGGCTTCAAAGTCTATCAAATGGATGTAAAATCAACATTTCCAAATAGTGACCTAAATTAAGAAGTATACATGGAACAATCAGAAGGATTTGACTTAGCAAAAGGAAAATATTTCATTTGAAAATTGAAGAAGGTCATGTGTGGATTAAAGCAAGCTCCAAGGGCCTGGTACACTAGACTTGATCACTATCTTCAACAACAAGGATTCAAGAAAGGAGTTGCAGGACACGATATTTACATGAAAATGGAAAAAAGACAATCTACTAGTCACAATAGTATATGTGGATGGTGTGATTTTTGGGAGGAATACCAATGAAATGAGTAATGAATTTTCTTAGAAATTTCAAAAGAATTTGAAATTTCAATAATGGTGAGTTATCTTACTTTCTTGGAATTCAACTCACTATAACCAAAGCAAGCATGTTCATATCACAAGAAAAATATATCATGGATATGCTTAAGCAATTTGGGATGGAAGAAAGTGAAATTATAAGCACACATGATTACAGGTTGTAAGCTAAGTAAGGATGAGAATCTCCTATGGTAGATGCAACTCTTTATAGACCAATGATTGGAGCTCTTTTATATCTGGCAACTTCATGACCAAACATCATTCAAGTAGTGGGAACGGTAGCAATATTCCAACCAGCCCCTAAGGAATATCTGTTGAAATGTGGCAACAAGAATATTCCAATTTTAATTTGTCCTTGAATTAAAATTCGAATTTAGTCTCACCAGCTGCTTGAAATTAATTAATTAATTAATTATGGATTAATTAGTTGGATAAATTCAAGTTAGAAGTCTTCCTGAAGTCATGCAACAGTTATCCCTTAAATTAAGGAGATTATCCCTTAATTAAGGAGATTATCCCTTAATTAAGGAGATAATATTGAGTTATATTTGAGTTGTAATTAGTTAGCTTAGTTTACTAAGTTAAGTCCAGTTAAATTAGTTCCAAACTATTTGAGGGATTAATTGTGAGTTATCAGTCAGTTGATGCATGCATGCACTCAACCAGTGTACTCCAGATAACTGAAGATTCCCTCATCAGTAACTCATGCATGTCTATTCTGAGAAAGACCCAGTTGAACTAAATGTCAAGGACAATGTACTATCAGTTGCATATGTTTTCCTATAAAGAAAACTCATGCACGTATAAGGAATCATTCCTTGAGGATTGCACAGTTTTTACAGTGTGTTAGAGTAGTGTGTGAGATTAGTGTTCCACTTGGTAACAGGAGGATCACCTAGGAGAAACTGCGCAAGGAAATAGGAGCTTGGAGGGCAGAGGAGAAGGTTTTGTGAGAAGCCAAGTTTGCCTGTGAGCATCTGTGAGGATTGTACTGAGAGTTGGCTAGCTGTGAGAGCTAAGGCTTTGTATAATTCTTATGTATTTCCACTTTGTATGATAATACAGATAGTGGGGTTTTTAGCTGAGGCTTTCCCCGAAGTATTCTTCTATGTATTGTGCATTGATTCTTCTTCTTTTGGTTATATTGTTCAACTCGATCTTTAAGCTTTCGCAAATTGATAGTAGAAGTAGATTATAGTATTTTGCTTTGGTTATATTGCATTGTCGAGTTAATCTACAGTCAGAATTTGTACATGTTATCAGAGCTATGAACAGTATATGGAGAAGATAATTTGAAGTTTGAAGTTCGGGGTTGCAGGTGCAAAATAAAATTCTTATCATACTTTAAGGTTGACCAATGGCATTCAATGGCTTGAGACTCAAGTATGCCTTGGAAGGTAGCTCGAATTACATAGCATGGAAAGATCGCATGGAGGTTGTATTAGAAGACAATGGCTTGAAGGAATTCATTGATCAAGAAATCCAAAAGCCAACTTCAACTAATGCACAAGAGTTCGCTGAGTGGAAGAAGTGTGTGGCAAAGGCGAGATAGATCATCCTTGAGGGAGTTTGAGACCATATTATCTTAGGATACAACTTAAACATAGAGATTGGGGATCATGGTGACAACCCCCGATCTGAGCAATTGTTGCGGTGCCTAGACATTTTGTGCGACAACATTTTTTGGCACCGTTTCCGGGGACCAATTTATTGGACTTTGGCTTTACGACATTCATCTCATTCATTTTTATCATCTTTCATCTCAAGTGTCTAAGTTAGATTTATGTCCAGGTGGTGACTCCACTTCCTTCATCTTCTACAAGAGCTTGTACTAGAAGGCATCCAAGTAGCTTGGTTAATCTTGCTCCTGATCCTGAGAAGGCTCTCAGGGTTCAATTACACAAGCTCTCTTCTCGTACACTTCTTGTTAATCTCAGACAACAAGCCCTCTCTGACATCCATTCACTTTTTCTTGATCCTATTCAGCAAGACTTCATGGATGATTTATATCTTCCTTGTGATTTTGCTAATATTCAAGGTTATCCTCATGACCTTCCCAATAAAGGTTTGGATAAATTGCCTTCTTTCCAAGGAAATAATGTGATATCTGTTAAAGCTCATCTTCAAAATTTTAGGCATTTCATTAATAAATGGGGTGGTGCTAACGTTGCTCATGAGGATGTAAAAATGAAGCTTTTTGTGCTATCTCTGGAAGAAGATGCTTTGGAGTGGTTTACTGAGAAAGTTTATCATTCTTTTGACTCATTACAATCAATCATTAATGCCTTTAAGGAAAAGTTTGGAGATAAGAAAGAAGAAAGGCATCTGGTTAAGGCTATCAGTATCATAAAAAAGAAAGAGAATGAGACGGTTGAAGAGTTCAACAAGAGATTTAATGGTATTATTAAAGAAATATCTACATATTATAAGCCTCCTGACAAATCTCTTCTATATTTTTACATTTAATATTGATACTTCTTATGAATTAAGACATACTAAGAGTCGTGATTATAAAGTTGCTCAGGCTTTAGCTGAAGAGGTTGAAAAATATAAGGTGTCCGGGAAGTCTGAAATCCCAGGTTTTGATAGGGCTTCAATAAAATTGAAAGAGCCTAAAGGAAAATAGGTTAAAGAATTTGAAGACGACCCTATGCAAAAATTACCGTGAAAACTTGAAAGCATGGAGCTTAACCAACCAAAATTAATCTCTAACCATGCTAAGGAAATAAGTACTTTGTAGTCTAGGTTGGTTCAAATGGAAAGGGCTCAAGCGTAGAATTTCCAGCCTAGGAATCATAATAATAATCGAAGTAATAATACTCGGCAGAAAAAAGGCCAATCTAGTGAGCAGAGACCACCTAATCCGCTTGAATCTACTAATCTGGTCGATGAAGCTCCACCTTATTTTAGGGCTTGTGATGCTCTTCATGAGGAGGCTACTTGCCCCATTGTTAAAAGCATTATGGATAGTGGAATGTTTGGGCTAGTAATCAAATAAATGTTGTTGGGAAAGAATTTTCTTTGTTTATGGAAGATTATATGGAGGTTAAGGAAAAAAATCAAGATGTTAGGCCTTCCACATCGTCCTTTAGTATAAATAATTTTGATCATGAAAAGGATGTGATGGTTGAATTATTTCTTGAAAATCTTTATCTGGGGAAAGTCTTGGAAATTGCGAAAGATAAGGGTTTAACTTATCAAAGAAGGGATAAGGATCAAAGTGGAAATAAAGTTCCCCCTCGAAGTTTTAACCCTGGTTCTAACTCTGGATTGGATGTTGATTTGGGAAGTTGTTTTAATAATAAAAAATATGAGTTCTTGTCACTGAGATATTGAATATTCCTTTCCAAAGAGCTAAGTAATTAAAATCTATTGAAGCTCCTCATATGAATGTTTATCAAAGAAGGCACCTGAGACTATCTATTAGGGTGCCCCTATATATTTTCAAAGTTTGGATTCAGATAACAAGGATCATCATCCATTCTTTATTACTTTGATGGTTAATGGATATAAATTGAATAATTGTATGCTGGATTTTGGTGCCTCAGCCTATGTCATGACCAAGAGGGTCATGGAACAACTTAATTTAAGAGTTTCTAGGCCTTAATACAATATATGTACCATGGATTCTAAGAAGATTGAAGTTCATGGGTTAATTAATGATTTAAAAGTTCATTTATTTGTTTACCCTGACATTATGATTGTTATGAAAATTGTTGTTGTTGATGTTCCTGATGCTGGGGTATGCTATTATCCAGAAAATGGGCCTCTGATCTAGGAGGAAGTATTCAGATGAATGGGTCATATGCTACGATTCCTTCTCCTAGAGGTGATGGGTTTGTAAGACTTAACAAACAGCCTGAAAGAATATTCCATGTTGAAGATCCTAAGAGACCCCATAATGATATAATTAAAGAACAATCTGACAATGGGAGTTATGTTATTTTTTCTAACTCCATAGTTCCTTTCGATGATAAGATTGATGACAAGTTTGGGAATATGAAGGATAAAGTATGGTACATGTATTTTGATGGTGCATCATCTAGGCATGGTAAAGGTGTTGGAATAGTATTAAAGTCTCCCCTTGGTCATGTTTTCAAATTTTCCTATAGATTGGAATTCAAAGTGACCAACAATGTTGTCGAATATGAAGCTTTGTGGTTGGGTCTTGAGTTGGAAAAGGCTTTAAGAGTTAAGTTTCTTAGATTCAAGGGAGATTCTAACTTAGTTATCATGCAGATTAAAAATAATTTTACATGCAAAAATCAAAGGTTGAGTAATTATCGAAATGTTATATGGGATACTATGGAATACTTCGATGCCCTCGACCTTGAAGCTATCCCAAGAGAGAAGAATAGTTTGGCGGATGAGATTTCTATAGTTGCTTATACTTTGTAGTTATCTGATGGGTTGACAAGGATAAGATGAAAATTGAAGTTATTTTTATACCTTCTGTTCCAGATAATTTAGAGCATTGGCAAGTTTTTGATGATGAAAAACAAGTGATTTGTTTTCTTGATAATTTGGGTGAGTTTGAATTTTTTGGATAAATTCTAAGGAGGATGGATCTAATGAGCATGAAGATATTATAAATCCTACCCGTAGGAATGTTGTTGCTTTAGAGAATCACTTTGATTGACATGATGCCACAAAGACGAAAGAGGAAAATAAAATGGATCCAAGTGAATTCATCGAAGTGAACATTGGTACTCTAGTGATCCCAAGATTGTCAAAATCAGTAAGGGTACTAATGACGAAGAAAGGAAAAAGTTAACCAATTTACTTTGTGAATATCAGGATGTTTTAGCATTTTCTTATGATGAATTAAAAGGTTATAGGGAAGATGTCATGGAGCACACTATCCCTTTGAAAGATGAAATGATAAACCCTTTCGTCAAAAGCTTAGGCATATAAATCCTAAGTTAGCCCCTTTAGTTAAAAAGGATCTTTCAAATATGCTTGCAACGGGAATTATTTCTCAAAATAAGCATTCAACACGGTGTTCCAACCCGGTGATTGTTAGGAAAAATAATGGTACAATTAGACTTTGTGTTGATTTTAGAAACCTTAATCTAGCATGTAAAAATAATATAATTACCCTTTTCCAAATATGGAGACCATATTGCAAAAAGTAACTGGTTCTCGAATGATGTCATTACTAGATGGTTTTTCTAGATATAATCAAGTATGGGTTAAGAAAGAGGATCATCACAAAACTACATTCACCACACCATGGGGTACTTTCAAATATATTAGAATGTCATTTGGATTAAAAAATGATGGGGATACTTTTCAAAGGTATATGGATTATGCCTTTAAGGGTTTAATCGGGAAAATTATCGAAATTTATCAGGATGATCTTACAATTTTTTCTAGGGATGGTATTAGTCATATAGGTCATCTTAGACAAGTTTTTGAAAAATTTAAAGAGTTTGGGATTTCCTTAAATCTGGCTAAATCTATTTTTGGAGTAACTGAAGGGAAATTACTTGGTCACATCATTTCTAAATATGGGATCAAGATTGATCCTGAAAGAGTTGAGGAAATCCAAAAGATTCCTCTCCTTCATAATCTTAAATCCCTTTAGTATTTTCTTGGAAAAACATTTTTTCTTAGAAGATTTATTCTGAATTATGAAAAAGTAGCTAAGCCTATTCAAATTCTTTTGAAGAAGGATGTAAAATTTTGTGGAAAGAAGATGGAAAAAATGATTTTCAAGAAATCAAAGGTGCTATTTCCAAAGCTCATGTTTTAGTTAGTCCTGATTATTCAAAGGATTTCATGATTTTCTATTTCACTTCTGAAGATACCATTGCTAGTGTCTTATTATAGAAAAATAAGAAAGGTCGCAAACATCCTATTGCTTTTATGAGTAGAGCACTTCAAAATTATGAATTAAATTACACTACCATGGAAAAACAAGCCTATGCCTTAGTTATGTCTCTTAAGCATTTCATGACTTATGTGGGTTATTCTAAAATCATTGCTTTTGTCCCACATTTTGTGGTTAAAGATATATTAACTCACACGGATTGCTTAGGGACTCGTGCTAGGTGGGTTACTAAAATATAAGAATATGACTTAGAGATTAGACCCACCAAGTTAGTCAAATGTCAAGGCTTGGATGAAATGATGACCGAAGGTAATGAGAAAGCTCTTGGTTTGATTTTTCTTAATGATACATCTTCGTCTGAGCTGCAAATATTAGGAGAGCATGAGTGGTACAAGGATATTATTTATTACTTGCTAAATCATACATGTCCTAACCATTTAGTCACTCATAAGAGAAGGGCTCTTAGATTAAAAGCCATTAAGTATTGCCTCATGAAGGATGGCCTTGGATGGAGAAATCCGGAGGGCATAGTACTTAGGTTTGTTGATAAAATTGAGTCCAAGAAGTTGATTTCTGAGTTTCATTCGAAATTTTGTGGTGGTCATTATGCTGCTAGAACTACTGCCCACAAAATTACGAGAGCTGGTTATTATTGGCCTTCATTTTTTTTAATTTTTTATATTTTTATATTTATTTATTTATTTATTTATTATTATTATTATTATTATTATTATTATTTGATGTGTATATGTTTGTTAGAATTTGTCAAGCCTGTCAACTGTTCACTGAAAAACAAAAACTTGTTTCCCTGTCCTTACAACCTGTGGTTGTGGAAGCACCTTTTCAGCATTGGGGTCTGGACTTCATTCGAAAGTTTCATGAAAATTCTAGCAATGAATACTCATGGATTTTAATTGCGATTGATTATTTCATTAAATGGGTAGAATCCGACTTTATTGAAAATCAAATCATTACTAGATTTGGTGTCATGACTAAGATCACTATTGATAATGCCAAGGCTTTTAGTTCTTCAGAGTTTTCATATTTTTGCTTCAAGTATGGCATTGTCTTATCTCATTCATCTAATTACTACCCTCAGGATAATGGCCTTGCCGAATCAAGTAATAAAAATATTATAACCATTATTAAGAAGATAGAAGGAGATAATAAGTGATCTTGGGATAGAAAAATCAAGTATGCTTTATGGGAAGATAGGATTACAAAAAAGAAATCTACTGGTGAAAGTCCTTTTGAATTAGTTTATGGTTTGGATGTAACTTTACTTGTGCACCATAAATTGCTAGCTTATCAACTCCTTCAAGTTACAATTTTCTACTGACAAAGATGTTGTTCAAAATAGAATTGATCAGATTGTGGAGTTGGATACAACTCGTAGGAAAGCTTTTGATAATATGTGTAAAAGTCAATCTAACATTAAGAAAATCTTTGATAAATCATTTTGATCTATCTCTTTGTAGGTTGGAGATATGGCACTCCTTTGGGATTGCAGGAATGAAAAACCAAGAAAACATAAGAAGTTTGACAGTTTGTGGCTGGGACCGTACATTGTCGGAGACATCGCTGGGCTGAATTCATTCCACTTGAGTAGATTGGATGGTGAACCACTTGACTTACTCGTAAATGGCCAACTGCTCAAATTTTTCTTCAAAGATGACATATGATGCCATGGGGCATCCTTTGTATTGTATTTCTAACCCTACACCTTGTCATTTCAGCATTTCATTTCTGTTTTAGGATTAGATTTAATTTTCATGTTAGTAGAATTGATGATGGTTACAAGAGCTTTTATTTAATGTGCTTAATGTTATATGATAATATTTGGATGGACACTACTTATGCAATTTTGTGTGTTGCTTGGGTGCATATTCTAGATTCTCACATTCCTTTGATGAAGCAAAATGTCCCCAAGCAGAGCTAGATGTTGAACACTCTGTGTCAACGACCCCGTAACAGTACACCCATTTTTTCGCAAAAGGAATCTATCATGTTCAAAGTTTTCACATCATTTAGATTTCATCATCAGTCGATAGTTTTTTAAAGATGTAAACCCATTCTGCATGGTTATAATGTAAATGATCTTAGTAAGACCATCATGTATGTAACAACCTAGGTAAGCATAGTATTTTGGTGATGATTTCTATCCTAAGAGGTTTTTTGTCTCACTGATTCATTTGCGTCTCTAGACATAAATGGTTGACATAGTTTTTCCCTCCAACCTCACCCCAAAGGAAGGGTGGATTTTGTCATCAAGATATTAAGTGAGTCCTAGTGTTTTTTATCGATTCCTTGTAAATTTAATTTGGGAATTATCCTAGCTAATTGGCTAGATTATTTTATTACAAATTACTTAGTCTACTAGATCATATTTTGAGTTGAAACTTGCTGGGTCGCCTGTCTGAGGACAGTTTGTTCCAAGATCGCCTTAAGTTGGGATTGTAAAGTGAGTTGAAGACCGAAGGAGTCGTGTGTCCTCGTATTTCTCAAGCCCGTGGTGGATGGTGTGAGGAATTTTAGCATACTCTTCAAAGGTTCAAGTAAGTTACTGAGTCCATCATCTTAATTGGTATCAGAGCCCTGTTCTGATCCTAAGTTATAAACTACAGACAGAGTCTAAAGCTAGCTAGGAAGCCTTCGAAAATCTCTTGTTCTACAATTGCTGAGTAGATAAATGCTACTTTAGTCAATCTCTGGTATAGTTTGTAATTATGGAAAATCTGTTACGCTCTTTCTCGTCTATTGATCGTAAAGTTATAACTAAAGTCTCTTCTCGAACTGTTGAATCTGACCTTGCATCTACTGAAAACTCCAAAGAAATTGAGAATCCTGAGAGCTGGAATCCTCCTACTCTCCATGCTACTGATGTCTATAAATTGCCTATGTCGTTTGTTTTTAAAAGAAAATCTTTTTTGAAAGAAGTGGAAGTTACTATAAAAATTTCTGGTCCCGTAGTCCAAATAGTCGCTTTAAATCTATTTTCTGATGATGAGATCAAGAAATTTCGACAATATGCAAAGGATCAGAAGTATTCCTATATTCATTTTGGTGGTATTAGAATTGGTCTTTCTCCTTTGTTTTGACATGGATTAAATACTCCCTGCATTGCTGAAGTTTTTGATACTCGTCACCAGATTTATGACCATGCAAGAATAGGAACTATTTTGGGTAATCTATCTACTGGGTGTCAATATGGTACAATGTTTCTTGATTATTCAATCAGCTTGGCCAATATCCATCTTAAAGATTGCTGGAAACTCCTGGTAGGAGTTCAAGGACTTCAAATGATAGAAGATACTGAGTATCTTTCTACACTGGTTCAAGCTTCTTTTCAGTTAACCAACACAGCTCACCCTAAACTCAAACAACCCGTTTTAAAAGACTGTGTTACTCTTGGTCTTTCAAATGCTCAAGTTGAAGGTGTTCTGTATGATCAAACTGAATTGCCAAGCAATTGGAATTTTCAATATAAGTCGATTGCAAATGATCGCAAGCCTGAGTTAAAACTTAAAAGAATCTCGATTAATAATCGTCAAGTAAAGCTTATTCCTACAAAACCACAGATTCCTTGACCTATCGTCAGGCCACGTCGTTATGTAATCCCTATACCTTCTACTGAAGCTTCTTCTTCAAGACGAGTCCATCTCCCTCTAGTTAAAGAAGTCAGTCTTTCTGAACCACAGTTATCGTCAACTGAACTGTATATACCTGAATCTAAACCTTTTTTAGCTATAAATAAAATGCATCGTATTTCTCATACCCAGTTTCCTCCTGTTGAATAATGGAAATATGCAAATCATCGTTTTGTAAAGGGTGGGAAATGGCCTCCTAAGACAAAATTTTGCACCACCTCTTCTGTGTCAAAACAACTGCCGACTCGAGTTGACTGTGCTCCCTTGATAGAGCATAATGCATTAAACACCACTGACCTAGATCAGACCTGTTAGATTGGTAATTACCTTACCACATGGTGTGCACATGCAGAGGAAGTTCTGGATGATTTAGGATCCCAGTCTGAGCTAATTCTATCTAATCTTAAGCTTCTCCATGATGAACAACAAGAAGAAAAAGCAAGAAGAGAAGAAAAAGAGAAAAAGAAAAGAGAAAAGAAAAGGAGAGAATCAAAGGTTCCCAAATTTTCTATCTCCATGGATAATCCTAACTATTGGGATATAGATGAAAATCAAGAGGGCAGTGAAGCTGAATCCAGTGCCCAAGCTAAACATAGACTAGAGCCAGCAAAATCACTAAATCTTCACAAATCAAAAAGTGAGATAGCCACTTTAGAAAATGCTGCCTCTAAATTCCCTTCCTTCATTTTTCCATCTCTCCAAAAATCTAATGTACTTCATGAAGTACATAAGTACCCAAGGGTGGAAGAAGATTTGTTTACAGCCAATGCCACTGGATATGTTCTAGCCTTATACAAATCTACAAATCCAGCTGAATCCATCAGAGTTTGGATTGGTGCCCTATATCAAATGCAAATTGTCTCTAAATTAGATAATCTATATATTTTTGCCTTAGCAGAAAAACGAATGGCCGGAATTGTATATGACTGGTGGATGGGACCATCAGAAGAAGAACGGATGCATGTAGCTGCTGCAGGATTAGCTACATTAGAATTGCTACTCAAAACCCAATTTGTCCCCGAACCGGTAGATGAAAAGAAACAAATTATAACAGATCTAGCAAGAATGGAATTGAAGGATTTAAAGTTTTTAGATCAGTTTGGTAATGATTATATGGCCAAGATCTATAAAGCTAATCTTACCAATGATTCTACTCAAAAGATTTCATTCCTGTCAAAATTGCCTGGTAATCTAGGTGATATGATAATGAAAGATCTGGACATTCAAGGGAAAAAGATTGAACAGACTTATTGGATAGATCTCTTATTTCGGTGTCAAGAAAAAGTTAAATATCTTTGTTGGCAGAAGAAAGCTCAAGATTTTTCTCCTGGTCTTGATGTTTGTCGTTTTGTATTACCATGGACACCATTCAAAAAGAGAAAATCCAAAAGATATGGAAAATTCAGGCCCAAGAGAGTATCCAATCCCAGAAATCCATTTCGCAAGCTCAAATATTTAAAAAAGCGCAGGCAACCAAAAAGAGACAATGCATGTCTTATATGCAAACAAGAAGGTCACTTCGCCAGAAAAGGTCCCAAAAGCTCTTCCAACAAGTTGAAAGCATGTATAGAGATTGATTATTTTGTATATAATTTGTCAATTTTTTATTCCCAAGATGAAGTATCAGATGTATATATTTTAACTGATGCTTCCTTGTCAGCTACTGGGTCAATTCCCGACACATGCCAGAAAATGAATATTTGCTATGATTGTTCTGAATCTGAGAATGAAACTGACTTGGATTTTAGTGATGAGTATAGCTCCGATGACTACACTAATGAGACATCTGAATCCATTTCAGATGATGCTAACTCTACTGTTCCCGCTCTATCTACCGATCGAGATACTGAGAATTCACACTCCGCTTTAAATTCTCTGCCTCCACAATCCACGTTGAATTCTTTTTGTCCTTACCCAAAGACAGTTTCTCAGTCATCTTCATCTTTGCCCATTCCCACATCTATTAATCTCGATGAAAGTTCTTTTCTCAAAAATATTGTTAAAACTAACAATCTTCTCTATATTCTTGTTGAAGTGCAAGTTAAAGGTGAATGGATCACTGTGGATGCATTCATTGATACGGGTGGCTCCAATAACTTAGCACACCCATCTTTATTGAAAGGATTATGGAAGCCTTTACAAAATATTCTGATTTCTGAGACCATTGGTGGCTCTGTCAATCTCACCCACTATGTTGATAACGTATCTTTAAGAGTGGGGGGGGGTATTGTAAAAATTTCTGCAATTCAGCACTATGATGCCTCTGCAAGTTTGTTTCTTGGAATGCCATTTATTAATTCTGTATTTCCAGTTACAATTAGTGATGACAAAGTTATTCTGAATATAAAAAAGAAGGCAATCTCAGTTCCAAGATTGACTTTGGCTAATTCAGAAGCCAAAAAAGAAAATAGCCAAAAGAAGGCTGGCATGAAAAAATCCCAGAATACTTCTCATAATTGGAAAGAAGTATTGCAGATTTATGAAGAAAGGAGTCAAACAAAATCAAAACAAAAGGCAAATAGAAATCCTGATTGGTCTCCTGAACAAATGACTATTTATGATGAATTGTTGAAATGTTGTTCTGAAAATCCTCAAGCATTCTGGACTAAAGAAAGTCCTCAACAAGAAATAATTACTCTGCATGACGACGGGGTTACAGGAAATCTTATACCCTGTACTCAAATAGATGAAAAAGAATTCAAAAAGTAGATTGAAGAACTCTTAAATCTCAAGTTAATCGAACCTAGTTCTTCTCATTATTCTTGTTCTGCTTTCCTGGTAAGAAATCACTCAGAGATAGTCAAAGGAAAAGATCGAATGGTCATTAATTATAAACCATTGAATGTAATCACGAAGGGCTTCAACTATTCTCTGCCCCGCCAGGAAACAATTATGCAAAAAATTCAGAATAGCAAGATCTTTAGTAAGTTCGACATGAAGTCTGGTTATTACCAGATACAAATCAAGGAAGAAGATCATCACAAAACTACATTCACATGTCCCGCAGGTTTTTTCCAATGGAGAGTAGTCCCATTTGGAATGAAGAATGCTCCAGCTTTCTTTCAACGGCGGATGGACTATATTTTTGGTAAATATGATTTTATTGTTGTCTATATTGATGACATTTTGATTCACAGTCAGGATCTTGAATCACATATGAAGCATTTACAGATATTTCTTAAAGAAGCAAAGCAACATGGTATTGTTTTGTCAAAAAACAAATGCTTTTGTTTCAATATAGTATTGTTTTTTTGGGTATCCATGTTATCAATGGTAAAATTTAGATGCAACCCCATGTTTTAACAAAATTATCTGAATTTCCCGATCAGTTACAGGATACTAAAATGATTCAGCGATTTCTAGGAATACTCAACTATGTGCATAAATACATTCCTAAATTGTCAGAAAAAACTGCTCCAATCATAAGACATTTGCATTCTGGATGGTCACAAGAAGCCACAGTAGCAGTTCAAATGTTAAAAACTGAATGCAAAAATCTCCCTGAGCTCAAACCACCAGGTAATGGATTTCTCATCCTTCAGACTGATGCGTCCAATAATTTTTGGGCAGCCATCCTTTTTGAAAGAAAGGAAGAGACGGGAGAAGAAATTTTATGTTCATATGCCTCTGGAGAATCTCTGATTCACCAGAAAAATTATGTTCCAACAGAAAAAGAAACTCTTGCCATTTTTAATGGCATACAAAAATTTGAATAATATTTGGCCCTCGCCAAGTTCCTGATAAGAACAGACTCAATGGATTTCAAATATTTCTTACCAGCCAAGATATCAAAACAGCTCGCAAGAGGTAGACTTTTGGCATGGCAGATATGGTTTCAAATGTATGATTTTGATGTTGAATGGGTGCCAGGTATTTCCAATTATTTAGCCTACTCTCTTACCAGAGAAATGAACAAGGCCCATGTTCATAACCAAAGAATTGATATTTTTGTTATTCCTGGTAAGACCCCTGCAGATGATAGCTTTGAAACTTTTGTAAAAAGATTTTCGATTCTTGAATTAATTCTTGGTGATGTGGTCAAAGAAATTAAAAAGGTTATTGGACTAAGAATGAGAAGAAATCAATGGATACACAGATGTCAAGCTTGGCAGTCCAAAAATGTTGGTGTTCTATTGGGTCTAGATGAAGAATTGGTATAGGTATATCCTCTGCCAAATATGAAGGTAAAACTTTATTTCAAGACACTTGATGATTACTGGACTAAAGAATATACTAAATCCATGATCAAGGTTTTGAAAACTTTGAATTATTATCAGATCATTGGAGGTATAGATTTCTCTTTTGCTATTTATACTTCTGCTAAAATGCTAGATTTGGATGAAATAAATATGACCGAAAGGGTAGGAAGGTTTCTAAAGTCGTTAAGAATTCCTGATCTTTTCGAAGAACTTGATGTTGCATTTCTTCAAAGAAATGATTAAAATTTTGTAGGAACAGATTCATTTCCCTAGTATGAACTCTTTGAACCATTTGCAGATTGGGAAATAAAAATGGCCATTGTCAAAAGAAGCCACAGACAAGAGCTTCTCAATGTGTTGAAAGGACATTGCAATATTTGCTAACATTCTCGACTCCTTAGGATTATCAAAGTTTAGAGTTCAAAAATCCTATTATTCCAAGTCCTTTTGCACAATTATATGGCCTTGAACGAGTTGTTGCCTCTGTGATAGCCAATAATAATGAATAAATTAAGAAAATCACTCTCTGGCTTAAAGAATTTCACAGCCTCAAGTTACCTGTAAAATTGTCTATGATCAGAACTTTGGAAACACTTCAAGGAAGATTTGGAGTAATCAAATTACTGATTAATTCAAAGGCATTAATTACTATTAGTGTTATGGCAGGAAATTGGATTGATGATGTAGTTTGTTTGATAAATTTATTATTTTCGACCAAGGTTTGTTCATCTATGATTTTTGAATTAGGTTGGCAACAGCAAGAGAATATCAATCATAACTGCAAGCTATGGGTCCAATGTGCCATAGAACACTCTGTCAGCATGTTTCAAATTTTCAAATGGGAATTATTAGATGGAGTCGAATTGTCAGTTCAAACAATGCCTGAATTCCGCAAAAGCAAAAAAGATTCCTTCCTTGACATTGAGATAGATCCAATGGCTTATGTAAATTGGTAGACGAAAGAGGACAATAAATATCTCTTTCCACAAAAGAATCTCTATGTTACGATTGACACGATAAAGTTTGATACAAGACAATCATCCAAGGCACCACTAAAAGGAGAATCTTCTATAGTCTCGACAAAAGAAAAAGCAGCTACGGCAAAAGGAAAAGAGAAGGTATCCGACGAAAAAGAAACTATTTTCATGGATTTGTACCAAGATTCTCTAGAGAAACAGGACCACACATGGGAGACAGAATATTTGGAGTGGTCAAATCAATCATGGTTAAAGCAAAAGCTCCCCTCATCTTCATCAGAAGCACATGATCCTGATTCCAATTATGATAGTGATCGAAGTCCGATGGGACCTTGGTAGTGTGTTTTCTTTTAATTATTGTACTCGAGAATATTGAACAGACACCATCTAGACTAAGCAATGTCTGACAGGACCTTCAATAATTCTCATATGTTTCTAAACTTATAAGTATGAGTCTTGTGTGTGTAGAGAGACACGTCTGTGTTGTGAGTGAATGTGTGAGTGTGTGAAAGAGTGTTTGTATTCTGTGCTTTAAGAGATCAGAGACCAGAAAGCTCTACTCTGAGGCATAACTTGGTATGTAACATTTTTATTTGAATTAATTCTGAAGCCTGTTGGGTCGCCTGTCTGAGGACAGTTTGTTCCAAGATTGCCTTAAGTCGGGATTGTAAAGCGAGTTGAAGACCGAAGGAGTCGTGTGTCCTCGTATTTCTCGAGCCCGTGGTGGATGGTGTGAGGAATTTCAGCATACTCTTCAGAGGTTCAAGTAAGTTACTGAGTCCATCATCTTGATTGGTATCAGAGCCCTATTCTGGTCCTAAGTTATAAACTACAGATAGAGTCTAAAGCTAGATAGGAAGCCTTCGCAAAGCTCTTGTTCTACAATTTTTGAGTAGGTAAATGCTACTTTAATCAATCTCTGGTATAGTTTGTAATTATGGTAAATCTGTTACGCTCTTTCTCGTCTATTGATCGTAAAGTTATAACTGAAGTCTCTTCTCGAACTATTGAATCTGACCTTGCATCTACTGAAAACTTCGAAGCAATTGAGAATCCTGACAGCTGGAATCCTTCTGCTCTCCATGCTACTAATGTCTATAAATTGCCTATGTAGTTCGTTTTTAAAAGAAAAACTTTTTTGAAAGAAGTGGAAGTTACTATAAAAATTTCTGGTCCCGTAGTCCAAATAGTCGCTTTAAATCTATTTTCTGATGATGAGATCAAGAAATTTTGACATTATGTAAAGGATCAGAAGTATTCCTATCTTCATTTTGGTGGTATTAGAATTGGTCTTGCTCCTTTGTTCCGACATGTATTAAATACTCCCTGCATTGCTAAAGTTTTTGATACCTGTCACCAGATTTATGACCATGCAAGAATAGGAACTATTTTGGGTAATCTATCTACTGGGTGTCAATATGGTACAATATTTCCTGATTATTCAATTAGCTTGGCCGATATCCATCTTAAAGATTGTTGGAAACTCCTGGTAGGAGTTCAAGGACTTCAAATGATAGAAGATACTGAGTATCTTTCTACACTGGTTCAAGCTTCTTTTCAGTTAACCAACACAGCTCACCCTAAACTCAAACAACCCGTTTTAAAAGACTGTGTTACTGTTGGTCTTTCAAATGCTCAAGTTGAAGGTGTTCTGTATGATCAAACTGAATTGCCAAGCAATTGGTATTTTCAATATAAGTCGATTGCAGATGATCGCAAGCCTGAGTCAAAACTCAAAAGAATCTCGATTAATAATGGTCAAGTAAAGCTTATTCCTGCAAAACCACAGATTCCTCGACCTATCATCAGGCCACGACGTTATGTAATCCCTATACCTTCTATTGAAGCTTCTTCTTCAATACACGTCGATCTCCCTCCAGTTGAAGAAGTTAGTCTTTCTGAACCATATTTATCGTCAACTGAACTGTATATACCTAAATCTAAAACTTTTTTAGCTGTAAATAAACTGCATCGTATTTCTCATACCCAGTTTCCTCCTGTTGAAGAATGGCAATACACACATCATCATTTTGTAAAGGGTGGGAAATGGCCTCCTAAGACAAAATTTTGCACCACCTCTTCTGTGTCAAAACAGCCGCCAACCCAAGCTGACTGTGCTCCCTTGATAGAGCATAATGCATTAAACACCACTGACCTAGATCAGACCTATCAGATTGGTAATTACCTTACCACATGGTGTGCACATGCAGAGGAAGTTCTGGATGATTTAGGATCCCAGTATGAGCTAATTCTAGCTAATCTTAAGCTTCTCCATGATGAACAGCAAGAAGAGAAGAAAAAGAGAAAAAGAAAAAGGAAAAGAAAAGGAGATAATCAAAGGTTCCCAAATTTTCTATCTCCATGGATACTCCTAACTATTGGGATATAGATGAAAAGCAAGAGGGCAGTGAAGCTAAATCTAGCGCCCAAGCTGAACATAGAAGAGCCAACAAAATCACTAAATCTTCACAAATCAAAAAGTGCGATAGCCACTTTAGAAAATGTTGCCTCTAAATTCCCTTCCTTCATTTTGCCATCTCTCCAAAAGCCAATGTACTTCGTGAAGTACATAAGTACCCAGGGGTGGAAGAAGACTTGTTTGCAGCCAATGCCACTGGATATGTTCTAGACTTAGACAAATCTATAAATCCAGCTGAATCCATCAGAGTTTGGATTGGTGCCCTATATCAAATGCAAATTGTCTCTAAATTAGATAATCTATCTATTTTTGCCTTAGCAGAAAAACGAATGGCCAGAATTGTATATGACTGGTGGATGGGAACATCAGAAGAAGAACGGATGCATGTAGCTGCTGCAGGATTAGCTACATTATAATTGCTACTCAAAATCCAATTTGTCCCCGAACTGGCAGATGAAAAGAAACAGATTATAATAGATCTAGCAAGAATGGAATTGAAGGATTTAAAGTTTTTAGATCAGTTTGGTAATGATTATATGGCCAAGATCTATAAAGCTAATATTACCAATGATTCTACTCAAAAGATTTCATTCCTATCAAAATTGCCTGGTAATCTAGGTGATATGATAATGAAAGATCTGGATGTTCAAGGGAAAAGGATTGAACAGACTTATTGGATAGATCTCTTATTTTGGTGTCAAGAAAAAGTTAAATATCTTTGTTGGTAGAAGAAAGCTCAATATTTTTCTCTTGGTCTTGATGTTTGTCATTCTGTATTACCATGGACACCATTCAAAAAGAAAAAATCCAGAAGATATGGAAAATTCAGGCCCAAGAGAGTAGCCAATCGCAGAAATCCATTCCGCAAGTTCAAATATTTAAAAAAGCGCAGGCAACCAAAAAGAGACAATGCATGTTTTATATGCAAACAAGAAGGTCAAATCGCCAGAAAATGTCGCAAAAGCTCTTCCAACAAGTTGAAAGCATGTATAGAGATTGATGATTTTGTAGATAATTGGTCAATTGCTGATTCCCAAGATGAAGTATCAGATGTATATATTTTAACTGATGTTTCCTATTCAGATATTGAGTCAGTTCCCGACACATGCCAGAAAATGAATATTTGCTATGATTGTTCTGAATCTGAGAATGAAACTGACTTGCATTTTAGTGATGAGTATAGCTCCAATGACTACATTGATGAGACATCTGAATCCATTTCAGATGATGCTATCTCTACTGTTCCCTCTCTATCTACCGATCGAGATACTAAGAATTCACACTCCGTTTTAAATTCTCTGCCTCCACAATCCACGTTGAATTCTTTTTGTCCTTACCCAAAGATAGTTTCTCAGTCATCTTCATCTTTGCCCGTTCCCACATCTGTTAATCTTGATGAAAGTTCTTTTCTCAAAAATATTGTTAAAACTAACAATCTTCTCTATATTCCTATTGAAGTCCAAGTTAAAGGTGAATGGATCACTGTGGATGCATTCATTGATACAGGTGGCTCCAATAACTTAGCACGCCCATCTTTATTCAAAGGATTATGGAAGCCTTTACAAAATATTCTGATTTCTGAGACCATTGGTGGCTCTGTCAATCTCACCCACTATGTTGATAACGTATCTTTAAGAGTAGGGGGGAGTATTGTAAAAATTTCTGCAATTCAGCACTATGATGCCTCTGCAAGTTTGTCTCTTGGAATGTCGTTTGTTAATTTTGTATTGCCAGTTACAATTAGTGATGACAAAGTTATTCTGAATATAAGAAAGAAGGCAATCTCAGTTCCGAGATTGAATTTGGCTAATTCAGAAACCAGAAAAGAAAATAGCCAAAAGAAGGTCGGCATGAAAAAATTCCCAGAATACTTCTCATAATTGGCAAGAAGTATTGCAGATTTCTGAAGAAAGGAGTCAAACAAAATCAAAACAAAAGGAAAACAGAAATCCTGATTGGTCTCCTGAACAAATGACTATTTATGATGAATTGTTGAAATGTTGTTATGAAAATCCTCAAGCATTCTGGACTAAAGAAAGTCCTCAGCAAGAAATAATTACTCTGCATGACAACAGGGTTACAAGAAAGCTTATACCTTGTACTCCAATAGATGAAAACGAAATCAAAAAGTAGATTGAAGAACTCTTAAATATCAAGTTAATCGAACCTAGTTCTTCTCATTATTCCTGTTCTGCTTTCCTGGTAAGAAATCACTTAGAGATAGTCAGAGGAAAATATCGAATGGTCATTAATTATAAACCATTGAATGCAATCATGAAGGGCTTCAACTATCCTCTGCCCCACCAAGAAAAAATTATGCAAAAAATTCAGAATAGCAAGATCTTTAGTAAGTTCGACATGAAGTTTGGTTATTACCAGATACAAATCAAAGAAGAACATCGTCACAAAACTGCATTCACATGTCCCGTAGGTTTTTTCCAATGGAGAGTAGTCCCATTTGGACTGAAGAATGCTCCAGCTTTCTTTCAACGGCGAATGGACTATATTTTTCGTAAATATGATTTTATTGTTGTCTATATTGATGACATTTTGATTCACAGTCAGGATCTTGAATCACATATGAAGCATTTACAGATATTTCTTGAAGAAGCAAAGCAGCATGGTATTGTTTTGTCAGAAAAGAAAATGCTTCTGTTTCAAGATAGTATTGATTTTTTGGGTATCCATGTTATCAATGGTAAAATTCAGATGCAACCCCATGTTTTAACAAAATTATCTGAATTTCCCGATTAGTTACAGGATACTAAAATGATTCAGCGATTTATAGGAATACTCAACTATGTGCATAAATACATTCCTAAATTGACAGAAAAAACTGCTCCAATCAGAAGACATTTGCATTCTGGATGGTCACAAGAAGCCACAACAGCAGTTCAAATGTTAAAATCTGAATGCAAAAATCTCCCCGAGCTCAAACCGCTAGGCAATAGATTTCTCATCCTTCAGACTGATGTGTCTGATAATTTTTGGGCAGCCATCCTTTTTGAAAGAAAGGAAGAGACGGGAGAAGAAATTTTATGTGCATATGCCTCTGGGGAATTTCTGATTCACCAGAAAAATTATGTTCCAGCAGAAAAATAAACTCTTGCCATTTTTAATGACATACAGAAAATTGAATAATATTTGGCCCCTGCCAAGTTCCTGATAAGAACAGACTCAATGAATTTCAAATATTTCTTATCAGCCAAGACATCAAAACAGCTTGCAAGAGGTAGACTTTTGGCATGGAAGATATGGTTTCAAATGTATGATTTTGATGTTGAATGGGTGCCAGGTATTTCCAATTATTTAGCCGACTCTCTTACCAGAGAAATGATAAGGCCCATGTTCATAACCAAAGAACTGATATTTTTGTTATTCCTAGTAAGACCCCTGCAGATGATAGCTTTGAAACTTTTGTAAAAAGATTTCAGATTCTTGAATTAATTCTTGGTGATGTGGTCGAAGAAATTAAAAAGGTTATTGGACTGAGAATGAGAAGAAATCAATGGATACATAGATGTCAAGCTTGGCAGTCCAAAAATGTTGGTGTTTTTTTGGGTCTAGATGAAGATTTGGTAAAGGTATATCCTCTGCCAAATATGAAGGTAAAACATTATTTCAAGACACTTGATGATTACTGGACTAAAGAATATACTAAATCCATGATCAAGGTTTTTCAAACTTTGAATTATTATCATATCATTGGAGGTATAGATTTCTCTTTTGCTGTTTATACTTCTGCTAAAATGTTGGATTTGGATGAAATAAATATGACTGAAAGGGTAGGAAGGTTTCTAAAGTCGTTAAGAATTCGTGATCTTTTTGAAGAACTTGATGTTGCATTTCTTCAAAGAAATGATGAAAATTTTGCAGGAACAGATTCATTTCCCCAGTATGAACTCTTTTAACCATTTGCAAATTGGGAAATAAAAAATGGCCATTGTCAAAAGAAGCCACAGACAAGAGCTTCTCAATGTGTTGAAAGGACATTGCAATATCTGCAAACATTCTTGACACCTTGGGATTATTAAAGTTTAGAGTTCAGAAATCCTATTATCCCAAATCCTTTTGCACAATTATATGGCCCTGAATGAGTTGTTGCCTCTGTGATAGCCAACAATAAGGAAGAAATTAAGAAAATCACTCTCTTGCTTAAAGAATTTCACAGCCTCAAGTTAGCTAAAAAAATTTCTATGATCAGAACTTTGGAAACACTTCAAGGAAGATTTGGAGTAATCAAATTACTAATTAATTCAAAGGCATTAATTACTATTAGTGTTATGGCAGGAAATTGGAGTGATGATGTAGTTTGTTTGATAAATTTATTATTGTCAACCAAGGTTTGTTCATCTATGATTTTTGAATTAGGTTGGCAACAGCAAGAGAATATCAATCATAACTGCAAGCTATGGGTCCAATGTTCCATAGAATGCTAGGTCAGCATGTTTCAAATTTTCAAATGCGAATTATTGGATGGAGTCGAATTGTCAGTTCAAACAATGCCTGAATTCTGTAAAAGAAAAAAAGATTCCTTCCTTGACATTGAGATAGATCCAATGGCTTATGTAAATCGGTAGACGAAAGAGGACAATAAATATCTCTTTCCACAAAAGAATCTCTATGTTACGACTGATACAATAAAGTTTGATACAAGACAATCATCCAAGGCACCACTAAAAGGAGAACCTTCTACAGTCTCGACAAAAGAAAAAGTAGCTACGGCAAAAGGAAATGAGAAGGTATCCGACGAAAAAGAAACTATTATCGTGGATTTGTACCAAGATGCTCAAGAGCAACAGGACCACACATGGGAGACAGAATATTTGAAGTGGTTAAATCAATCATGGTTAAAGCAAAAGCTTCCCTCATCTTCATCAGAAGCACATGATCCTGATTTCGATTATGATAGTGATTGAAGTCTGATGGGACCTTGGTAGTGCGTTTTCTTTTAATTATTGTATTCAAGAATATTGAACAGACACCGTCTGGACTAAGAAATGTCTGACAGGACCTTCAATAATTCTCATATGTTTCTAAACTTATAAGTATGAGTCTTGTGTGTGTAGAGAGACACATCTGTGTTGTGAGTGAATGTGTGAGTGTGTGAAAGAGTGTTTGTATTTTGTGCTTTAATAGATCAGAGACTAGAAAGCTCTACTCTGAGGCATAACTTGGTATGTAACATTTTTGTTTGAATTAATTCTGAAGCCTACTGGGCCGCCTGTCTGAGGACAGTTTGTTCCAAGATCACCTTAAGTCGGGATTGTAAAGTGAGTTGAAGATCGAAGGAGTCGTGTGTCCACGTATTTCTCGAGCCCGTGGTGGACGGTGTGAGGAATTTCAACATACTCTTCAAAGGTTCAAGTAAGTTACTGAGTCCATCATCTTAATTGGTATCAGAGCACTGTTCTGGTCCTAAGTTATAAACTATAGACATAGTCTAAAGCTAGCCAGGAAGCCTTCGAAAAGCTCTTGTTCTACAATTGTTGAGTAGATAAACGCTACTTTAGTCAATCTCTGGTATATTTTGTAATTATGGCAAATCTTTTACGCTCTTTCTCGTCTATTGATCATAAAGTTATAACTGAAGTCTCTTCTTGAATTGTTGAATTTGGCCTTACATCTATCGTTAGGCCACGACGTTATGCAATCCTTGTACCTTCTACTAAAGCTTCTTCTTCAAGATGTGTCGATCTCCTTCCAGTTGAAGAAGTTAGTCTTTCTGAACCACAGTTATCGTCAATTGAACTGTATATACCTAAATCTAAACCTTTTTTAGATGTAAATTAAATGCATCGTATTTCTCATACCCAGTTTCCTCCCGTTGAAGAATGGAAATACACAAATCATCTTTTGTAAAGGGTGGGAAATGGTCTCCTAAGACAAAATTTTGCACCACCTCTTCTATGTCAAAACAACCGCCGACCCGAGCTGACTGTGTTCCCTTGATAGAGCATAATGTATTAAACACCACTGACCTAGATCTGACCTATCAGATTGGTAATTACCTTACCACATGGTGTGCACATGCTGAGGAAGTTCTGGATGATTTAGGATCCCAGTTTGAGCTAATTCTAGCTAATCTTAAGCTTCTCCATGATGAACAGCAAGAAGAAAAAGCAAGAAGAGAAGAAAAAGAGAAAAAGAAAAAAGAAAAGAAAAGGAGATAATCAAAGGTTCCCAAATTTTCTATCTCCATGGATACTCCTAACTATTGGGATATAGATGAAAAGCAAGAGGGCAGTGAAGCTGAATCCAGTTCCCAAGCTGAACATAGAATAGAGCCAGCAAAATCACTAAATCTTCACAAATAAGAAAGTGAGATAGCAACTTTAGAAAATGTTGCCTCTAAATTCCCTTCCTTTATTTTGCCATCTCTCCAAAAAGCCAATGTACTTCGTGAAGTACATAAGTACCCAAGGGTGGAAGAAGACTTGTTTGCAGCCAATGCCACTGGATATGTTCTAGACTTAGACAAATCTACAAATCCAGTTGAATCCATCAGAGTTTGGATTGGTGCCTTATATCAAATGCAAATTGTCTCTAAATTAGATAATCTATCTATTTTTTCCTTAGCAGAAAAACGAATGGCCGGAATTGTATATGACTAGTGGATGGGACCATTAGAAGAAGAACAGATGCATGTAGCTGCTACAGGATTAGCTACATTAGAATTGCTACTCAAAACCCAATTTGTCCCCGAACCGGCAGATGAAAAGGAACAGATTATAGCATATCTAGCAAGAATGGAATTGAAGGATTTAAAGTTTTTAGATCAGTTTGGTAATGATTATATGGCCAAGATCTATAAAGCTAATCTTACCAATGATTCTACTCAAAAGATTTCATTCCTGTCAAAATTGCCTGGTAATCTAGGTGATATGATAATGAAAGATCTGGACGTTCAAGGGAAAAATATTGAACAGACTTATTGGATAGATCTCTTATTTCGGTGTCAAGAAAAAGTTAAATATCTTTGTTGGCAGAAGAAAGCTCAAGATTTTTCTCCTGGTCTTGATGTTTGTCATTCTGTATTACCATGGACACCATTCAAAAAGAGAAAATCCAGAAGATATGGAAAATTCAGGCCCAAGAGAGTAGCCAATCCCAGAAAGCCATTCCGCAAGTTCAAATATTTAAAAAAGCGCAGGCAACCAAAAAGAGACAATGCATGTTTTATATGCAAACAAGAAGGTCACTTCGCCAGAAAATGTCCCAAAAGCTCTTCCAACAAGTTGAAAGCATGTATAGAGATTGATGATTTTGTAGATAATTGGTCAATTGTTGATTCCCAAGATGAAGTATCAGATGTATATATTTTAACTGATGCTTCCTTGTCAGATACTGAGTCAGTTCCCGACACATGCTAGAAAATGAATATTTGATATGATTGTTATGAATTTGAGAATGAAACTGACTTGCATTTTAGTGATGAGTATAGCTTCGATGACTACACTGATGAGACATCTGAATCCATTTCAGATGATGCTATCTCTACTGTTCCCTCTCTATCTACCGATCGAGATACTAAGAATTCACACTCCGTTTTAAATTCTCTGCCTCCAAAATCCACGTTGAATTCTTTTTGTCCTTACCCAAAGACAGTTTCTCAGTCATCTTCATCTTTGCCCATTCCCACATCTTTTAATCTCGATGAAAGTTCTTTTCTCAAAAATATTGTTAAAACTAACAATCTTCTCTATATTCCTGTTGAAGTCCAAGTTAAAGGTGAATGGATCACTGTGGATGCATTCATTGATACAGGTGGCTCCAATAACTTAGCACACCCATCTTTATTCAAAGGATTATGGAAGCCTTTACAAAACATTCTAATTTCTGAGACCATTGGTGGCTCTGTCAATCTCACCCACTATGTTGATAACATATCTTTAAGAGTGGGGCGGGGGGGGGGGGGGGGGGGTATTGTAAAAATTTTTGCAATTCAGCACTATGATGCCTCTGCATGTTTGTTTCTTGGAATGTTGTTTATTAATTCTGTATTGCCAGTTACAATTAGTGATGACAAAGTTATTCTGAATATAAAAAAGAAGGCAATCTCAGTTCCAATATTGACTTTGGCTAATTCAGAAGCCAGAAAAGAAAATAGCCAAAAGAAGGTCGGCATAAAAAAAATCCCAGAATACTTCTTATAATTGGCAAGAAGTATTGCAGATTTATGAAGAAAAGAGTCAAACAAAATCAAAAAGAAAAGGCAAAAAGAAATCCTGATTGGTCTCTTGAACAAATGACTATTTATGATGAATTGTTGAAATGTTGTTCTAAAAATCCTCAAGCATTTTGGACCAAAGAAAGTCCTCAGCAAGAAATAATTACTCTGCATGACAACGGGGTTACAGGAAAGCTTATACCTTGTACTCCAATAGATGAAAAAGAAATCAAAAAGCAGATTGAAGAACTCTTAAATCTCAAGTTAATCGAACCTAGTTCTTCTCATTATTCCTGTTCTGCTTTCCTGGTAAGAAATCACTCAGAGATAGTCAGAGGAAAAGATCGAATGGTCATTAATTATAAACCATTGAATGCAATCACGAAGGGCTTCAACTATCCTTTGCCCCGCCAGGAAACAATTATGCAAAAAATTTAGAATAGCAAGATTTTTAGTAAGTTCGACATGAAGTCTGGTTATTACCAGATACAAATCAAGGAAGAAGATCATCACAAAACTGCATTCACATGTCCTGCAGGTTTTTTCCAATGGAGAGTAGTCCCATTTGGATTGAAGAATGCTCCAGCTTTCTTTCAACGACGAATGGACTATATTTTTGGTAAATATGATTTTATTGTTGTCTACATTGATGACATTTTGATTCACAGTCAGGATCTTGAATCACATATGAAGCATTTACAGATATTTCTTGAAGAAGCAAAGCAGCATGGTATTGTTTTGTCAGAAAAGAAAATGCTTATGTTCAAGATAGTATTGATTTTTTGGGTATCCATGTTATCAATCATAAAATTCAGATGCAACCCCATGTTTTAACAAAATTATCTGAATTTCCCGATCATTTATAGGATACTAAAATGATTCAGCGATTTCTAGGGATACTCAACTATGTGCATAAATACATTCCTAAATTGTCAGAAAAAACTGCTCCAATCAGAAGATTGCAGAATTTGGTAGATATTTGAGGGTCTATAATGAATGGGTGTTCCCCCTTCTTGTATTAAATTGTAATATCTTAATGTAAAAAAAGATTTAGTACATGGTCCCTCATAATTAGATACCATAGCTAAATATTAGAGGGTTGGAAAAATTATTAATCCCCTCATAAGTCAATTAATTAAATTTTCTCGCCAAATTAAATTAAAAATCCTAAGCCATAAATTTAATTAATTTTTTGTTCTAGGTAAAATTAAATTCTCCAAAGGTGAAATTCGTGAGTTTTAAAGAAGTTAGTTCTTGGAGGCCCCTGATTAAGGGAATATTGAAGAAATCAAGAAATTTTGGACCCTTGGGCCTTGCTAGTTAAGCCAAAGTGAATTTTTTGAGAAAATTAACTCAAAATAATTAATTTCGAGTTAATTAAAAATCAATTAAATGAAAAATCCGATTTTTCCTCAAAAAATAAATAATTTCGACGATTATGATTAAAGATTAATTAAATATTTATGAACAGTCGAGACTAATCTAATAGGGATTAAACCAACTAGCCGTTGGAGAGTTTATCTATAAATTATAGGTCGGTATTAGTCTATTTTTTCATCTGATCTTTGAATCGTGTATTATGCTCTCAAGCTCTCTTGTCTATTTTCTAGAATAAATGCAAAAGTATTTGAGGTTTCAACCTGGGATGGTGTTCCTCTTCATGAATCTATGGTAACATTGTTTTAATTTCTGCTTAATATTATGTGAAAATTATCAATCAATAACTCTCTTGGAATAATCTGAATACATGTATCTTATTCAGTTTGTTGGATCTAAGGTAACATTTTTAATTTTGATTGAATTATTAGACATCTCTATTTCTTCATAATTTTATTGTTATTCTATTTTCTACTTGGTTTGATGGTTGATCTATGTTAGGATATTCCGACACATAGGAAATAGTTAAGTACAACTTGGTCTAGTGTAGAGTTAGGTAAAGTGTGTTTCTTTACCGTTGTACATTTTGTAACTTACAATCCGACGGTCACGATATGTAGTGATCCGACGGTTCATTCTCTCCTCGGTATTACCGACACTTGATCCGTGGCTTGACACCCGATTGGTCCATGAATTATATTTAAAGCGCATGGAGGGTCATTTGTAGGGTAATCCGTGCATGAGAGAAACATATGTAAATTTTCATTCTTTTATTAATAAATTGTCTGAAGTGGCCGCGTTGGCTCAGGTCGTGGACTGTTTCCCTCTTTGAGGGTTTTAACCACGTCAAAAATATTGGTGTATTGATCTGTGAACTGGTTGTGAGCGGTGTCCTTTGGTGTTCTGTCTGAGGAACTTACCCTGTAAATTCCTACATGGTATCAGAGCTATTTGAGGGCCGCGTCCGTTGGTGATCCAAATTTGAAGCCGGTAGAACTGCATCCGACTACCGTTTCCTAGATCTGTTTTTTCTGACTGCTTTCGGGCCGAGAGGACTACTCTGTTGTGTTCGGAGCATCTGTTCCAATAAGGAACCCCTTTCGTTTCACGCGAAAAGGTTTCCGGTAGCCCTAGCTGCGTCATTTTTAAGATCTGGAGGTATACAGTGTTTATTTGCAGTTTACTGTTATTTTCTCTTTGTTTATTTCGGTTTCGGTTTATTTAGCCTTTTTATTACCGGATCTATACCTTTCATTTCTGTGTATGCTCTTTGTCCTGCGACTCTGTGCGATCTGGGCAAATCAGAAACAGAAAGGAAGGATTTTTCTCATGTGTATGCTCTTTTCCCTGCGCCTTAGGGTGATCTCGGAAAATCAGAAACATTGAGGAAAATATTTAATTTCCGGCCAAAGCTAACTTTGAGCCGCAAGGTTCATTTTTGAAAATATTTAGTTTTTCGGCTAAAGCTAACTACGAGCCATAAGGTTCGTTTTCTTTGCATGTCCGTGTTGGGTTTTGTGTTTTTTGTTTTGTAGGGAAAAAGAGCTTTCTCAAGGCAAGCACGCAACCCAAAGCCCCCCCCCCCCCTCTCTCTCTCTCTCTCTCTCAAAATTTTTTTATAGACCAATTGGTTCAAAGCTATTTTAAGAGAGTAGAGGTCTTGGGTTCAAGTCTCCATTTTGTGGGGGCGGACTTCTTCATTTCCGCACATTCCCGCACTTCGTCGGCAACTTCAACAACTTTTTTTCAAAAAGCCATAACTTCTTCATCCGGAAGCCGTTTTCAGAGCCGTTTTTTTTAAACCAGCCTAATTTTTCGAGATCTATCCATTGGAACACTTATTTTTAGCATATTTAGCTTCAATTTCCATTGAAATGGAAAGTCAATACCAAGTTACCCTTGACAGCACCAACTACTTCCAATGGTTGGCTTACATTGAAGATTTACTTAGAAGTAAAGGTCTCTACAGAATAGCCTCAGGCCAAGAAAAGAAACCGAAGGATGAAGATAAGGCTGCTAAATGGGAAAATAGGCAAGATCAAGCATGAGGATTGATAGGGATGTCTATTTCTCCAGATCTTAGATTCCATATTGCAGAAATTGATACTCCTGATGAAGCAATGAAACAAATCAATAAAGTTTTTGGGATTAAAAATGAAATTAGAGCCCATCAACTTGAAAATGAGTTGCTTACATTGGACCCTAATAATTTTTCTTGCATTGAAGATTTCTTGTCCAAGTTCAAGACCCTTAGATATCTTTTGGAAGGTGTTAAAGTTAAGAAAGAAGATAGTAACCTTATCTATTCCATTCTTACAAAGTTGGGACCAGCCTACTCTGTGTTTGTTTCCACCTTCCATTCTACAAGAGAAGCCTTCATTTCTCAAGGAACATACTACAAGCCCCCTTCCTTTGACTCTTTTTGTGATTCTTTAATAAGAGAACAAGAAAAACTCTTACACCTTGGTCTTCTTAATCTTGGAAACTCTTCCAAGAAAGCGTTAGCCGCCCAGCAGCGACCAAATTCAAAGAATCCTAAGAAGTCATATCCAAAAAAGAATGGTCCTAAACCAAACAAGGGTCCTAAGCAATTTATACCCTCGATAATATTTTATTTATTTTTATAGATACTGGTCCTTAATCTTACTAATTAAACTAATTTAATAATTTTGACCCCGGTCCTATTGTCAAACTAGCCGTTGGTCTAGTTAGCTGTTGAAGGCTCCGCTCAGACTATTTAGCATGCTACGCTGGATCTGTTTCTTCAACTTGTCCTGACGATGAACCACACTAGTTGGTTCGAAACGCATCGACAAATGGTACTCCATGTGATTTTCACTGAAAAATCTCTCACAATCTTGATATGGATCACAGAAGCCTGAACCCTTTAAATGAAAAATCATTTCAACAAAATGATAAGACAAATAAAAACAAAGGGAAGAAGACTGATAGACATTGCAATTTTTGTAATCGAGATGGCCACTTAGAATCAAAATGCTTTAAGAAGATGGAAGCCTTGGAAGCAACAATGAAGAAGCATAACATCCATTTGGGGCAATCTTCAACTTCAACTTCATCTTCAGGAATGGCACTTTCTGCATGTGGTTGTCAAGCATCTCGGTCTGACTATGCATTAAATGTATCTTCTTCTTCTCATTCTCATGAGTGGCTCATTGATTCTGGAGCTTCTTATCACATGGCCAAAAACAAAGCCATGTTTTCTTCTTTAAATGATTGTAACACCAAAAATATATATGTTGGTGATGATAGATCTCTTAATGTTGTAGGGACTGGAACTGTTCATCTAGACAATGGTCAGTTTAATGATGTATTATGTGTTCCAACCTTATCCTGCAACCTTCTATCTATATATCAGATAACTCATTCAGGTGAAGGTAAAATCGTTGAATTTTCACCTCATGATGTTGTAATCAAGGACTTAAAAGATCCTAAACAGATTTTGGCTACTGGCATTGCTGATGATTCTACAAGGTTGTATAAGTTTCACAACTTTGGGTCATCAAATCTTCCCTCAGTATTTGTTGCTCATAACGATGAAGTGAGCAAACTTTGGCATGAGCGATTTGGTCACTTAAACTATCGCTCCCTTCATCATCTATGTAAATAAAATATGGTGACAGGTCTTCCTCTGGTATCTTGCAGAGATGGTGTTTGTTCTGGATGTGTACTCGGAAAACATCATCGGGACAGTTTTGAAAAACGTGCCTCTTGGCACGCCTCAGCCCCTTTACAGCTTGTGCATAGTGATTTATGTGGTCCACTTCCTGTTGCTTCATTCTCTGGCTGCAAGTATTTCTTAACTTTCATTGATGATTTCTCCAGACGCACTTGGGTATACTTCTTAAAACTCAAGAGTGAAGTATTTAACACTTTTTTGGCCTTCAAGGCCTTTGTTGAAAAACAATCTGGACATCAAATTCTTAAGTTAAGATCTGATAATGGCGGAGAATATGTTAAAAACACATTCATCAACTATTGCACTGAGAATGGAATTCAAATGCAACATACTGTTCCATATACTCCACAACAAAATGGTGTAGTTGAAAGGAAGAATCGCACCTTAAAGGAAATGGCTAATTGTATGCTACAATCTAAAGGACTTGGTCTTAGTTTTTGGGCAGAAGAAATTAACTGTGCAAATTACATAATAAATCGCACTCCTACTAAGGCTTTAAAGAATATCACTCCAGAAGAAGCATGGAGCTCAATCAAGCCAGATGTAAGTCACTTTCGTGTTTTTGGAAGTGAAGCGTGGGCCCATATTCCAGATGAAAAGCATAAAGCTTTAGAACCTAAGAGTGAAAAATGTACTTTTGTTGGATATTCTGAAGATGTCAAAGGCTATAGACTTATTCCATTTAAGTCCAAAAATGTTATCATTAGAAGAGATGTAAAATTTGATGAAAATATATCGGCCTGTGAGCCTAGTCCGGCGGATGTGCCACCTCTCCCTATCTCTTCTACCTTTGAAAACATTTCTTCTTCAGATGATGAAAGTGAGGATGACAATCCTCCCCCACCATCTCAGGATCCTCCTTCAGCTCCTGAGCTTCCAAAATGGGTTCGTGCTACTCGAGATGCAGCAGGCGATCTTGCCGGTGATCCTACAGATCAGCAACGCACACGTTCTCAGTTCGAGAGAGCCTCTTCTTTACTGGCTCAAGCTCCAGTAAATTATGATCCTGACACCTTTGCAAAAGCTTCAGGCCATCCAGATTGGGAAGCAGCTATGAATGAAGAATATCATTCATTGTTGGAAAATGATACATGGGATCTTGTTCCTCTACCAAAGGGACGAAAACTTGTTAGATGCAAATGGGTTTACAGAACCAAGTATGGACCAGATGGGAAAGTTGATAAACATAAAGCTCGTCTTGTTGCTAAAGGTTTTTCACAGGTTGAAGGCATTGACTACACTGAAACATTCTCCCCTGTTGCAAAAATGAACTCTATCCGCCTTGTTCTTTCCCTTGCTGCCTCTTTCAAATGGGAAGTCCATCAGATGGATGTTAAATCTGCCTTCTTTCATGGGGACTTGCATGAAGAAATCTATATGGAACAACCCATTGGCTTCATACAAACAGACTCCAGCTTTGTATGTCGAATTAAGAAATCCCTTTATGGTCTCAAGCAAGCTCCTCGGGCTTGGTATGCCAAAATGGATAGCTTTCTTTTAGAATCTGGCTTTTCTAGGTGTCATTTTGACAATACTGTCTACACCAAGAAGGTGGGCAACTCTCTTATCATCCTTGTTCTTTATGTTGATGATCTTATCCTTACTGGTAGTGATCCCAACCTTATAAACCATGTGAAGTCTAGCCTGAAAAGGAAATTTGAAATGACAGACTTAGGACACTGTTGAGGGCCCCGAAATCGGGTCAACAACAAAGGGGATACCCACCCGGTCCGGAACCTGGTTGGCGGCTCCTTGCCCGTTTGATGTAGCAGGTCCGACTGGGGGTAACGGGACCAGCTTCCCGATGCATGGGATGTGTGTGTGTGTGTAGAGTTTGATTATGTTGATTCTGGAAGCATTCTAAAAACTAATTTAAATCTAACTCGCAAACTGATACTAAGCTATAGTAATCTAATCAAAACAACATATGTGATCTACACTAACCCAGGATATATCTTTTCCATTATGCGATTTAGAAAGATTTCATATAATAACTGGTAATAAAGATCATTCAGCTATCACAAGAATATAAACTATTTAAGATGAACCATTCTGCATAAGAAGTTAAACAAAATAGTTGTGAACAACATATCACATAAATAAATCATTCACATGTCAAGCATAAATAAATGAGTCCACCATACAAAAGTGCCAAATGATAACCCATATACTCATACATTAACATATAAACAATATCAGCTGCATATTACTCTAAGAATATAAGCAGAAATTCGTCAAGAGATAAAAGTACCATTTATGACTGATTTTTACTCACAGACTTCAAGCAATAACGATTTATCTCTACTTGTTCTAATATCTACTAAGAGTACAGTAGTGCAACATCAGTAGCAGACATTAAAATGCAAACATAAATAAATCTTGATCCTTCCATTCATCAAAACCTCCTTTGAGGGTGCAGAAGTGCATGTTCCGAGGACAAGTTTTTGACAAATTTCTGGACCCTTCTCCAATGCAACGAGAAGGGTTAAAATACTACTTCCTAATTCTAATAATAGTATTATTACAAAATTGAGGATACGGTTCTCAAATGACCGCCCTTTTTCTAATTTAGTTAAAAAGGAAAAAACAACATTCTAAATGAAATTACTTGTGAACTTGGTCTTTGAAGCTGCAGCTGTCGAGCATGGGCTTGAGAAGAGTAGGCTGACTGATTTCTGCGCTTAGCTGGGCTGCGAAAACGGCATCCATAAGAGCTGGCACTACCTTCTCGGCTGCGTTCATGATGCATCTTATCGTCATGCATTAGCTGTGCGGTTTAACTAAGTATGTCCAGTAACTTTCCCAATTTAGTCTAGCCAATGCCTGGATTGCTTTCCCGTTTGCCTGCGCTTTCTGCCTCCATTCTGTCTCTAGTTGCAACTTGCTCGGTAGGTATCCCGGGGTGGTCTCTGAAATCAAATTGGCTCTGTGTAAATTTTCATTTACACAGTCGATAAGGATGCTCGCTTGTGTCACTGCTATCTCTGCTGCTTGCTCCGCCTGTGTGATTTGTTCATCCCATTTATTAAAGAGCAGCTCCTTGTGATTCTCATTAATCTTGGGTCCCCCTGCTCTTTTCCCTTCCTCGTCATCTTGCCAAGTCAAATATTCTGTTACTCTTTTGTTGTTCTGATCATAGTCACTCCGCAATTCCACCACCTGGCTGGTGATCCTATCGCTTAGTTCACAAAAGGGTCTCCACTGTGATATTCTACGTACCATATCTTCCTGTTGCTGTGATAGTTGCTCGTTCAAGCCGATGGACTCTGAAATAAACTCTGCCAGCTTAGGTTCATCTTTATGCATCTCTTGCACCGTCTGCAGTTGCTTTTCTTTTTCTTCAAGACTTCTTTGATAGCTTACTTGCATCTGGCGAAAGTCTTCCTGTAGCTTTTCGAGCTGTCTGGAAGCTTCAGTGTTTGCGCTGGCTTGTTGCAACTATTGTTGTAGCAGTTGTATTTGATTTTCATGTTCTTTTAGGAGTTGCTGAACTTCAGAGGCCTTGTCGATAGTTGCAGAAGCATATGCTCCTGCAATCTGAGACAGCTTCGTGAGATTCTCGGTTGGATTATTATTTGGGTCTTTCCACAAGACGTCTAGATGTTCAACATCTTGAGACAGTGCATTCTCAAGCTTTCTCTTCTTTCTTTGTCTCCTTACAACTGCTTTGTGCTGGGGACTGTAGAATACGTCTAGTGGAGGAATTTCTTCTACGTTGAGTAGAAGTTCTGAGGATGGAGCGATAGGAAGGTGTTCTGCTTCTGCGGCGCTACTGACTATGGTCGAGACGACCTCTTGCACCACCTGTGTATTGCCCACAGGTGTCTTCGGGACTTGCCCTTCAAGATTAATTAATTCATTGAAGGTTTCCCACTCTTTATCCAACTCTGTTGTGACAAGAGGTGTTTCGATGACAGGAGGGGGAACGTTTCTTGGTGGTGAGGCGATAACTTGCTGCTGAGCCATCGTACTTGACTGAGCTGTGTCTTTGGTTGTTTCTTCGTTCTTTTCTTTGTCGTGCACAGACTCTTCAGGATGTTCAGATATTTCTCTTGCGGTGCTGGACTTAGATCTGGAAGTGCTGGACTTTTCACTGAGGCTGATGCTCGGAGTCGGTTCTCTAGTAGCTACTCGCAGCCCTTCTAGTGGAATACTAGCCAGCCTTCTCTCTCTATATAACGTGAATTTCCGGAGGTCGTCTGGAGACAACCTCGACTGAGCTTCTTGCAAAATCTCTTTGAGCGAGCTTTTACTCTGAAAGAGATCATCAAACAGATCTTTCATCCCAGAGAACACTCTTATCTTGACGTTGATTGTAAATTCCTGGGCCACTTTATTTGGGTCGAATGGTCTTGATGAGAACTTAAATAATTGAAGACACGTCACATTCTCCACCTCGTCAAAAGTGTGCCCCACATCGAACAAAGAGAAGGCCCCACAAGTGACGGGAAATTGAGGCCAAATGGCCTTCTTTTTTTCCTTTAGTTCCTTGGTTAAGCTGCCTTCAGAACAAGTTTGATAAGCGATTTCTCGGGCCAACAGTTTATCAGGGACATACAACGGTAGGACATGTGGAGGTACAGTGCTTCCAAAAACTCGAATGTAGGTAAACCATTCTTCCCAAAACCATCTCGCGATGGGGATGATGTCAATTTGGGCCTCGGGAGAGCACCTTGGGGGATCCTTATCATATATTATTCTATGTATGGGCAATATGAGCCCATGGCAAATCTGGTAAAAATGAGGGGCAAACTGGGAATCCCATAAGACTTTATGATAAACATGGATGGGCAATGGGTCTTGGGTAGTCCATTTCCAACCCATGGTAGGAAAATTTGATACAAGACAGACAGAGTCCATTATATAGGCAGACAAATAAAAAGGAGGATAGACCCTTTGGGAGAAGGATCTCTTAGAACGGTATTTGACAACCGCCGTGTATAGAGTATCAGAAAGGATTTTGGCCCAATCTACTATCTCAGAGTTAGTCACGGCGTCAACTAATGGTAGCCATTCAGATGAAAACTTATTGATATCGGGCATACCAAATAATCTACAGAGCATGGCTGCAGCAAAACAATATGGAGAGGTAAGGGAACCAGTGCTGTACATACCGTTTTTATCCTTTTTCAATGGCTCATCTCTTCTTGACCATTCTTTAGTGGTGTCTGATAGATCCGGATTTTCTACTGCGAACTTCCTAACAAACTGTTCATTATAGGTCGCTTGCGGTTCAGGAAGATGATACATGAGCTTCAGGTCTTGAGCAGCAAACGATCCCACGAGCCCATGTCCCTGGACTTTGAATTGCCTATTTGCCAATTCCGCATCATCTAGAATCCACTTGATCATGTCTGTATATGGTAGGATCTTCGGCCTTGCCGCTATTCTATGGAGGAAAGAACACGCTAGGTCTTCCAGGGATGCCTCTGAAGGACGTGATGCACCCGCGACAACAGTAGTTACCTTCATTATTCTAGGGTTCTCTTCTTCTAACAGCCTATACATGCCTTCCCATGTTGAGATACCTGCATCTCTGTTGCAGGCTGTATCTGTGTACAGGGGCACCATCTCCTTGGTTTTTTCTCTTGTTTCGGAGCCTCGAGCTTTGTTCTTCTTTCCCATTTCGCCTTGCGCTTCTGTCTGATTTGCCTTCGCACTTTGCTCCTGCAGGTTACGAGTGAAATGGAAAGACTGATCAGAAAGGCGATGGGAGAGTTTTAAATGCAAGAGAAAATCATATATGCCACCTTACGTGAAGCAAATCCGCATCAAGGCACGCGTCTTTATTCCACTTAATAACTGACAACTAATTTATTACTATCATTAAAAGCGCATAATTTCAAGTCAGGTTATAGTAAGTGGCTTTTCTTTGGGTGACGCACCCGAAGGATTCGTACTAAGGTGCTTTATGATTTGCCAACGTACCCTTGCATGTCGCGCAATCGCAAATCGCAGCAATCGCAATATCGCAGATCGCAATAATTCAATGTTTGCCAAACTTCGCCTGCCTCATTTCTGCGATATGCGATCGCGATATCGCATATCGGCGGATTTGTAAGCTTTTCTTTATGGATACTAGTATGTTGCGATGCGATGTTGTTATTAACACTGTGGCGGCGCGCATATTGGTCTTTAGAAGGGAAACGAAGGTGTTTCTTATCCTTATGTGGTGCGACCTTAAAGATTTGCTTTCATGAACACAGGCTTAGGCTTAGGACATTCAAGAAACCTTTTCTGAGCGTATGGTTGTAACTTCAAAAAGAAATCCTTGCTTTTCCTAAAAATTAACTAAGGGTCCCCATTCATTCAGTATCGTGGCTGATACTAGATTGAACGAGGGGGGTTGTTGCTGGCCACAACAATTGGCGATTCACTTGGGAGAACCAGTTATCTCTGCTCTTTTTCTATTGACGTTTTCAAACTTCTAAAAAAAATTTTCTCAGGAAATTTGAACTTTATTATAAAAAGATAAAAAACAAATGATACTTCAAAGCGTCAATGATGTTTTGTTTCAGCTCCATTCTAGCTCAATTACTTGCATCCCCAGATTGTATTCGAATTTAAATCAGTCATTACTTGGTCTTTGTAAAACATAAAAATAAAGTGTTCTCTATGTATCAGTCCTTCTTAAATATGCTCCTTTGTCGCAGGTAGAGCCACTGCTGCCAGCAGGCGTCCATAGCCTCGACAGGGTTACCTATTATCCAGGAATGATCCTTTATCCTGCCTCAGGTTATTTACAACTTTTTCAGAAAGAATCCCTTTCTTGATGCTTTTTCCTTTTTTATTCTCTAAAGAACAATGTCTTGGTTTGGTGGCCAAATTATGACACAGTCATTCACCTGATTTACACTTTTGCTGAGCAAGCTGGCTCGTGATGAGACCCCTTGTCTTTTGATTGCAACAATCTTGAGTCATTGCCCTGTTTTGGTAGACAGTCTTGGCAAAGTCAGCAAGTTATAATATCTGTGATCATGATAAGTCGGCTCGTGATGAGACCTCTTATTCTTTGAGATATAGCATCTTTTTTAGGTCATTCCTCTGAATGTTGTGTTTTCCTTCAGCAGGGAGGAAGTCAAATTTTCTTTCCTTAAGAAAGTTCTGGATGACAATGATAGGGCTGCTTTTGGTAATGGCTGCTTTCACAGAGAATCTTTATTTTAATATTGATACCTTTCATTGTGCTGACCTAAAACAAATTCTTCACTGAGATAGCTTTCTTTTAATTTTTTGGAGTTGAAACTATCATCATTTCTGGGTCAAAGTTCTATCGATAATAAAGATCAAATTCTCAAAAGATTTGCTGTTTATAGGAGCCGAAGTCCAAAATCTTTAACAGAGACAAGGTGTCTTTAGTAAACGTCAAATGTCGTTTAGCCAGAACAAACATTACTTGAGAGAGGCAAACATTCCCTAGGGTCATGTAGAGAATATAAATAACTTTGCCTATCAATTATTGAAAGCAAAACTAACAACCTAGCTAAATTACTCCTACTCCTATTCTAACTATATACAGGAAATAACTAAGTAAAATGATATTTCCAATGGAACCAACGATTCATTATTATTCCTAGCCGTATGAATCTTCCAAGTATCAGTAAAAAGAACCGAATTTCCCTTGGATCGAAATTGTTGGCTAGGGAATAAGAACCTACAACCTCAATTGGAATTCTGTCTAATTTTCTTTTCTCATAAGAAGTTTTTTCCAACTGAGTACCTATTAGATCATAAAAATTAGGGTGAATTTCTGATGTGAATTGGTGATCTTTCAATAGGAGGGATAACGAGTCAAATTGTAAAAAGGGTTTTTCAGTTTCGATGGCTTGTAACCCGTTGCTTGTTGACGTTGAGCTTTTAGCGATAATGAAAGTTCTCATATATAAATCGCTAAAATATAATCTATCAAAAATTTGAAAATTTAAAAAGAAATCCGATTTTGTACAAAATGAATGCAAGTGAGAAAGAAATGATTGGGTATTTATACAAATAGTGTTATCGCACAACTGGGAGTTACTTGCAACTTTTTGCTTTTCACAAGAACTGGCCAGGTTTTGTGAATCAGGAACTAAGTCATGATTGCGAACAGGGATGGAGCTTTCCTCTTGATATGAATCATAGATCGGAGTATTGTCTGGGATAGTAGAATTATTCAAATGAGCTTTTGCTTTGAGATGAGGGTCAGATGGAATAGTTCCTGATCTAAGATGTTCCTCATTAACCGACCCTAGACGAGTTACTTGTGATGACTCATCATCATCACAATTGTCAAAGCAACTATCACGAAAGACTTTACAGTTTTCCCTAGGTTCCTCTTTTTCATTATATGTTTTCAGACCAGGGAGGTCAGGCAGCTCTCGTTTGATATTGATCAAAGGCTGTGCTAAAGTGGTCTCTTTATTTTGAAAACCCAATGATGATTTGTTTGAATAACCCTCTGTGTCTGTTGAGATATGCTTGATATTATGAGGGGAAAAATCGTCATCACTAAAAACATTGGGGTAAAGAGAAAAATGCGAATCTGGAATAATGCATTTAGAAACATCAAATAAATTTTGTTCATCAGATTCACTATAAGCATCGGGCTTTAGATCATACCTTTTTGTGCCGATATCTTTTGAAAGAGAAACAGTTGGTGGATCTAACCTTGGCGTCGGCATTTGTTGATTTGAAATGATATTGTCTGACTCTATGTCAAAGTCATCTTCTGGTTCCAAGGTAGTCTCCCTTTCAGTATTTTCGTCTTTGTTTTCTGGTACTATAGCATGCAAGACTCCTAGGCTAATCTCTGTTTGGTCAGATACAGGAGGTAGGAAATACTCGTCACAATCTGAAGATTCTTCATCGGTGAGCTCATTCTCGAGGTCATATTGTAGACATTTAAGATGAAATCGCATATTGAAATCCCTTACGGGTTCGTCTTGTTTCCGCAGATAGTCGATTTCATCATAGACCTGGTCGTATTCATAGCAATCAAATTCCAAGATGAAAGTCCTAACGAATTGGTCCCAGCTGTGGATTGATGCAACTGGGAGGTTTCTGCACCATTTTCTAGCTTCCACTGTGAATGTAAGAGTAAAAATCCTGCACAAAACGCCTTCATCAATTTTCTGAATATCAGAACTCGAAGCTCTTTGAATGAATTGCAGGGCATGGTGGAATGCAGAGGAATTATTCTTACCATTGAATTTTACCTGAGAAAATAGCCTTACCACGTCTGGTGGAGTGTTGGAAGAGGCAGGAACATGGATGCAACTCCAAATAGGAATTCTATGAGTAGCCATCTTGTTTCAAGATTTCTAATTTAAAAACGTTCCAACAGACAATATGCTCAGGCCCTCCTTCTAGCGCCAAATATGTTGAGGGACCCGAAATCAGGTCAACAACAAAGGGGATACCCACCCGGTCCGGAACCTGGTTGGCGGCTCCTTGCCCGTTTGATGTAGCGGGTCCGACTGGGGGTAATGGGACCAGCTTCCCGATGCATGGGATGTGTGTGTGTGTAGAGTTTGATTATGTTGATTCTGGAAGCATTCTAAAACTAATTTAAATCTAACTCGCAAACTGATTCTAAGCTACAGTAATCTAATGAAAACAACATATGTGATCTACACTAACCCGGGATATATCTTTTCCATTATGCGATTTAGAAAGATTTCATATAATAACTGGTAATAAAGATCATTCAGCTATCACAAGAATATAAACCATTTAAGATGAACCATTCTGCATAAGAAGTTAAACAAAACAGTTGTGAACAGCATATCGCATAAATAAATCATTCACATGTCAAGCATAAATAAATGAGTCCACCGTACAAAAGTGCCAAATGATAACCCATATACTCATACATTAACATATAAACAATATCAGCTGCATATTACTCTAAGAATATAAGCAGAAATTCGTCAAGAGATAAAAGTACCATTTATGACTGATTTTTACTCACAGACTTCAAGCAATAACGATTTATCTCTACTTGTTCTAATATCTACTAAGAGTACAGTAGTGCAACATCAGTAGCAGACATTAAAATGCAAACATAAATAAATCTCGATCCTTCCATTCATCAAAACCTCCTCTAAGGGTGCATAAGTGCATGTTCCGAGGACAAGTTTTTGACAAATTTCTGGACCCTTCTCCAATGCAACAAGAAGGGTTAAAATACTACTTCCTAATTCTAATAATAGTATTATTACAAAATTGAGGATACGGTTCTCAAATGACCACCCTTTTTCTAATTTAGTTAAAAAGGAAAAAACAACATTCTAAATGAAATTACTTGTGAACTTGGTCTTTGAAGCTGCAGCTGTCGAGCATGGGCTTGAGAAGAGTAGGCTGACTGATTTCTGCGCTTAGCTGGGCTGCAAAAACGGCATCCATAAGAGCTGGCGCTACCTTCTCGGCTGCGTTCACGATGCATCTTACCGTCATGCATTGGCTGTGCGGTTTAACTAAGTATGTCCAGTAACTTTCCCAATTTAGTCTAGCCAATGCCTGGATTGCTTTCCCGTTTGCCTGCACTTTCTGCCTCCATTCTGTCTCCAGTTGCAACTTGCTCGGTAGGTATCCCGGGGTGGTCTCTGAAATCAAATTGGCTCTGTGTAAATTTTCATTTACACAGTCGATAAGGATGCTCGCTTGTGTCGCCGCTGTCTCTGCTGCTTGCTCCGCCTGTGTGATTTGTTCGTCCCATTTATTAAAGAGCAGCTCCTTGTGATTCTCATTAATCTTGGGTGCCCCTGCTCTTTTCCCTTCCTCGTCATCTTGCCAAGTCAAATATTCTGTTACTCTTTTGTTGTTCTGATCATAGTCGCTCCGCAATTCCACCACCTAGCTGGTGATCCTGTCGCTTAGTTCACAAAAGGGTCTCCACTGTGATATTCTACGTACCATATCTTCCTGTTGCTGTGATAGTTGCTCGTTCAAGCCGATGGACTCTGAAATAAACTCTGCCAGCTTAGGTTCATCTTTATGCATCTCTTGCACCGTCTGCAGTTGCTTTTCTTTTTCTTCAAGACTTCTTTGATAGCTTACTTGCATTTGGCGAAAGTCTTCCTGTAGCTTTTCGAGCTGTCTGGAAGCTTCAGTGTTTGCGCTGGCTTGTTGCAACTGTTGTTGTAGCAGTTGTATTTGATTTTCATGTTCTTTTAGGAGTTGCTGAACTTCAGAGGCCTTGTCGATAGTTGCAGAAGCATATGCTCCTGCAATCTGAGACAGCTTCGTGAGATTCTCGGTTGGATTATTATTTGGGTCTTTCCACAAGACATCTAGATGTTCAGCATCTTGAGACAGTGCATTCTCAAGCTTTCTCTTCTTTCTTTGTCTCCTTACAACTACTTTGTGCTGGGGACTGTAGAATACGTCTAGTGGAGGAATTTCTTCTACGTTGAGTAGAAGTTCTGAGGATGGAGCGATAGGAAGGTGTTCTGCTTTTGCGGCGCTACTGACTATGGTCGAGACGACCTCTTGCACCACCTGTGTATTGCCCACAGGTGTCTTCGGGACTTGCCCTTCAAGATTAATTAATTCATTGAAGGTTTCCCACTCTTTATCCAACTCTGTTGTGACAAGAGGTGTTTCGACGACAGGAGGGGGAACGTTTCTTGGTGGTGAGGCGATAACTTGCTGCTGAGCCATCGTACTTGACTGAGCTGTGTCTTTGGTTGTTTCTTCGTTCTTTTCTTTGTCGTGCACAGACTCTTCAGGATGTTCAAATATTTCTCTTGCGGCACTGGACTTAGATCTGGAAGTGCTGGACTTTTCACTGAGGCTGATGCTCAGAGTCGGTTCTCTAGTGGCTACTTGCAGCCCTTCTAGTGGAATACTAGCCAGCCTTCTCTCTCTATATAACGTGAATTTCCGGAGGTCGTCTGGAGACAACCTCGACTGAGCTTCTTGCAAAATCTCTTTGAGCGAGCTTTTACTCTGAAAGAGATCATCAAACAGATCTTTCATCCCAGAGAACACTCTTATCTTGACGTTGATTGTAAATTCCTGGGCCACTTTATTTGGGTCGAATGGTCTTGATGAGAACTTAAATAATTGAAGACACGTCACATTCTCCACCTCGTCAAAAGTGTGTCCCACATCGAACAAAGAGAAGGCCCCACAAGTGACGGGAAATTGAGGCCAAATGGCCTTCTTTTTGTCCTTTAGTTCCTTGGTTAAGCCGCCTTCAGAACAAGTTTGATAAGCGATTTCCCGGGCCAACAGTTTATCAGGGACATACAAGGGTAGGACATGTGGAGGTACAGTGCTTCCAAAAACTCGAATGTAGGTAAACCATTCTTCCCCAAACCATCTCGCGATGGGGATGATGTCAATTTGGGCCTCGGGAGAGCACCTTGGGGGATCCTTATCATATATTATTCTATGTATGGGCAATATGAGCCCATGGCAAATCTGGTAAAAATGAGGGGCAAACTGGGAATCCCATAAGACTTTATGATAAACATGGATGGGCAATGGGTCTTGGGTAGTCCATTTCCAACCCATGGTAGGAAAATTTGATACAAGACAGACAGAGTCCATTATATAGGCAGACAAATAAAAAGGAGGATAGACCCTTTGGGAGAAGGATCTCTTAGAACGGTATTTGACAACCGCCGTGTATAGAGTATCAGAAAGGATTTTGGCCCAATCTACTATCTCAGAGTTAGTCACGGCGTCAACTAATGGTAGCCATTTAGATGAAACTTATTGATATCGGGCATACCAAATAATCTACAGAGCATGGTTGCAGCAAATCAATATGGAGAGGTAAGGGAACCAGTGTTGTACATAACATTTTTATCCTTTTTCAACGGCTCATCTCTTCTTGACCATTCTTTAGTGGTGTCTGATAGATCCGGATTTTCTACTGTGAACTTCCTAACAAACTGTTCATTATAGGTCGCTTGCGGTTCAGGAAGATGATACATGAGCTTCAGGTCTTGAGCAGCAAACGATCCCACGAGCTCATGTCCCTGGACTTTGAATTGCCTATTTGCCAATTCTGCATCATCTAGAATCCACTTGATCATGTCTGTATATGGTAGGATCTTCGGCCTTGTCGCTATTCTATGGAGGAAAGAACACGCTAGGTCTTCCAGGGATGCCTCCGAAGGACGTGATGCACCCGTGACAGCAGCAGTTACCTTCATTATTCTAGGGTTCTCTTCTTCTAATAGCCTATACATGCCTTCCCATGTTGAGATACCTGCATCTCTGTTGTAGGTTGTATCTGTGTACAGGGGCGCCATCTCCTTGGTTTTTTCTCTTGTTTCAGAGCCTCGAGCTTTGTTCTTCTTTCCCATTTCGCCTTACGCTTCTGTCTGATTTGCCTTCGCACTTTGCTCCTGCAGGTTACGAGTGAAATGGAAAGACTGATCAGAAAGGTGATGGGAGAGTTTTAAATGCAAGAGAAAATCAGATATGCCACCTTACGTGAAGCAAATCCGCATCAAGGCACGCGTCTTTATTCCACTTAATAACTGACAACTAATTTATTACTATCATTAAAAGCGCATAATTTCAAGTCAGGTTATAGTAAGTGGCTTTTCTTTGGGTGACGCGCCCGAAGGATTCGTACTAAGGTGCTTTATGATTTTCCAACGTACCCTTGCATGTCGCGCAATCGCAAATCGCAGCGATCGCAATATCGCAGATCGCAATAATTCAATGTTTCCCAAACTTTGCCTGCCTCATTTTTGCGATATGCGATCGCGCGATCGCGATATCGCATATCGGCGGATTTGTAAGCTTTTCTTTATGGATGCTAGTATGTTGCGATGCGATGTTGTTATTAACACTATGGCGGCGCCCATATTGGTCTTTAGAAGGGAAACGAAGGTGTTTCTTATCCTTATGTGGTGCGACCTTAAAGATTTGCTTTCATGAACACAGGCTTAGGCTTAGGACATTCAAGAAACCTTTTCTGAGCGTATGGTTGTAACTTCAAAAAGAAATCCTTGCTTTTCCTAAAAATTAACTAAGGGTCCCCATTCATTCAGTATCGTGGCTGATACTAGATTGAACGAGGGGGGTTGTTGCTGGCCACAACAGACACTTACACTATTTTCTCGGTCTTCAAGTCTTGCAATCCAAGGAGGGTATTTCCCTTTCCCAGTCCAAATATGCTTGTGATATTCTACATCATTTTCACATGGAAGACTGTAAGCCAGCCCCTTCTCCCTTTCAGTCTGGAGTAAAACTTTCAGTTACTTGTACTTCTCCTGAAGTTGATGCTACCTTATACCGTCAACTTGTAGGAAAACTTTTGTATCTAACCCATACTCGTCCTGACCTTTCCTTTGCTGTTGGCCTTGTTGCTCGGTTCATGCAAAACCCCCTTGAAAGTCATTGGAAAGCAGCTAAAAGAATACTTCGTTATGTTCGAGGTACAGTTCAGTTTGGGATTCATTACAGTGCCGAAGCAACTCCTCTATTGGTTGGTTTCACTGATTCTGATTGGGCTAGTGACCCTGATGATCGGAAGTCTACTACCGGTTATGTGTTCACTCTTGGTTCAGGACCTATTACATGGGCTTGTAAGAAACAAGCTGCCATTTCTCTTTCATCAGCAGAAGCAGAGTATCGTGGTGCCGTAGAAGCTAGTAAGGAAGCCTTGTGGCTTCGTCAGATCCTGTCAGAATTTGGCCTTCAGCAGCAGCATCCGACTACACTTTGGTGTGATAATCAAAGTGCCATTCAACTATGCAAAGATCCAGTCCAACATCAGCGCAGCAAACACATTGAACTGCACATGCACTTCATCAGAAAGCTCATTCACGACCATGTTCTTGAAGTGCAATATTGTTCAACAGATGATCAAGTTGCAGACATCTTCACAAAGGCTCTCACAGAGGCGAAGTTCACTAAACTTCGATTTATGGTTGGAGTTCAGGAAGTTGTCACTAAGGGGGGATAGGCTCTAGTGCCTCCTTCCTTCTCCTATTGTGTCATATTTGTAAATCCTTCAATCCTATCCCAAGTTGTTCTTAAGGGGGGATGTTAGGATATTCCGACACATAGGAAATAGTTAAGTACAACTTGGTCTAGTGTAGAGTTAGGTATAGAGTTAGGTAAAGTGTGTTTCTTTACCGTTGTACATTTTGTAACTTACAATCCGACGGTCACGATATGTAGTGATCCAACGGTTCATTCTCTCCTCGGTATTACCGACACTTGATCCGTGGCTTGACACCCGATTGGTCCATGAATTCTATTTAAAGCGCATGGAGGGTCATTCGTAGGGTAATCCGTGCATGAGAGAAACATATGTAAATTTTCATTCTTTTATTAATAAATTGCCTGAAGTGGCCGCGTTGGCTCAGGCCGTGGACTGTTTCCCTCTTTGAGGGTTTTAACCACGTCAAAAATACTGGTGTATTGATCTGTGATCTGGTTGTGAGCGGTGTCCTTTGGTGTTCTGTCTGAGGAACTTACCCTGTAAATTCCTACAATCTAGTGTTTGTAGTTGATCTCCCAGGTTTTCATTGAGCATTTAAGGATAGTCCTCAATTGGACCAGCTAACTCTCAACACATATTTTTTGAAGAGCCTACCTCATATGAGCTTGAAGATTTATCTAACAAATAATTTTTTATGCATGATGTTTTTGGGCTAGTGCCTCCCTAAGAAACCAAAATATTTTAAATATTTTGCAGAAAAATTGATATATCTGGTTATTAAGAGCCTTAGTTCTTAAGATATGGGAGCGGAGTTGTAATCATACTCCTCAGATCTTACAGATCTGCAACTCTTGTGCATAGATCTGTAGATATTTTTTATAGATTTGAGATTTTTTTAATTTGGGGTCTTGGGGTTTTATTTATTTTTGTATATCGAGATCTCGATATTTTTGTTTTCCATTTTGCAAGTGTTGATATGAAAGTTTTTAAAGGAAAATTTTTAAGATCTGAGATAGATCTAGGCCCTGGAGGGCAAGATCTTGTCTCGGAAACAATTTGTTTGCAGGGAAGTTTCAGATTTGAGATTTTTCTAAAAAAAATATTCTTAAGACATATATATATCAGTTTGATATTTAAATTTCTAGGAAATTTTCAAGGTTCTTGGGCTACCATTTTTATCCTATTCACTACCTAGAGGCTCTAGCAGTCTCCTCCTTTGCATTTTCAATTTTTTTTTCTCCCCTCATCAGCATCCTTGTCGGGTTTCTCCTCTGTGTTTTTTCTCTTTTCTCCCTTTTGAAACCCTCGAATCTCTTTCTCATTTGCAATTTATCCTCACACAACTATTTTTCCCTATGCCCTCATTTTTCTACTTCTTTTCTCTATGTTTTCCCTCTTGTTTTCATCCCTATCGGCTGCCCGAGCTCCCTCATCCTTGTTGCTCCTCCTCAGCTCCTCTCTGCATCTTCCTTTCTTACCCGCGACTTTCATTTTTTTTCCATCTCCTGCAGTCCCTTTCTTCTCCCTTTGTGTCGACTCCTTTCTCAACATTCTCCCTCTTTGCCTCCACTCGCTTAAATCCTTACCCTTTTCCCACGAGTCCCTTCCTCAAAACTTTCTCCCTCCTCGCTGCTCCTCGACCTGTATATATTATTCATAACCCTATGATGCAGGAGCATCCGGACACCTCAATGAAAGCAAATTAGAGAAAGAGGACAGGTGGACAACCACATGGACAGCCAGGCCAATCTTGAACAAGATTCGGTTAATAAACTAATTTTAGTTAAAAATCAGTTAAAACTGAATGTATCTGAATGTCTGTATAACAAGAACTTAAAGATTCATGGGGGATCAAGAAAAGAAGAAAAAAAGAAAATTTGTGCATATATGAGATAGGGCAAAATGTAGTTGCCTGAGAAATTCTGGATTAAGGCTGAGATGCCTTAAATTGTAACCTGAGATTGTAAATAATAAAAAATGTGTTTGTGTGAATTTGTACGCAATTGTTTCATTGTGAATTTATCTCTATGTATCTGTGTATCTTTTGTTTGAAACGTTTGCTTTGTTATTTGGGTTCCTGAAGAGCTCGATTCCAGAAGCTAGAAGCTTGGAGGACTAACGGAAATGGCTTAGGTGGGCGTAGAGTCTGCCATTCCAGAAAAGTCTTCAAACAGGAAGGTTGAAGTATCCACGGAGGCGCAGGATGTTGCGGTGACGAAATCACAACCATTTAAGGGCAATGGAACTAAAACCGCAAGAGTTCTAGTAGAAGCTAGTGGGCCAGAAGGAGAGACGAATGCGAAAGCTGTGAGAGAAGATGCTGTTAAACGAAGTCGTTGCTGAAGATGATGACGTTGAATGTTTGTTTGTTTTCCTTTTTGTTAAAACCTGGATGCCATTCAGTTGATTTGTCAGCGCATTCTGGAGAACGACGAGAAACTGCCGAAGAAGAAGAGGTTGAGAATCGCATTCTCTCTGCAAACATCAGAGTGTTTGTGGGGAATCTACACTGGAGTGTCGACAGTGCCCAGTAGCGAAGTTTTTGAAGGACGCGAACGATGTCACAATGGTGGAGGTAAAATGTGAGACTGTACATTCTTGTTCTTGTCATTCGTTCCACGCAGGAACTTGCAAGTCAAGTTGCTGCCGAGACTAGTGTTTTGTTGAGTTTCCATGCAAAAATTGGAGTATAAGTAGTTACTGGGGGCACCAGGCAACCAGTGCCGCCGCCGAGGTTTTAAGGATTGCGTCTAAAGAAGGAACGCTGAGCGAAGCCACGGAATTGTTCAGAAACTTACAGAAACAAGGTTACAGGTCTTGCTTCAATCCGGAAGCAGTTGCCTGGAGAGAGATGACTTTTATTGTGGTTGGATCAGTAGGAAGTGTTGCTCAGTCACGTTGAGAAGACTGTGAGGATGGCTTCGTGGGCCCATAACCCACAGGTCCCAAGATCGGACTTGTGAAAATACTGAAAACGAAGAGACCCCAGAATTCGTTTTCATCAAGTGGTATCAGAGCGGGAAAAGATTTCCTGTGGAGAGGAGTTTTTTTTTGCATGCGAAGAAAGGAGGTATGAAGAAAAAAGAGGTACAGTTTGTTTGTGAAGGTGAGAAGATTGCAGCAAACTTGGAGCAGGAGTGCTCAATGGGTTCGACAGGAGAGAACCGCGGAGATGCCGAGAGGACTAAGCTCAGTCGAGAAGCTTGGTAGGGCATCTGGTAGCAGGGAGGACTTGCTATTGCAGAGGTTTGATTGCAGCTCATAGAAGGCAGTTCCACTGAAGAAGTGAAACAGTGGGTAGAATTGCTAATGACAAGAAAACGCATATGACCAGGAGGTCATAATTTTGTACCTCGGGAGCATATGACCAGGAGGTCATAATTTTGTACCTCGGGAGCATATGACCAGGAGGTCATAATTTTTGTACCTCGGGAGTCTGATGCAGGAGCATCCGGACACCTCAATGAAAGTAAATTAGAGAAAGAGGACAGGTGGACAACCACATGGACAGCCAGGCCAATCTTGAACAATATTCGGTTAATAAACTAATTTTAGTTAAAAATCAGTTAAAACTGAATGTATCTGAATGTCTGTATAACAAGAACTTAAGGATTCATGGGGGATCAAGAAAAGAAGAAAAAAAGAAAATTTGTGCATATATGAGATAGGGCAAAATGTAGTTGCCTGAGAAATTCTGGATTAAGGCTGAGATGCCTTAAATTGTAACCTGAGATTGTAAATAATAAAAAATGTGTTTGTGTGAATTTGTACGCAATTGCTTCATTGTGAATTTATCTCTGTGTATCTGTGTATCTTTTGTTTGAATCGTTTGCTTTGTTATTTGGGTTCCTGAAGAGCTCGATTCCAGAAGCTAGAAGCTTGGAGGACTAACGGAAATGGCTTAGGTGGGCGTAGAGTCTGCCATTCCAGAACAGTCTTCAAACGGGAAGGTTGAAGTATCCACGGAGGCGCAGGATGTTGCGGTGACGGAATCACAACCATTTAAGGGCAATGGAACTGAAACCGCAAGAGTTCTAGTAGAAGCTAGTGGGCCAGAAGGAGAGACGAATGCGAAAGCTGTGAGAGAAGATGCTGTTAAACGAAGCCGCTGCTGAAGATGATGACGTTGAACGTTTGTTTGTTTTCCTTTTTGTTAAAACCTGGATGCCATTCAGTTGATTTGTCAGCGCATTCTGGAGAACGACGAGAAACTGCCGAAGAAGAAGAGATTGAGAATCGCATTCTCTCTGCAAACATCAGAGTGTTTGTGGGGAATCTGCACTGGAGTGTCGACAGTGCCCAGTAGCGAAGTTTTTGAAGGACGCGAACGATGTCACAATGGTGGAGGTAAAATGTGAGACTGTACATTCTTGTTCTTGTCATTCGTTCCACGCAGGAACTTGCAAGTCAAGCTGCTGCCGAGACTAGTGTTTTGTTTAGTTTCCATGCAAAAATTGGAGTATAAGTAGTTACTGGGGGCACCAGGCAACCAGTGCCGCCACCGAGGTTTTAAGGATTGCGTCTAAAGAAGGAATGCTGAGCGAAGCCACGGAATTGTTCAGAAACTTACAGAAACAAGGTTACAGGTCTTGCTTCAATCCAGAAGCAGTTGCCTGGCGAGAGATGACTTTTATTGTGGTTGGATCAGTAGGAAGTGTTGCTCAGTCACGTTGAGAAGACTGTGAGGATGGCTTCGTGGGCCCATAACCCACAGGTCCCAAGATCGGACTTGTGAAAATACTGAAAACGAAGAGACCCCAGAATTCGTTTTCATCACCCTAGCACCTTTTTTTTTTTTTTTCATCTCTCGACTTTGGCTTAGTCGCTCATCAAGCCTTTACGATTTTCATTTTTTTAGTCTTGCTTTGATTTTTTTTTTTTTAAAGGAATTAAATATAAATAAAATCTTAAGGTTTCAATATTTCGAATTAAATTTTTTATGTGGCCTTTGGCCCATTAAAAATTTAATTAAACCTTTTTTATTTTCACATTTGCCACATTAAAATTTTACTCTTCATTCATAAACTTTATCACATTAAATTTGCTAAAGGAATAATATAATTTTTTTATATCTAAAGTTCCTTTTTGGGTTTTTTTTTGTGTTAAGGGTTTGGGATCTTAAATTTTTAAAAGGGGAATTTTTGTGGTGAAAATTTAAAATTCTTCTATAGTCAAGGAACATTTTTTTTTAATTATCTCTAAAGTTTGACTATATGAAAATAAGAAATTTTTTTATGGATTGGAGCACTTAAGAAAATTATTTTAAGTCCGGAATTGTTTGAAGTGTTTAGCATTTGAATTTCATGATTCTTCATGGTAATTAATTTTCAGAATTTAAGTTCTTAGGTCTTTTACATGCTAAGTTTTTTAATTGTTGACCTTGGGTTTTGAATATTTTTGTGCTTGACATCTATTGAGATTGCTCGTTATTTAATTAACTCTAAGTGTGGTTTTAATTACTTGAATTATTGGATATTTATTGCATATTAAATTTTTGAGATTTTTTCAAGTAATTTTTAAGTACTCTTTCATGGAATTGTGGTAAATTACATATCTTTTGTTTCCTAAACTGAGTACTTTTTTAGCATCTATATAATTGGCAATTGATATTAAAGAATTGGGAAGAGGTTTTTGTTCTCTTTGAGCTATAGTTGCATTGGAAATAATCTTGATAAATTGAAGTGATAAGCTTGTGATTTAACTGGGCATTATATTGTGATATTTTAAGCATATTTTTGGGAGATTATCGTTCAGTCTAGTGAAGTGAATATTTATTTGGGCAATTAAAGGCTTTGGCTTATAACTCAGAAATAAATCGTGACATAAGTGCTTTCAATCCTCGATCTAGCTTCATCTCACTCCATCTCATAATAATCTCGTGCATTTTCGTATTAAGTTAGCCTTGCATAATTAAAATTTACTTCCAAGCATAAGCTTGGTCAATAGAAATATAGGTACCCATCCATCTTTGCTTGAGAAGTTTGGTTTTAATAGTACTTAAAATGGTGACCTTTTTGTCGTCAGAGCCACAACTCTCTACAGTGTTAGAGGCACTCGTATGTTAGATTTTCAGGAGAGGTATCACACCTTAGTGTGCTTCACCTTATCTTCTCTATGCCACTTACTATGAAATTAGGCTCGATATACAAATCATTGAAGCGTTTAAACTTAGAATAGGAAATTAACTAAAATTAACCAATATTTATGCATCTCACATTAGCTTTACAATCTGCATTTCATATAAGATAGTTATTCATCCAAGCAGCAGTTGCTAATGAATTACTTGGTCCTAAATTTCTTAGAAAGATAGTTGACTCCATAAGGCATTGGTATCAATCATCTATATCTAATTGACTCCTATAAGTCTTGCTAAATTTAAAACAAGTACTTGGTTGCTTGATTGTGTGTCTCGAACTGGTTGGTTCCCAACTAGTTATCCTTTATTCCATTTCCGTAGGGTCTACACACCTTAGCTTACCATTGGGAGACAACTTAAACAGAGAGATTGGGGATCAGGGTGACAACCCCGATCGGAATCATTGTCACGGTTCCTAGACATTTTGTGCGAAAATAGGGCACATCTTAAATTTACAACGTTTGACAAGTAGCTCGAAACATGCAATGAGTCGATGACCCTAACTTCAATTGACAACTAGTCCTAATAATTTAAGTTTAAATATACATGGGAAGATTACACTATCACAAAACCCTAAACAAGTGAATCGATGCTTCATAATATAGAACACTTCAACTCTTTATGAAAACAATTTAAACTTTCTTATGATCTAAACCTATTATATAAGGGTTGGCTTATTTATGAACATGGTTTGATATGTAATTCTACAACTTTTTGTCTCTTGAATGCTTAATCACTTAGGCATCAAATCGATATGCTTTGAGGCCAAATAATTAATTTTTTGGATTGATTGACATTCCCTTTAAATTTGCTTAGCTTTGCAAGTGTTTGGTATCTCAAATATGACGTTTTACATTTTTGCAAGTATGGAGGGTTATGTTTCTTAATTTTGTTGATAAAAGGATAACAACTTAATATTAGATTATATAATTTAAGATTTTTATTCACTGCTAGTCATTGCATCTACCACCTTGATATTATTTATTATTATTATTTGTTGGACTCTTTCTCTTTTGATATGTCCTATTGATTTGATGTCTTAGTTGGTTGTTATGGTGTGAAGAAATAAGTTGTTAACTCTTTTCTGAGTATTGAAAACACTACACGGTTTTTTCATTCCTGTAAACAAACTCTTTAAAAGTTTTGTTGGAATCAAACTTATGTTGTTTATACTATGGAATTGTTGTGACTCAGAAGGGCTCATAAGCGTAGTTGGAATATTGATCTAATTCAACATTTGAATGATCGAGCATGCACATGATTTTGAACTTCTAAAGTAAAAAATCTAGTAGAATGACTTAAACGATCTAATGATTATCAATACTTTAAAGTTTTAAAGAAATTAATCTACAAAGAACTCAACAATGCAATCTTTCACAAATCATGATCCAAATAAATTTGAACTTTTGGTAAAAATAGTAATTGGTCCCTAAGGGTTGTGATTGCATCTACATGGAATGAAAATGGTAAATTTTGAGTGAGAAAACATAAGTCGTGTGGGATGTATGATTGGATTATATATATATATATATATATATCTATATATATATATATATATATATATATATATATATATGGGTTAGCTCAATTGGTTGAGTTCTTGTCGCTAAAGCATCTCACTAATGGGAGGTCACGAGGTCAATTCTCCTTGATTCCCTTGGGGTTCGGCTCCACTAATAAGCTGGTGGGATGTGATTTGTTTGAGTGGATCTGCTTGGATATATATAACATCATGTTTTGGTAACTAGATTTAAATGCAATTGTATGTGTATGATTTGCTACCTCTTGTCATGTAAGTTTAATCATATGAAGGGATGGACCATCACTATTGTTATACAACTGTGTGAGCTTTTTATAGCTTGGCAAGCCCAATATACCATAGAACCAAAAAGATGACACATGAAGGATTAATGTGGACCATGAGAAAGAAAAATGTGTGGAATGTCAAATTATTATAGATAACTTAAATATGTGTCATATCAATTACTTAAAATAGTATCTTGATACGGTATTATAAATTGTATGGCTAATTTTGATATAGGAACCTTTGACATTTTATATCAAAACATGTCTAATATGGCATGGATATATTTTCTACTTGATTAAGAAACATATGTTTTGATTTCCACGGAGATGCTTTCACTTTAGCGAAACATTAAATTATGAATCAACATGAAGAAAAAAATATCAAATACATATAAATAAGGTTAACACCTTATTGATAAGATAATTAAAAAAAAAACAAGTATCTTATGACTGTAGGAAAAATTTGAGCCAAGTTTAGCCCAAGAGGGGGAGTATGTAGTGTCCCTTCTTGGTTAGTTAGTTTTGTTGATACTAGGAGAAGGTGATTTGGATGGAATGATATAAAGATTATGTGTGTCAGGCTTATGTATATGCTTGTATGCTATAGACGTGGGTTGGATCATGTGGTTGTTGCGTGCCTATGATAATATCTATGGTTGTGTGTATAAGACCGATTTTCATTAAATGCATATTATTGATGTCTCTCCTTTGGTATCCTATTGTTTACTTTAGTGCATGACGTGAATGAGGATATATGATTGTGATAAATTGGTCTATGGATTATAATCATTGTGTAGAACATATGGTTGATTATAATTCTATTGATGATGCATAATTTTTATTATTATTTATGCTTAACATTGTAATGAGAAGGATGTGGCATGGAAATTGGTCACTTTCCAACAAGGATGCTCAAATAAAATAGGAATGTGGAAGTCATTTGTTCAAATCAAAATTGTTATGGAATTCATGCACACCTATGAGTAAAATGTGATTATGTTACTTTCAATATGAAATCCATTAATAGATGAAAATTGTGATATGTGGAGGCCTTGGGACAAGACCTTGCCTATGAACCATCATATGGGTATGAGCTCACAACCAATATCTTGAGGTGAAGCATGGAGTTTCAAGCATTATATATGATAAGCCATCGAGGTTAGGACATGGAGTCCTAAATCCATGGAACATCAATACATGGAGTCTTGGATCTATGAAAAACGATTAGGGCATGGAGTCCTGAATCTTTTAAGGATCAAGGTGAAAAATCCTAGATATATTCAATAGATCATGGCATAGAGTCCTAAGTGCAAGGAAAAGGGCATGTAGGCCTAATAAATCTGGAGAGGAATGCAATAGGGGTGTAAAATCCCTATCCTCCAAAAAAAAATTCCACTCATGGGCATAAATCAACTGGGTAAGCCTAGCTAGATTATCCTTGAATTTATATAATTCCAAATTTACCCACTTTTAATGGGAGATTAAGTTAAATATTATTTTAATAAAAAGGTAGATCATTTACGTAGGAAAAATTAATAATACAAAATTATCCAAAAAGGACACATGGGGTGATGAATATTATATAATTAAAGTAATTTAATAATTAAGAAAAAATTAGGGTTTTCCACCTTAAGGGAGGTGTTGTCGTTGCTACAACACCCTCCAAAATTTTGGCCTACATCCAAATTTAGGAGCCTACTCTGACCTTGCATGTTATTGTCACTAGTAATAAGATTAATTCCATGTATATTCTCTGAGTTTTCAAGTCCTATTTGGAAGAAAAGAAAAGTGTCATCTTTTGGCATGAGGAGTGTTGCATAATGCATAAGCGATTTATGGTTTGTTTCAAGGGGTAGCATTGGTGCCGATGAGTCTTTTTTATCATATAGACATGTATTACACTCATTCCCAAAGTTGCATGCACTTTCTCACAAGTGTCATCACTGTCATAGTTAAGTGTATTTTAAGTGTCGCACTTGAACATTGAGGGGAGCATGTTGTTATTGTGTTTTGAGTGATAAATTTTGTGTTGTCAATTATTCTTGGTGTGTGATCATGTTCAGGTTTTTTCCTTGCTCACTTTGACCTCACTGATCCCCACTTTTCCAAATTCTGAAAAGTTCCTTCCCAAGAAATAGTCCTTCACTCGGCCTTCTGGAATTGCGCATTGCACAATATCAACCTTGAAGCTCAGCCTTTGCCTCTTAGAAATGTGCAATGCACAGTTCTTGCTTCCTAGAACTATGCATGTGTAGTCTCAACTCTCAACCTTGACCCCTCGAGCTCCAGAGCTACATAGTTCAGCCTCCCAGTCATCTCCTTCTGCGCACTGTGCAGTGTCAACCCTCAAGCTCTTCGCTTTCCTCCTTGAACTACACAACTATGCAATCCTTAGGCCTCTCTCCCTCCAAAACTGTGCATTAGGCAACTTCAAGACTCAATACTTCCTCCTTGAGCTCCTCAACTATGCAATCACCCTGCCCTGACCTCCCTAAATTGTGCACTACATATTCTCAAGCCTCAGTCCTTATTCTTGACCTATGGAATTTCTCACTGTGCAATCCCAGAGCCAATCCCTTAGTCCAACACCTAGTTCCAGCTCAGTCAGTGATTTTCATAAAGCATGTTAGACTAGGAGTTTTCATATTGATGTCATCTCGTCTTGATTTGTTTCTAGTTGCAGGTGTGACTAGGAAGATGAAAAGACACCAGATTGTGACAACAACTGAAGATAAAGATCATAGTAAAGACTCCCTACCTTCAAGCCTTATGGAGGAGGAAGAAGAAGAACATGTACCATCTTTCAAGAAGACACAAAGATAGTAGTAAAAATAATGGCTTGACATTTCCATATCATCATTCAGTCCATGTCATGTCTTGTCAAGGTGTCATGTCAAGATGTTATATGAGTCATCATTTGCCACATCATTTGTGGATATGATTATGTAATTTTCAATGTATGAGAAATGTAATGTAAAGTGGAAGTCCAAGAGTCATCTATAGAATGTGAAAAGTCATGGAGTCAAAAGGTCATATGGAAGTCAAAGAGTCATGAGGGTAGTCCAAGAGTCACAAGGGAGGTGAAGAGTCACCTAATTTGTTATATATACACCCTCATATCTCATGCAAAGGAATTTTCACCTTGGCTCCTCCTACCCAACATTAGAGAGGAAGATAGTTCATTTGGAGGAGCAAGTGGTTGCTCTAATGCTCCACTATTGGAGCTAGTGGTGTTCATCCAAACCAGTGTATCTTGAAAATTTTGCTTAATAGTTGAAGCTCGTTGAGAAAGAACACTTTCAAGAACATGTCATAAATGTTGTAAGATTATTCTTTGAATGTTTGTGATATATGTTGTTTTCATTTGTACTAAATAAATTGAACTATTTCGGTGTCTTTTGTGCTTATCTTGTTGAAGGTGTGTTTTATTTGTTTTAACAATCATTGCTTCTATGTGAACTATTTCACTAGTTGTTCTGTTAGGAGTGGGATCCCCCAAGGGCAGTTTTGGGGATAAAAGCCCAGGTTTAAGTCAATTTTTGTAATATTATTGTAAATTCCCCACAATTTGTGGTCATGGAGTGCGAAGGTGTTATGTTTCATAAAGGTTAGTCCGTCCTTAGTTTTGTAAAATTAAAGTCGGTTGTAAGAGAATTACCCATGGTCCGCGGACCATGGGATTGTATAAAAGGAGCTAAGCTCTAAGTAGTTTGGAGGAGACAGAAAATGATGGATAATGTAATAGAATCATAGATTTAGAGAAAGAAGTCTAAGTCTTGGGTCGTAGCGTAGATAAAGGCTCTACAACTGAGTGCACAGAGGCCTAGGGTAGAAGTTCGTAGCTGAGTGCGCAGACCCCTGTAACTATGTGCGCAGGGCGGACAGAGTTTGTAACCACTTGGGAGATATTAATAAAGAGAGATATTCTACAATTTCTGTGTCTTTGTTCTGTTGATGCATCTTGATATGTTATGTATGAATTTTCTTTATTATGCTTATATGGTGCGCGAATGAATGCAATTACATTGAATAACTGAACGCATATACGAATATCTGTTTACGCGGGGATAACTATAATTGTTTGATAAGATAAGAAAGGCACTTAGATTAATTGGGGAATTTGTACAGCACACTGCATAGCAGCGTGAAAGTACCTGAGCAACAAGCTTGGGCTACGCAAAGGATGATCCTATCCTTTCGCGGAGGTATTGAAGAATGGAACATAGGGTTTGTCTTGCAAGCCCTAGAGCGAAGCAACCTGTGCGAAGGCAGGGATAGAGGGAATTAAACGACATCACGACCATCTCAGGGTGTAGAAACTTGGTTCTAGCATCACCCCATACTACTTCAGGTGAGACTTCAATCCGTGCTCCACGATCTGATGTCGAAAGGGCCAGTAGTGTAGGGATTTGTTTGGCTAATTAACGCTGAAGTTGGGTCAGGCCCCCTCAAGCCAACAAATGGTTCCGCTGTCGAGACCAAAATCTGCATGAGAGATGTGTGATGTCGTATCATTGGAATCCAACTAAGAAGGAGAATGGAGAATCGTTGGATAGAAAGATCCACGAATTTGTGGCACAAGAGAACATAAATCCATGACTAACAAAGGAATAGTGGTTGGATAGGTACTTGTATACAGAGATCCACGAGACCTTTTTCGTCTCCTTCCATATTGAGCTATATGAGTGGATCACGAAGCTAGCAGATAGCCAAGGAAGGTGGAAACTTGATGGTCCTATTATGTGGACTATGGAGCTAGTGCGAAGGTTGGAAGCATCAGAGGATAAGATCGCCCGCATTGTCGATCATTGGCTCGATTGTGTCATAGGAGGATTTGTGACTGAATTCATGGTTGACACCTCAGTCGGCTACAACAAGGCGGAGTGGTGCTTTTTCAAAGGACCGCGAGGTAAGTACGTGAAATCCTTGAATACTTGGATTAAAATGCTATTGTGTGAAAAACGAGTCATGCAGCTACCTTGATGTTCAGAACTATGCGAATTGGAAAAAATTACAGGAACGAAGGACAAAAGGGTCTAAAGTATAGTCCATTGATTTCACCTCCACGAGGTGACGAGAAAGGGATAGCAAAGGTTTCTCCTCAAAGTGCTATTCAGTTAATAAGTCGAGGATTCCCGCGAATACCACCTCCACCCACACCACCTCCAACTTCACCACCATCACCTCTGACTTCACTCGTACCACTTCCACCTCCACCGCAGTTCAGCATGGAAAATGCAAGTAAAGCTGCCTTTGTTCAAAGGCTTGGGAAATGAGGATCCAGATCAATTCTGGTTCGTTGTGAAAGCTGTATGGGAAGCACAAGGTGTTACAGATGATCATATAAAGAAGGTGACATTGGTTAGTGCCCTGCAAGATCGTAAGCTAACCTGGTATATCAAGTATTGGAATGATAACCTGAATGATGGAGTGGTAGACATCCAGACAACTCTAAATAGGGAATTTAGTAGGCCTAAATCAGAGGCATAGTCGATTGTGGGATTCAAAAAGATTGCGATGCAACTAGGTGAGACGCTTTGGGAACTAGATCAGAGGCTAAAATGTACAATCTGCGAAGCCAACATGAATTTGACAGATGGACAGTATCACGAGTGGTTTGTGGCCTCATTACTACCACACTTAAGGAGTGTATTGTCACAGGAGCAGATAACAACTCAGGCCGAGGCCTTGGATATTGCCATGAGACTACGTGAAACTACGATGCAAGATCTTAATCTAGGAGTTCAACAGATCCATGTGGAGCTAAAGAATCTATGCCTTGAGATGTAAAGCATGAAGTAGGACAATATGGTTCAACTAGAGGTACGTGAGGAAGTATGGTGCCTAAAATGAAAGAGCTAGGGTCATGAAAAAGACCATTTCCCAGTCATTGTGAACTATATTGCAGGAGGAGGCCCGATGCCTTTAAGGCCAAAAGCTCAAGCATGACTTATCATGGGGCCTGCATTATGGTGCGCTATCTGTCAAGTAGTAGGAAAACGTGCCACAGATAACTTTCATATGCTACAGAAGTATGTACAGACACCACAACAGCTGTTCTGCAACTTTTGTAGATTGATAGGGAATGATGAGCATAATTGTAGGAGTTATGAACTGATGATGGATAGAACTCCCGCCTATAGGGTTCAAACTGAAACGCAACCCCCTGACTAGAGCACATGGTTGGCACGGATAAGATTTCAGGGGCACGGACGAGGCCAAGGTGGAGGGCCTGGAAAAGGTCGAGGACATTTGATCTGCAACAACTGCGAGGGACTAGGACACTACACCCGCGATTGCACTAACCCAACACGTCCGTCGTGCAAGTATTTCACGCTGTTTGATAATGAAATGGAAGATTGTCCTATGCTGATAGCTAGGATACGTGACAAAGGGGCATTACCACCTCCACCGACTCAGAACCTGCAGATGATGAGGTCTGAGCCGCGCGAAGAAGATCCAAACATAAATATAGTGCTTAGAAGTGGAATCTCGATGGGAGATGACAAAGGGAAACAACCAGAAGATAATGCGTGGGTTCTTAAAGCTCCAACGAAGGAGGTTGAGTTCGATTTGGAGTGCACATGTGAAACCTTCATGTAAGCTAAGAAGAGCTTCACTGAGGCCTCCACCTCAGGAAGCAAGGATAAGCCTGAGCAGGAGATGGACCCGTCTATGCTCACAACTTTCCTAGAAACTTGTATGAAGTTGCTGCGCGACAGTAAGGTTGTGAAAGGATTACAGGAACTCATCAATAGATGCACTGGAACCGTGCCAAGTGAGCCATGCATAGTACAAAAGATTGGCAAGCATAAAACAAGGACGAGACGAGAGATGGGACTGACCGCACAAAAAGGAGAGTATGAAATGGATCAGGTCATTTTGGACCTAGGGTCAGATGCGAATGTCCTACCAAAACAGACTTGGGAATGGATGGGGAGACTTGCGCTACAATGGTTTTTGATTCAGCTAAGGATGGCGAATCAACAGAAGATCATCCCCATGGGGTGGCTGCAGGGGGTGACCGTGGATATTGAGGGAGTGAGCGCACTGGTTGACTTTGAAGTAATAGAGATAGTGGATGAAAACAATCCCTATCTTGTGCTCCTGGGAATTAACTGGGCTACTGATATGAACGGGTAATCAATCTGAAGAAGTGAAAGATGATCTTTGATAGAAATTGTTGTGCGTAATAGTACCCCTCGATCCTGATGAAGGATCACGCTACACTGAACATGTCCACGATTATGAGAGTGATGACGACCTGGATTGTATCTATAAGATAACAACATGAGATGAAGATTGGGTGAATCCCACCATGGATGGAAAAATTACATGGGATCACGAGAGTTATTGCACTTTGGACTTCAACGAATAGATAGAACGATGGTAGAATCGGTTACATGAAGTAACTATGCTAAATTGCAACATGATGACCCAGTCACTACGATGTGTGTCATCAAAGGTAATAAATTTTCCTACTTATGATGGTCTGAATGAGGTAGATATCTTTTTGGATGCATTTGAAAGGGAGGTACTAGAAAAGTAGTGCTTCGAGGCCTTGGACTAGGCACTGCATGCCACACCCACAAGATGGTGGGGTACGCACAAGGGAAGTTTTGAAGATTGGCGCGAATGTAGGAGGATGATGAGAACATGATTTGGGAAGCCTAAGTTGCGATTAATAGACAAGTATGATGGGAAGAATGAGTTGCGTGCACATCTGGCCAAATGGACCTAGGCTTATGGATAAAAGCCCCAACTTGAGTGGGTGCACCTGTTTTGTCATACCCTGGATGCTATCCCAATGAATTGGTATATAGAAACAGAGCTCCGCCATGGGACAAGTGAATGGGATATCCTGCGCAAAGGATTCATGATGACCTTCAGTTTTGAGGATGGGTTTGACAATATTGATGAAGCGCTACAAGAGGTGAAAGAAATTATATTTAGGATCACGCAGGATCCTTTAGACCTAGCTCAGTCTAAATTGGCTACTCAGCTGAGCCGCACGCTAGAATGCTATAATATAACTACTGAAGAAGAGGACACGGATCTGTAGAGGATTAACATTCCAGAAACAAAAGGTCACTGTGAGGTTCAAGGGTCGTAGATTGAGAATCCTGATATAACCACATCGCTGAAAACGAAACAAGTAAACATTGGTACAGAGGCAGAACCCAAATTCGCGAAGATTGGAGACTACTGGGATGACACGATGGTGGATAAGGTCATTGAATTGCTCTGCGAATACCAGGACTTATTCCCTACCAAGTTTACGGATCTGAAAGGAATAATCGGGGACCTAGGAATGATGAAGATCATGTTAAAGCCCGACGCAAAGCCAGGTAAGCACAGGCCTTACCATCTCAATCTGAAATATAAGGAGAAGGTCTGCTTAGAGCTAGACAAGATGCTCACAGCAGACATCATTGAGCCTATGGAAGAATCTGATTGGGTAAGCCCAATGGTGGTGCAAGAGAAGAAGTAGAAGGATGAGATAAGGATATGCATGGATCTTAGAAAATTGAATGACGCTTGTGTGCATGATCCTTTCCCGACTTCGTTCATGGATGAAGTGTTGGAAAATGTAGGGGGCCAGGAAGCATATTTCTTCAATGATGGATTCTCTAGGTACCACCTGTTAGCACTCCAGGAAACTCTCCTAGGTTGTAGCTCGGAGATGCCTGGTAACATATAAATCTTCAATATCGTTCTTTGAACTATTGGAATGCATTGGGGTTTGGATCAAGTTAGATGACTTTTTCAACTCTGTTTTCACTCAAGACATGCATGAACACCCTTACCTTGTGATGAGCCCCAAAAATGCACAATTATTTGGGCTCATTCAACCTCCTAATTTGGCTTAGTCCACCATTCTCATTTGTTTATTGCATGTTTTTGATTATTTTTGTGTTAATAGAGTGAATTTGGTTAGTCATTATGCCAACAAGTCTAATGGGTGCTTTGTGTAGCCTTTTTGGTCAACTTGGAGACAAATTTGAAGGTCTTAATGAGCACTTGGCAGCCAAATTCGTGGGAGAACAAGCTAGAGGATTTGTAGGAAGGTGTCCCCCTCATTTATGGGCCCTTACCTCGAATTCTCCACCATCAGCTCGGAGTTCAAGGGCCACCGAATCAATCAGCTCAAGGGCAGCCAAGCAAGTCAAGTTGGACTGCTGTTAACTACAAGTCTTGGGCAACCAAGTCCCTAACTTTTAGGAGGACTGTTGGGTCCTCAAATTGTATAAATAAGAAGGCTTGGGGCCTCATTTTGGTTAGCTAGTGGGTAGTCATTTTGTGTAGCTAGTTAGTCAATTTGGGGATAGCTAGTTAGTCAATTTGGTTAGTCATGTTGTAGCTCGGTTTTTGCTCCTTGTAAGCCAGTTTTGGCATGTCATTAGATTCATGATTATTCAATAAAGACAGGAAGCTTTTGATCCACTTCTACTTTTTTAAGAGAGCAATAGACCTCCTCTGTTTTGTAATGTTAAATTCTTTTTGTTTCAGCACTTTAGTTCATTGCTTTACCATGCAATTCAAAATTACAGGTTTGCTGAGTTAGTTTTATGAGATTGAATGAGTTTAGCTTATGGTTGAATTGCTTTCGGTTGTTTAGTTAGATTAGCAGGTTGATAATACATTGGAGCTCCAAGGAAAAAGGTTGAGGAAGTCTCCACTGCCATCTCTGTTTGGAGATTGGAGTGCAGCCTATACCAACCACAAAAATACGTAGTCCTTCACTTTATACATGCTGCAACATAGTCTCGTTTATGATAGATCTTTCCATGCACTTCACTCTTGCACCATACACCTTCATCACAGCTTCATGCACATTCCTCTACACGCTTTATACTGTTGTTCATTGGTTCACCTTCCAACTCTTTCATTACCACGTAGCTTCATCCTTTTGTCCTTTTGTTGATCCCATCCTTTCATCCTTAAACCCACTTCACACACTCGTTCTCCAACCTACTTCTCCACTCCTGAGCCATCACCAGCCTTGTTCCTACCTTACACATCTTCCCCCACCATTCCATCACTTCAAACACCCACGGTAGGCCATCCTGTAGAAATTTGTAGACATCCTGTAGAAACCCTTGCGGTTCCTGTAGAATCCCCTGCAGACATCCTGTAGGAGGCCACTCACTCGGTTGCTGAGCCTCTCAACGTGAGGAACCTCTGTGGACTGATGCTAAGGATCTCTGGGGACCTCTCCTAGCCTCCCCAACCTTTCCCAAGCTTTCCTTCCTTCCGCATCACATCTGCACAACCAAACCCTAATAAGCACAAAAACACAATCACTCCATCCACTTAAAGAAAAAATACAAAAACATGTCTTTTAAGCTGCAAGTAGATTAGATTCATGCATTTTCACTTATTAGAAGTAATGGCATCATTGGTAGAAGTTTCCTTCACATTCTTTGCATCATAGAGGTTAGACTAGTTAAATTAGGGTTTCCTAGGGTTTCCATGTTTTGATTTGCTTTCAGTTCATTTTTTCCAAGTAGATTAGTCTTCTTTGAGCTAGCTTTCGTCCATCATTGATAAAGCTTCTTCTGTGAGCCTATATAAGTTGGCTTGAGCCCTAGCGGACTTGTGCCAGCTGACCAAGTGACAGCTGCGACAAGAGCTAGTACTTGTGCATACAGCACCGTCGCTTCCAAGTTTGTACGAACTACCGGGTTGATAAAATTAAGAGACAGGAAGCCCCAGGAGTTGTAGCATTATTGCTACAATACTGGGGCCCACCATCTTTTTGGCGCCGTTGCCGGGGAAGCAGCAGAGTATTGGTGATTGTTGCTATTCTTCTATTTTCTACTACAACTTTCTGCTAAGTAGTTTATTTCATTTCCATTCTGCAAAAGTAGCATAGACATTTCCTGCTTTCATAGATTAGCATTTCCTGCTTTCATAGATTAGCATTTCAATTCCGCAATTTCAATTCTGCAAGCGTAGATTAGTATTTCAATTTTGCAAGCGTAGACTAGCCTTTCCATTCCTGCAATTTCATTTGAGCAAAATAGATTAGTCCTTTCCTGCTTTCATTTCAATTCCGCATTTTCATTTTAGCAAGACAGTTAGTTGTAGTTCAATCTATTTCAGTTTTGCAAGTAGAAGTAGAAAAAAGAAAAAAACAACCAAAAAGATTTCATTTCATGCTTTGTAGGAGTAGAGATAAGTTAGAAAAATGATTGCACAAACACCCCCACTGCTTCACACAGCCAACGTTCTTCTTCGATGGCTGTGATGAAAGAACCCCTGGGTGGACATCAATACATATCTGAAGAACCTCTAGGGGAGAAGAAGAAGAAACATTCCTTTGAAGCAAATGGCTACAAGCAGAAATGTTGGGAGCAGTCCCTTGTCCAAAGATGAATTTGCAAGTCAGATCGAAGATTTCAAGAGTGATATGAGGCAGTTTCTTGCCATGCAACTAGATACCTTGCGGATCCAAAAGAAGCAAGAAGAAGCCAAGAGGGTTTTGGTCATTTTTTGTCCTAGGTGCACTAGAAAGCATCCTAGGAACGAATGTCCAATGCACTCTCTAGAAGTGTGTTTCATCTGTGAAGAATACCATCCTACAGATCAGTGCCCTTCCTTGCCCAGAATCAAAGCTACATATCAAAGAGCCAAAGGAGCCACTGAATCACTCTACTATATGAACCAAAGGAGGCCATATGGACCTAGATCTTACCAACAAGAACTGCAAGGGGCACCCGAGATTTATTATGACCCCTATCAAGCCACTTTCATGCCTTCTTGGGGTCCCCCTGCTCATCCTTCCTGGTCTACACCTCCTCCTTGGTCATATCCTCCTTGTTCCTTCACAGATCCATATTATGCCCAACCAGTTGCTCATTCATTTCACTCTTATGCTCAGCCACAGCCTCAGTGGAATGCACCTTATCAGGAGTGGAGGCCCCAGTACAACTCTCATCCCGCTCATTTTCCTCCACCACCTGCTCATCCACATCCATCGCCTCCTCCTCCACCAAGGCAACCCCAAATGCCTACCTAACCACAATGCTATCCATCTCCATCTCAATTTCACACCTCCACTCAGCTACCCGTACCTCCATTTCCAAAACCATGCAATGGAGCAGCTCAACCCAATTGCAAATCTGAGGCACAACATGTGCAAAGGATTCCTCGTGAGCTCAATGATGTTCACCAAAGCTCAGGAAGAGTGTTGCAAAGGAGGGAATCTATTGACAACATTGAAGGACCAAAAGCAAAAGAAGATTCCAAAGAGGAGATCAAAGAACCATGGGCTGCACTTAATGAAGAGAAGACATCAGAATCAGAGATAAAGAAAGATCCCTCATGGTTACCATCAAATCTTCCATGTATTCAAGAGAAAGATCAGCAAAAAGAGGAAGATCAGAAAGTCATGTTAGAAGGTGACATGAAGAATGATCCAGATCAGCAAGAGAACCAAGGATATCAAAGCTATATTGAGATATGGTTTCAGAAGGTCACTAAGTTGCAGCAGCACTCTCCTCCTCAGCTATGTTTTGTACTCCCAAAGTCAGATCATTTTGTCTCTGAAAGTTGGATAGTTGTCCAAGCATGCATTTCGAGCCTTCACATCATTTTTTCTCTAATCTCGATGTGCACATGGCTCCATTGGAAGTATTCTTATACTTGAAAATGATTTTGTTTTTCAAGTAGGGTAGGGTAGAAAAAATGAAAAAAAAGGAAAAATAAAGAAATGAAAAAATGAAAATAAGAGAAAAATAAAAATCTAAGGTGAAAACCCCCTCGGAGGCGCCTTAGATTGGCTCATTGATTGAAAACCTCCATGAGGCGGTCAATGGGTTGGAAAGAAAAGAAAATAAAAGAGAAAAAGATCTTTGGGTGAAAACCTCCCTTGGAGGCGCCCAAGGCAGGCAATTAGGGTGAAAACCTCCATGAGGCGCCCTAGTTGTTTTTCAAAAAAAAAAGAGAAAAAAGAAAAAGAAAAATAAAGCTAATCATCATTGAATAATTTTATGTTGCAGCAATGACATTTCAGGTTGCAAGAAGGATGTTTCATGGCAGGAGGAGCACTCAAATCAAGGTCAAAGGAGTTTTTGTGCCTTCTACAGGAAGTTTCGTATCTTCTACAGGAAGCTTACAAAAAAGCCAAATTGATCTCCGAAGAGGACCTGAAGGCTTGGAATATGTCCATAAGGCCTACACTCATCCATGTTTCCACTCCTCACCCCTTTTCCATCATTTTTTCATGTCATTATGCTTCTTTCCTCAAAACTGTGTTTTCTACAGGAAGCTCTGTATTTCTACAGGAAACATCCTGTAGAACCTTTGGACGAGCCAAATTCAATCTCAAAAGTGAATCTAATGGTGGGAATCTGTTGATTAGGCCTACAGGCACTTGTGTGTCCATCCCTTGCCTTTCTCCATCATTCGTCCACCTCATTGTGCTTCTACAGGAACTTCCTGTAGAAATTGAGGGAAACTAGCCATGGATTTCAAAAAGTGGTTTGGCGAACATGGTAGCTTCCTCAAAGGTTCAGAAGTCCTCCTGCAATTTTCCAACTCCTCCTCCATCATCTCCATACCTGCATCACAGCCAAAATTCATTTTGTCATCCCATGCAAGCACATGCAAAGTACTTTGAAGCAAAAACACATAGAGCAGAATTTGTTTTTGCAATAACGTGAGAACCATGCGTCCATTTGACAAACCATTTTATGGGGGATTGTACAAGGCCGATGGCAACATGCTTGAGTAGTTTCATGCAATTCCGATGCACGGTTTCCAAGAAATCAGCCTCCATCACCATCAGCCATTTTTGCATTTTCTCCATATCCGTGCATCCGTTTTAAAACCTGTTTCATGGGGAGATGCACATGGGTGATAGTATCCTACCCAAGCAGTTTCAATCGATTCCAATGCACGGTTTCCGAGAAATCGAGCTCTGAAATCTTCAGCCATTTTCCATTTTTCTCGAAATCCGTGCATCCATTGATCACGAATTTGCTATGGGAGATGCATCATGATGGTAGGAACATGCCCACCGAGTTTCAGCTCAATCCGGTTTGCCGTTTGGGAGAAATGGCAAAAAGAAGTTCTGGTTTTGTGACCATGCAGCAGCAGCAGCTTGAACAGGCAGAATTGAACATGGAAACGATGGCATGCAGCTCAGATCCGGCCAGAGGACACCTGCACAAGGAGAAAACAATCAAGGATTAGCAGCCAAGCCACATGCAATCAGAAAAACCAATGCATGCAGCAATGTCAGGCCATAGCAGCTCACGGCAACCATTCAAACTTCGAGGTATGTGACTAATCTCATTCTTCTATTGCATAAAATTAATTTGAAAACTGCATGAATGAATGAAATGGTGAGATTAAGCCACGAATGGAATAAGTTTAACCCGACACCCAGTTCTCTAGCGCTCAAGGAAAAATCACGCAGCATACGTGTATGGTCGTTCATGGAAAATTTGAAAAACACAGTTAGTGGTAGATTGGTTGAACTTCAGTGCACAGGGCATCAATTAATTAACAAATAGAAGAGTTCATGATAGCACAGCAGTTCATATGCGCCAGCACACGTTTTTCCACCTCACCTCACCACAAATCACGCAGTGAATAAAGGAACGCTCGGCTGAAGACTCACGTTAATTGTTGTTCATGTACACTTGCTAACTGTTGTTCATTTACACTTGCAAATGTTAAACTCATGTCCTTCATCAAGTTTTTGGGCTTGTTAAGAATTCTCCCGCATGCAAAGATCATTCAAAGGCCGAATCACGCTCTACAGGCGTTTCTACAGGATGTCGTCTATAGGAAAGGCAGAGAACAGCTCTGCAGAAGGAAAACGCTGAAAGATTCAGTTGGCTTTGTGCAAACACCTTCTTGATAAGTATGACAACATTATTAGCATGGCATTTAGCAATGATAAAACTTTCCAAAACGCTTTGAATTCATCATTGGGATTCTTTATTAATTTGAATACAATGTCACCAGAATATATTTCTTTGTTTGTTGATGATAACCGTCGGAAGGATCCAATGAAATCAGCGAAGAGCCTACTTTGGCCGTGCAAGTTCTCACAACAGGTTCATGACCAACACAGCTAGGTGCATGTTGTAACCTGCCCATAGAAATCTGGGCTTTGTGTGAACTTAATGTTTCCACTTATCAGATGTGTATTCTAATGCTGTTTGAACAGGCAACAAATATCCTAGCTGCAGATCTGAAAAGGTGCTTGCAATCTCTTGCCTGTGTAAAGGGAAAATGTATTGCGTAAAGAACCTATGGGCAGGGATATAGGTGAAAAAGATACATTCCAGTTCAATGACAGTTTCGCCAGCAAGTTTTACAAGGTGAAAATAGGAACAATGGCTGCAAGAAAAAAGAAAAGAACCACTCATACAAGGCCTGTTCATTCGCACAAATACCACATTAGAACAGTATTATTGAATGAATCGATGTAGAATGTCAAGCCCCACTTGCATACAGCCTTATCCATTCTTTTGATGTTTCCACATCCTCAATTTCATTTGTCTTCCAGTGTTTTGCAACATTTTCATAAAAGAGGGTCATCTGGATTTGGTGCACTTAACAGTGCTTGCATGCTCAGTAAAATTGTTCGAATTTGCAATGCTGGACTCCACTTGATGGAGATCAAAGAGATGCAGTTGCAGGATCTGTCCTATGATCAAGGAGCTCAACATACAGTTTATATTGGCTTGCATACCTCAGCATGAACTGCAAATTGATATCTCTCAATGGGTATTTGAATTCCACGGTTGCAATCACAATTTAGACACATGGAGATCTAACCTTCAGGTAGACTTCATGGATATGATAAAGAAGCAACAGTGAGGGTCTCAATGATGATGTAACAAACACAAAAATACCACCACAGAAGGAACAGGCAGAGGAATGAGGGAAAAGGACAAGCTGTTGAGGCCAAAGCAGGGGGTGGTAAAATAACACAAATGCCAAGGGAGAAGCGGTTGCAAGCACGAGCAGAGGAGACTGAAAAAGGCCAAACAAGTAGGGACACACCCAAGGCAGCCACAGCACAGTTCAAGGAGAAGGCACCCCCAGCCAAGCAAGCAAATCAGAGAAAATTGTTTCTACAGGAAGTTAGCAGACTGTTTCTACAGGAAGACAGAGACTGTTTCTACAGGAAGACAGAGACCGTTTCTACAGGAAGCCAGTGAACTGTTCTACAGGAAGTTTGAAAGGAGGGAAGCCAAAGGAGAAATCGGCCGAGATGCTAGCCAAGGAAGTCACCGGGGCCATCAAAGACGAGGAGAGAGATTGGTTGCTCAGAGGATGAGCAACACTTTCAGTAGGGGGGTGATGATGAGCCCCAAAAATGCACAATTATTTGGGCTCATTCAACCTCCTAATTTGGCTTAGTCCACCATTCTCATTTGTTTATTGCATGTTTTTGATTATTTTTGTGTTAATAGAGTGAATTTGGTTAGTCATTGTGCCAACAAGTCTAATGGGTGCTTTGTGTAGCCTTTTTGGTCAACTTGGAGACAAATTTGAAGGTCTTAATGAGCACTTGGCAACCAAATTCGTGGGAGAACAAGCTAGAGGATTTGTAGGAAGGTGTCCCCCTCATTTATGGGCCCTTACCTCGAATTCTCCACCATCAGCTCGGAGTTCAAGGGCCACCGAATCAATCAGCTCAAGGGCAGCCAAGCAAGTCAAGTTGGACTGCTGTTAACTACAAGTCTTGGGCAGCCAAGTCCCTAACTTTTAGGAGGACTGTTGGGTCCTCAAATTGTATAAATAAGAAGGCTTGGGGCCTCATTTTGGTTAGCTAGTGGGTAGTCATTTTGTGTAGCTAGTTAGTCAATTTGGGGATAGCTAGTTAGTCAATTTGGTTAGTCATGTTGTAGCTCTGTTTTTGCTCCTTGTAAGCCAGTTTTGGCATGTCATTAGATTCATGATTATTCAATAAAGACAGGCAGCTTTTGATCCACTTCTACGTTTTTAAGAGAGCAATAGACCTCCTCTGTTTTGTAATGTTAAATTCTTTTTGTTTCAGCACTTTAGTTCATTGCTTTACCATGCAATTCAAAATTACAGGTTTGCTGAGTTAGTTTTATGAGATTGAATGAGTTTAGCTTATGGTTGAATTGCTTTCGGTTGTTTAGTTAGATTAGCAGGTTGATAATACATTGGAGCTCCAAGGAAAAAGGTTGAGGAAGTCTCCACTGCCATCTCTGTTTGGAGATTGGAGTGCAGCCTATACCAACCACAAAAATACGTAGTCCTTCACTTTATACAAGCTGCAACATAGTCTCGTTTATGATAGATCTTTCCATGCACTTCACTCTTGCACCATACACCTTCATCACAGCTTCATGCACATTCCTCTACACGCTTTATACTGTTGTTCATTGGTTCACCTTCCAACTCTTTCATTACCACGTAGCTTCATCCTTTTGTCCTTTTGTTGATCCCATCCTTTCATCCTTCAACCCACTTCACACACTCGTTCTCCAACCTACTTCTCCACTCCTGAGCCATCACCAGCCTTGTTCCTACCTTACACATCTTCCCCCACCATTCCATCACTTCAAACACCCACGGTAGGCCATCCTGTAGAAATTTGTAGACATCCTGTAGAAACCCTTGCGGTTCCTGTAGAATCCCCTGCAGACATCCTGTAGGAGGCCACTCACTCGGTTGCTGAGCCTCTCAATGTGAGGAACCTCTGTGGACTGATGCTAAGGATCTCTGGGGACCTCTCCTAGCCTCCCCAACCTTTCCCAAGCTTTCCTTCCTTCCGCATCACATCTGCACAACCAAACCCTAATAAGCACAAAAACACAATCACTCCATCCACTTAAAGAAAAAATACAAAAACATGTCTTTTAAGCTGCAAGTAGATTAGATTCATGCATTTTCACTTATTAGAAGTAATGGCATCATTGGTAGAAGTTTCCTTCACATTCTTTGCATCATAGAGGTTAGACTAGTTAAATTAGGGTTTCCTAGGGTTTCCATGTTTTGATTTGCTTTCAGTTCATTTTTGCCAAGTAGATTAGTCTTCTTTGAGCTAGCTTTCGTCCATCATTGATAAAGCTTCTTCTGTGAGCCTATAGAAGTTGGCTTGAGCCCTAGCGGACTTGTGCCAGCTGACCAAGTGACAGCTGCGACAAGAGCTAGTACTTGTGCATACAGCACCGTCGCTTCCAAGTTTGTACGAACTACCGGGTTGATAAAATTAAGAGACAGGAAGCCCCAGGAGTTGTAGCATTATTGCTACAATACTGGGGCCCACCACCTTGACAAGTCTTTCGACCACTAATGCTCAATAGTTTGTAGATTCAATGAATAGATGGAGAATCCTAATTGTACCAGTAGATACATACATAAACACATATGAATGGCTAGCTCCAGAAAGTAAATGAAGATTGCAAATCTAATTTATCAACGTAGAGATAAGATGACAGTTATCTGGCATTAGACACAGAAGAAAATATGAATAACATGTTCAAGTGCAAGCTTATAATAGAGGAGAAGATGGCGATTGAACATGTAACAGTAAAAGAAGCTTGTATTACTGGAATGAAGATGAGACGCTGGGAGGAACAGATTATCCACAGTCTCTAAAAGTTGAACCCATCTTACTTCGAACTTTCAGCGATTTATAGGCTTTTTACAATACTCTCGAACTCTCTGAGGCTCGAGATGTCTTAATCTATCCCCTTTATCTTCTAACTACTTGATGCCATAACTAGACAAACATGAGCTCAGAGAGCTTTGTTTCTAACAAACACGGTAATCAAATTTTGGTAATTTCGTTGCACTGTCAGGTGGTTCATTCGTGCCAGCGATGTTCCATGATCATTTATGTTGGTTCGGTTGCATCGTGTCGTTGTTTTTTCCCTTTTCGGCCATGCATTCTATTATTTCAATTCATTGTCCGACTGTCAAAAACAGTGACAAAGCCAACAAATTTCCTCCCTGGGTGACTGGTGGAAAGTGGGGTATGGAGGTCGTTGGACAGTGTGGATCGACAGTCGGGATGTTGGTCAGGTGGCGGAGATTGATTTGATCGGAGATCAGAGAATGGAGAGCGCGGCGGAAAGGAGATGAACCGAGAGCGGACCCATAGATATTTATGAGCACGGGTGTATAATTTTTGAAGTCCAGCTTATGGTTCGACTGTGGGTTTTCCCATGTTTTCCTTTGTATTGCGATAATTGTATGGTCCCGGGTTTTTAAAGGCTTATGGCCAAAGTGGAGCAAGAGGAGACGTGGACCATCGAATTTAAAATAGGGGACATTTCTGTTAAAATTGCAGCACTGCACCTCAGGGCTAACACTGGCTCCTTCTAGGGATGAAAGCCTCCTTGTGAGGTTTCAAGAACTGCAGACTACTGCCTTTCCAGTAACAACCAAAACAAACTTATCTCCTAGTGTTCCATTGGGCATGGAGTTTATTTGCATAAAAAACAAAAACTGAAAAAACCTATTACAATATTAAGGCCTTAAAGCCTCATATGAAGTAAAGTTTCAAAAACCGCCCATTGACTAGGCCATCAAAAACACCTTCCCCCTCCAAATTGTGCAAAATGAAAGTATTGTTCATTTGAACTTGAGCAATGACAAACGGTCCCATCCATAAGGCATCAAATTTACCATGGTTGCCCTTCTTTTCCTTCAATGCATCCCATTTGAGAACCCAGTCACCAGCCTGAAAATTGTCCATTTTTGTCTTTCTATCAAAGGTTTATTTGATCTTCTTCTAATGAATTCTTGACTTCTCAACTAGTTGTTCTCTAATCTGTTGTAATTCAACCAAGTTACTCATTCTCCTCGCCATGTCGTTCTCTTCATCTTGTTCTTCTTAAAAGAATTTGGCCACAGAGAGAATCAGTAGGATAGGAAAAACAACATCAACGTCATAAACTAGCTTAAATGGATAATTTCCTATGGACTTCTTGTTGGTAACTCTGTCAGCCCATAATGCAAACTTCAACTTGGAATCCCAGTTCTTTTTGTTTTCCTCCAATAGTTTTTTGATTATCCTTACAAGACTCTTGTTAGATGATTCTGCCAGGCCATTGCCTTGAGGATAATATGAGGTAGAATTCACCAATTGAATGCTCATGGATTCACACATGTCCACCAATTCTTCTGCCCTGAAAGCTACTGCATTATCAGTGACTAGTTTGGTTGGGCAACCAAATCTAGTGAAAATATTCTCATTTAAGAAATTTATGATAACCTGATGATTAGCATTTTTAGTGAGTATAGCCTCAATCCATTTGGTAAAATAATCAATGGCTACCAAGATCCATTTGTGATGGCCACTGGAATGTGGATTGATCTCACCTATGAAGTCCAAGCCCCACTGCTGGAAGGGACCATTGGCGTGTACTAGCTTCAAGGGCAGAGATTTTGTTGGAAATAATACTGAGAAGGGGGGGGGTGTGAATCAATATTAGCAAGTCAATAATATTTCATTTCCATAATCAAATTCATATATGCTACTTCAGTTAATGGAACTTGCGTGTATACGCAATTGTATTTAAGGCAACTAGCGTATATCCTGCAAACTTATGATTCAGTTACTTTATCATATGTTGATCTTCACTCAGTGCATCAGAACCATATAAATAGTAACCAGGTGTAGTAAAACAGAATAGACAATCACACACACATGAACACAAGATATAAGGTGGAAACCCAATGTGGGTGAAAACCAACTGTTGCAATCATTTTTTATCTTCTTTTAATAAGAAACTTCTTTTTACAATTTTTGTACTGGTGCAGTCTTATACCAGTACGCAGGCTTCTACCTGCAAAAGGATACAACCTTCTCTCATTCTCCAGCTTCTCCTGGAAGGGAACTACAACCCCCTAGCTCTTGTACTAGCTGATATGTGTACTAGTATGTAGGTGCCAGCCTATAGAAGGCTACAACCTTCTCTTTTCTTCCAGAGACCATGTTTAATAAATTTTCAGACTGGATCCATTAATAACATCAATCAAATGTCAAATATATCTGCATCAACCAATCTCCTTTACACCAACCACAACTGAATCAATTAATCACTTTTCAGAATGCTGTAACCAGAACCCAGAACACTGTAACAGCAACCAGAAGTAGCTAAAGCATATTTTATGAGGTATACGCTACTTCAATGTGTCGAACCTACGTGCATACGCACTTTTCTCAAGGCAAACCTGCGTACAGATCTGCAAATCAATTTTAAGATGTATACGTTGTTTTGATATGTAGAACCAATGTGTATACGCGCCTTTTCTAAGGTGAACCTGCGTACAGATCTATAAATGATGATTTAAACTTTACAACAATTCTAGACTTCAGTTATACCCAAATCATCATATTTATAGTCTACAACATGCGCCAGTTATTCAGATAAAAGATCAAAACACACAAAGATACTTCACTTCAAGCTTTAAGATCTTGACCCATCATTAGATCTTATCCTTCCTCAAGCGCTAAGGTTCATCCTTGATTCAGATCTAGCTGTGCAACATAACCCAATAACCTGTATTCTAGATCTTTCTCTTCATTAGATATTCAATGCATGAGTGCCTTTGCCTAATGATCTTCTCCTCCTTTTATAGTCTTAGGCCTTACTCAATACCATGGACCAAAACCACTTAGAACCAATACCTTGGACCAAATACCTGGGGTCAACACTTCGGACAGGATACCTTGGACCAATACCATGGATCAAAATACCATGGACCAAAACTAAGTTTTCCAACATGTACGTGCCTTTCCTTCCGTGAAAGTGCATGTGTACGCCATACGTGCCTTTTGGTCTGTGAACCCGTGTGTACACGCGGCTTGGTCAATGAGGAACTTGCGTATACCTCTCTTTCTTCATTTTGTGAGTCTGAACTATGATCTATCATCTGAGTGAGTTGCCATCAAGGACAACACCTGTGTCATAGTGCCAAATCTACGTCATAATGCCAACAATCTCCCCCTTTGGACTTGATGGCAACCCCAAGTCACTCTCCCCCTTTGTCATCAAGGGCAAAGGGTTATGCTCCCCCTGAGTAGATGTTGAATTCTCTGATATGCTGAAATGTGTTGATTGAGCTCCATGCTCGAGTCCATGCTCCCCCTGAATATAAGCAAGGTCTGCAAAAAGATGTTCTAAAAGAAGAACATGACTCTATACATACATCATAAATAACCTTCCTATCACCAAAGACTCATACATACATCCATCTCCCAACCAAGTGGGGATATACCAAATGATTATACATGTCAAAACAAGATCATTACATCATCCATTCCATGCATAGTGGGGAAACAAAATAGGTTGTTTCATGACCTTGATATTAAAAGATATACATGACCTAGAGACCAAATATCTGAAACAAGACAATGATAGTTATCAGCAAATATCATCACCAGAATCTTTCAATCACCATCCAGACCAGCAACCATGATCTCCGCCTAAACCTGTTCCACCTGAATTTGTACCAAGATCTTCTAAGAAAATGCCAATAATGCATTATTATAAGTATATGCCCCCCCTGAACCTGTGCCAGATGATCATTGTCAGACCCATATCAGATTCCTTTCATCCTGAGTCTGGCCCACTGTTTTTCTTCAAAACAACATATACGTGACTATATCCATAGAAACAGGCGTATGTACACGGATATGCTTCATGAAACTCACGTATAACCACTTTTCTCTGAAACAGATAGGTTTTAGCAGCAAGATGATGCATCAACTACTCCCAGCTTCTGTCTAAGATATTCAAATGTCTCTCTGGGAAGTGGTTTGGTGAATATATCAGCAACCTATTCTTTGGAGGGAACATACTCCAATTTGACCTTTTGTTCAAGCACTTGTTCACGTAGAAAATGATATTTGATGGTATGTGCTTGGTTTTGGAATGCATGAATGGATTCTTTGAAATACTCATTGCACTTGTATTATCACATAGAATGGAGATGGGTGGAGTACATGTGATCTGAATGCCTTGCAATGTTTGCATCATCCAAAGGAGTTGTGTGTAGCAAGATGCAACAGCCACATATTCTACTTTAGCTATAGATAATGCAATTGAACTTTGTTTCTTGCTGAACCAAGACACTAATCTGGAACCCATATAGAATGCACAACCACTAGTGCTTTTTCTGTCATCAACGCTTCCTGCCCAATCTACATATGTATATGCATGAAGTGTAAGATTTGTATCTCTAGGATACCATAAACCAAAATTCTGTGTTCCTTGAAGATATTTGAAAATCCTTTTGACTACCTGAAGGTGTGATTCCTTTGGATTGGCTTGGAATCTTCCAACTATTCCCATTGCATGCATGATGTCTGGTCAAGTACCTGTTAGATAGAGCAGACTGCTAATCATGGATTTGTAGGTTGGTCGATGTACTGTTGTTGATTCATCATTTGAGCTGAGACTGCATCCTGTTACCATAGGGGTACATACTGGTTTAGAATCTTCCATGCTGTATTTTTTCAAGATCTGCTTGAGATACTTGGTTTGTGACAGAAAAATTCCATCTTTCTTTTGTTGAACTTGTAGACCAAGAAAATATGTGAGATCACCAAGCAGGGACATTTCAAATTCTTGTTGCATTACCAAAGTAAAGTTTTGACTCATGGCTTCTTCATTGCTACCAAAAATGATATCATCAACATACACAACAAGTATTAGCAATTTATTATTGTCAATCTTTGTATATAGATTGCTATCAGCTGATCCTTTTGAAAAACCTTATTGATGGAGGTATTTGTCAAGACGGTAATACCAGGCCCTTAGAGCTTGTTTTAGACCATAGAGAACCTTTCTGAGTCTGCATACAAGTTTTGGATCATTTCCAAGGATGAATTCATCTGGTTGCTCAATATATACTTCTTCTTCTAAGTCCCCATTAAGAAAGGAAAATTTTACATCCATTTGGTATACTTTGAATTTATGAAAACTAGAAAGAGCAAGGAACATTCTTATGGCTTCAAGACTAGCAACAGGTGTAAATGTCTCTTCAAAATCTATACCTTCTTGTTGAGCATATCCTTTACAAACAAGTCTTGCCTTGTTTCTAATAACTTCACCATTTTCATTCAGCTCGTTTTTGAATATCCATTTAGTTCTTATGATATTCTTATCATGAGGTCTAGGAACTAATTCCCAAGTATTATTCTTTTCAATTTGCTCAAGTTCTTCATTCATGGCCTTGACCCAACATTCATCTTTGCATGCTTCATTTACATTTTGAGGTTCAATGGAGGAAAGCAATGCTAGATAGCTTGAAGCTTCTGTAATAGTTCTTCTTGTCTGCACACTTGCCTCTTTTTGTCCCAAAATTTGAGTCTCTGGATGATTTTTCTGAACATACCTGGATGGAGTCTTTTCTTTTGCCGTTATCTGTTCTTCTGGTGCTTCATTGGATTCTTCTTCAGAATTAGTTTGATTTGATGTGGAAGGATAATCCTCATCTTCTCCACATTCTTCGGTTTTTACCTGCTTTGGATTTTTGCATGCTTCATCAACCACAACATCAATACCTTCAATAATTTTCCCAAGTATTTTATTATAACACTTATATCCTTTACTTCAAGAAGAGTAACCAAGGAGACTGCCTTCATCTGCTCTGGGTTCAAACTTGCCAAGTTTTTCATCAATCCTTTTGATGTAACATTTGCTTCCAAAAACTTTGAATTATTTTACAGTAGGAGTCTTACCATACCAAAGTTCATGTGGAGTTTGAGTGTTGTTTAGCTGAACATTTGCTTTGTTGCGAATAGTGACGATAATGAATGCAGCTTCACCCCAAAAGGTTGCAGGAGTTCCAGACTCATCTAACATAGCATGAGCCATTTGTTAAACAGTTTTGTTCATCCTTTCTACCACTCCATTTTTCTGAGGAGTCCTTGTAGTGGAGAATAGCATTTTTATTCCATGTTCTTCACAAAAGTCAAAGAATTCATCCGAGGTAAATTCCCCTCCTCAATCAGATCTGAGACATTTGATTTTGCGATCTGATTCATTTTCAACCAAGGTTTTGAAGGCTTTGAATTTTTCAAATGCTTCATCTTTATACTTTAGAAGCCCTATCCAACACATTCTGGAAAAATCATCAATGAACAGTATAAAGTATTCCTCTCCACGAGGTGAATTTTCCTTGATGGACCACATAAATCAGTATGAACAAGTTCAAGAGGCTTACTAGTTGATCCTTCCTTTTCAGGGAATTGCGACCTAGTTTGCTTACCAAATTGACATGATTTGCATATTGTATTTTCTGGAATGCTGATATCAGGAAGATCACGAACAACTTGGAATTTGCTTGCTTTTCTTATTTGAGAGAAGCTTAGATGCCCCAATCTTCTGTGCCATAGCCAGTGTTCATCATTTTTGCTTAGATAGCACTGTTGTTGTCCTCCCTTGAGTATATATAAGTTGTTTGGAGTTCTTATACCTTTGATCACGGTTTCTCCTGTATCAAGCTCATGAACAACACATCCATTTGATCGAAATACTACTTCATTTCCTTGATCACACATTTGACTAACACTCAATAGGTTATGCTTTAGACCATCCACATACATAACATTCCTAGCTTTAACTTTTTCTTTTAAAAAAAGAAAGCCTTTACCTTTTATGACAGCAAGAGTATCATTTCCAAATGAGACCTTCTTTTCCTTTTCTAAGGCATTATATGGCTGAAGTTTTTCTTTATCACCTGTCATGTGTTTCGAGCATCCACTGTCGATGTACAACTGATTTTCTTTCCCTTCTGCATACAAGGCTATACCACATCTTTCTATTTGTGGTTCTTTCTTTCTCCATATTTTGGGATTTAATGCAGTTTGTTCCTTCTGAGATGTTTGCCGAAATTTACTCCTGCATTTAGATTCTTCGTGACCAAAGTTGTTGCAGATAAGGCATTCTATTTCATTTTCAAGAAGAGAAAAGTTATTGTAGGTCCATTTCATGATCCCCGTCACATTCCTTTGATTTCGTGCTTCTCTAGTAATGATGGTCTTGTAAGCAACAAATTGAGCAGCTTTGTGTCCAAAGTTATGACATGAAAAACATTGGTTGTTAAAGAAGTTCCTACGATCATCGAATCTACTGACCTGGTGATTGTAGTTGTGATCGATATTCATTCTTGAAGCAAATTGAGTATGATTTACCTGAGGTTTGTAGCTTCTGTTCATCCTTGAAGTAAATTGAGCCTGATTTACTTGGTGATCTGCTTTATGCCTTTGTTCTCGATTGTCAAATTTTTCACTGCTCTTTGCTACATCAAGATAGCTTTTAGTGTAGGTTGATGGCTTCTGTGCTTGGGATGCTTCTTTAGTATATCCAAGACCTGTCTTTATTAGAAGAGAATGACGCACTTCGATAATTTCATTTAAGGTTTCTGATCCTTTAGTAAATCTAAGATTGAGAGCTTTTGTTTTCTCAATATCCTTTCTTAGACCCACAATTTCACATTCTAGTTTTTCATTATGTTTTTCTCTTTCAACAAGTTGGAATGTTAGAGTATCTATAATCATATTTTTTTTTTCTAAATAGACTTTGAGTTTAGAGATTTCTTCATGAAGGTCATCTTCATCTAAAGCATCCAAGAAATCATCATCTTCAAAAGCCATTAGAAGTCTATGGTCATTATTATTTTCATCTTCATCACTATTTGATAAAACATCACTATCTTCATGAGTATAGTAGCTCTTCTTACTTACACTTTGTTTTCTATTCCATTTTGCCGATTCCTTACCTTTATCAAGCTTATCTTTATGAGGACATTTGGTAGCATAATGACCGACTCTTCCACAAGCAAAACATTTGAAAGGTAGTTTACCTCTGAATCTCCCGGAACCCTGTTGAAGGTTCTTAACAAAGTTTGCTTCTTCTTCTCCTTAAATATGTCATGATTCATGGACTTCTTCTCTTCCTGAGGCTTTGAATGCATCTTCTCTCATATCTGATGGACCTCATTTTCTCATTTCGAAAGCAGTTAAGATTTCGTGCAGTTGTGTCATAGTAATAGTCTGAAGATCCTGCTTTTCTTCTATGGTAGATACTTTTGATTCAAACTTAGTAGACAAGGATCTTAAAACATTTTCAACTAAAGTAACTTCTTTTATCTCTTCACCCAAGTTCTTCATGCAATTAACAATCTCATCTATGTGTAAGAAGTAACTAGCGATACTTTCATCATTGTGCATTTTGAGAGTTTCATATTGAATTCTAAGAGATTGCAGCTTTGCACATTTTACCTGATTGTCTCTTTCATAGCTTAGAAGGATCTTGTCCCATATTTCTTTGGCAGTTTTGAGCTGCATAACTTTGAAAAATTCTGATTGTGATAGACTCCCTAATAATGTATTGACAGCCTTGGCATTGGTTTCATATTGCTTCTTACCTGCCGTATCTGTAGGAATTGTTGATGGAAATGTATATCCTCCTTCCACGATTTCCCAAACATCTATTCCAAGAGATTGAAGATAGGTTGTAGTCCTTACCTTCCAATAAATGAAGTTTCTCCCATCAAATATTGGTGGTATAATGGATCCCTCTCTTTCGTAGTTACTCATGATGATAGATCTTCCTTCAAGCAATCAAGCTTCTTCTGAAGGACCTACTATGATACCAACTGTTGGAAATAATACTGAGAGGGGGAGGGGGGCTGAATCAGTATTAGCAAGTCAATAATATTTAATTTCCATAATCAGATTCATATACACTACTTCAGTTAATGGAACTTCCGTGTATACACAACTATATTTAAGGCAACTAGTGTATATCCTGCAAACTTATGATTCAGTTAATTTATCATATGTTGATCTTTACTCAGTGCATCAGAACCATATAAACAGTAACCAGGTGCAGTAAAATAGAATAGACAATCACACACACATGAACACAAGATATAAGGTGGAAACCCAATGTGGGTGAAAACCACCTGCTGCAATCATCTCTATCTTCTTTTAATAAGAAACTTCTTTTTACAATTTTTGTACTGGTGTAGTCTTATACCAATACACAAGCTTCTACTTGCAGAAGGCTACAACCTTCTCTCATTCTCCAGCTTCTCCTAGAAGGGAGCTACAACCCCCTAGCTCTTGTACTAGCTGATATGTGTACTAGTACGTAGGTGCTAGCCTACAGAAGGCTACAACCTTCTCTTTTCTTCCAGGGACCACGTTTCATAAATTTTCAGACTGGATCCATTAATAACATCAATAAACATCAAGTATATCTGCATCAACCAATCTCCTTTGCACCAACCACAACTGAATCGATGAATCACTTTTCAGAATGTTGTAACCAAAATACAGTAACCAGAACCCAGAACACTGTAACAGCAACCAGAAGTAGATAAAGCATATTTTATGAGGTATACGTTACTTCAATGTGTCGAACTTGCATGCATACACACTTTTCTCAGGGCGAACCTGCGTACATATCTGCAAATCAATTTTAAGATGTATACGTTGTTTTAATATGTAGAACCAGCGTGTATACGCACTTTTTCTAAGGTGAACCTGCGTACAAATCTATAAATGATGATTTAAACTTTACAACAATTCCAAACTTCAGTTATACCCAGATCATCATATTTATAGTCTACAACATGCGCCAGTTATTCAGATAAAAGATCAAAACACACAAAGATACTTCACGTCAAGCTTTAAGATCTTGACCCATCATGAGATCTTATCCTTCCTCAAGCGCTAAGGTTCATCCTTGATTCAGATCCAGTTGTGCAACATAACCCAATAACTTGTATTCTAGATCTTTCTCTTCATTAGATATTCAATGCATGAGTGCCTTTGCCTAATGATCTTCTCCTCTTTTTATAGTCTTAGGCCTTACTCAATACCATGGACCAAAACCACTTAAAACCAATACCTTGGGTCAACACTTCGGACAGGATACTTGGACCAATACCATGGATCAAAATACCATGGACCAAATACCACGGACCAAAACTAAGTTTTCCAACATGTACGCGCCTTTCCTTCCGTGAAAGTGCGTGTGTACACCATACACGCCTTTTGGTCTGCAAACTCGCGTGTACACGCGGCTTGGTCAATGAGGAACCTGTGTATACCTCTCTTTCTTATTTTTGTGAGTCTGAACTGTGATCTGTCATCTGAGTGAGTTGCCATCAAGGACAACACCTGTTTCATAGTGCCAAATCTGCGTCATAATGCCAACAAATTTTAGTTGTTGTCTTCCTACAAACCTCTGACATTTGTCACAATACTTCACAAAAGTAAACACATCAGAGAACAGAGTAGGCCAATAATACTTAGCTCTCAGGATCTTGTGGGCTGTGGTTTTCCAATAATGATTCCCTCCACAGATGCTAGAATGGAATTGGTGCATGACTTCCACAGATTGTCCTTTGCCTATACATCTCAATAGGATCCCTGATGGGTCTCTCCAATAGAGCAGGTTTTTATTAATGCAGAATTTGGCTGATCTAAGCTTAATGGCTCGAGCTTAACTTGAGTTATGCCCTAGATGGACTTCTAGTTTCTGCAAAAAATGAACTACACTGGAATACCATTCACAGGTGGCTAGATTTTCAGTCAAAGACTAATTCTGCTCTTGCTCTTTTGTTGCTTCCTCTGTCCACTCACCACCTGAATTTGAACCCATGCAAGTGATGTCTAACAAACTACAATTTTCCTTAGCCAAAAGCTTAGCCAAGCCCTGGCCTTTGACAAGCTTGGTGGGCTTCACCTTTATGTTGAACTCTATGAATTTTGCAATCCATTTAGCTCTCTTTCCATCAATATTTGGCTGAGTTAGGACATCTTTTACGGAGGTTGAAGGTACATACGCGACCACTTTGGAATGCAGAATATAAATTATGAATGCTTTTAAAGATTTTATGAGAGCATAAGCTTGTTTTTCAATAAGGTCATACCTTAGTTCAGTATCCCTCAGAGTTTTGCTGAAAAAGGCCACAGGTTGCTCTACACCTTCATCATTTTTCTACAATAGAACTGCTGCAAGTGTATCATAAGAGGGAAAAGAGAATATATAAAACTCCTTGGTATAATCTGGATTGATTAGAGTGGGAGCTTCCATGATAGCTTGTTTGATGGCTTCAAAAGAGCTTCTTGCACCATCTGTCCATTTTATTTCTGATCCTTTCTTCAGCATGGAAGTGATGTTCTTCACTAGCTTTTCAAAGTTTGGAATAAACCTCCTGACAAAGTTAATCTTACCCAGGAAAGATTGAATGTCCCTTTTTGACCTTGGGATGGACAATGTTTGTACTGTTTGAACTCCTTCTGGATCGATCTTCACACCTTCAGCAGAAACAATATGTCCCAGAAGTTTTCCTTCTTCTAGAGAAAACTATGACTTCTTTGGTTTCACAAAAATTCCAAACCATGAGCATTTTAGAAACACCTTCTTCAAATGCTACAAATGGTCCTTGTGACTGCTGGAGAAGACTGTTATGTCATCAAGGTAAATAAGGACAAACTTTTCCTTCTCTCCCACAAAGGCTATGTCCATGGCCCTCTGAAAAGTAGCCCCAGCATTCATTAGTCCAAAAGACATCTTGGAGTACATGAAAGTGCCCCAAGGAGTAGTGAAGGTGGTCTTTTCCTGATATTCTAGATGTACAACAACCTAATTGTAACCTGGAAATCCACCTAAGAAAGACATGACTCTAGCCCCTGAAAGTTTCTGCAGCAAGTGTTCCATCTTAGGCAAGGGGTAGTTGTCTTTTTTAGAGCATTTGTTCAGATTCCTGAAGTCAACACAAAGCCCGATTTCTCCATTCTTCTTTCTTACCACAAGGTTAGCTATCCATTTTGAATACCTTAGGGGAACTATGATCTTGGCATCCAACAACTTCTTGATTTCCTTTTCAATCAAAGACAATAAGAGAGGGTTGATAGGTCTTAATTTTTGCTTAAAAGGGATGGTGTTCTTCACCAGTGGAATCTTATGCTGAATGATGTTGGTGTCATAGGTCCTAAGATCACTATACTCCCAAGCAAAAATATCAGCAAATTGTTTCATCAGGGTGCAATACTCGAAACTTTTGGCAGAAGACAAGTGAGTGGACAGATTTATGTACTTTGGATGGGCTGGACTCCCTACATTAAGTCTATGAACTATAGACTCATTTTCTTTTTTGGTAGGATTATAAGGTACATCATTATGATCAAACAACTTCTCTAGGGGCACCAATCCTTTGGGTATATGGTTACTAGGCAGCTGAACAATGCTATCCTGACCAATCTCGTCCTTTAGGTTGGACTGGTTCCATTCTTCAATGGTTTCGTTTTCTTGGTCAATATGCATTTCAGAAAATTCATCAATGACTTGTAAAAACCTATTAATTTCATCATCATCTTCAAAAACTTTCTAGTATTTGACATTGTCAAGCAGAGATGGTCTATATTTCACCTGAACTTCATAAGTCAATTTAGGAGGCAAAGGAGGAATAAACGTGCTAGAAGACACAGCAAGGGAATCAACAAGCTGGTTCTTCATTCTAGGGATGTAAGAAATGCTGAAACTATTAAAAGAACCCTTGAGCTTCCATACCTCATCTTTGTATGCTTTTAGCCTTGGATGCTTTGCTTGGAAATTTTTGTTCACTTGCTGAATGATAAGGTCTGCATCTCCAAACACCTTCATACCTTTGATGTCCATTTCTTTAGCAGTGTTTAAGCCCAATATCAAGGCTTCGTACTCTGCGATGTTATTTGTGACCTAAAAATTTAACTTGAAAGATAAATGAATGCATTCTTGTGTGGGGGACATAAGGACTACACCTGCCCCTGTAGCTTCCTTAGAGCAAGCTCCATCAAAGAACATGTCCCAAATTTATGGGCCTTCTTCCTCTGTGATCTAGAAAACTGGTTTCCTAAGCTGCATGGAGGCCAACTGGGATTCTTCAATATGAAGAATACATGCTCCAAAATCAGTATGACAGCATAGATGGGATGATTAGTAGAATTCCTTTTATCGCTGATGATATAAGCCAACTGAGCTTCTCTATATAATCTCCTACTCTCACCTCCAAAAACTGGGATAGTAGCATAGGACAGATCATTTTGCAATGTTCCACCTAATCTCTTGATCCAACCTCTGGAAAGCAACATGCCAAACTTGGGGGGTACATCTTCTACCACAATATCCATCATCATGCTCTTCATGGGCAGCTGAGACAAGGTGATGGCTAGGTCCTTGATTAATCCCAAACATTTCACTTTTCTAGAGTCAAAAGAAAACAGGTCATGATAAGACTTGGTAATGTCAAGACCCAACTCATCCATGACAGCCTTGGGCATTAGATTATGGTTGGCTCCTGTGTCCAGAAGGCAGTTGTGAAGGATTTTGTCATGAATAGTCAAAGAGACATAGAATGATGGGGAGCTGTCATCACAATTTTCAATCATTGGGCTGAGAACAACAGCTGGTTTGTCGTCTTGCAGATTTACATAGTCAATGGAGGCTTGGATGGCTTTAGGCTCAAGGGCCTCGAGGATAGATCTTTTGAAGGACTCATTCTTCACTAGTTCAATCAGAGGTATAGGTATGCTGGGTTCTGAATTTCTGATTCAGAATTGAAAGGAGAAGGAGACTTGTCAAGGCCTCTACCTCGCGTGTTGGAGCTTTGAGGATGATGGGATCAATTGCCAATGGTTTTTGCTTATTAGCTTGTTGTATTGCAGGGACAATAGCTCTCTGAACAGGAGTTTCCTTGCATTATTCATCTTCGACCTCAGATCATATCTATGTTGATTATCAGTTTGTAGAATAGCTCCACCATCCCACTCTTGGCTGATGTGGTCATTGAATAATGACTTTTCATAGGCAGCTAAGGTCAAAAAGGAGGCACTGCCTTTGTCTTCCAGATAATGGATCTCATCATCTTCTTCAAACTGCTCTTCTTCCACGACTAAATTTTGGAAAGGGGTCTTCACCCTTTGGTCTTCATTGGCATCTTTGCTTCTTTGTAGAATCTGCAACTTCTCATTAGCTCTTCTATACGGATTTGAATTTCTAGGAGCAAAGGTATTAGGAACTCTTCCTTTCCTAGGGTGTTGCTCAACCTTTAATTTGGAGATTTCAGAGGCTAATGATTCAGATGCTTGCCAAATCTGGAAGAACCCAGAAGTTATTTGTATCCCTCGAAAACCTCCACCTACATCCCCATTCAATATTTCTTGGCCTACTATTGGCCAAACTATTTGGGCACTGGGTTTGATGTGAGTGGGATCAGCCAGCCATGCTTCATAATTGGAGAAACGAGCGTCGTGATAGTACATCCCACTTAGCCAAATAAAGATGATGGCTAGTTGACCAAAATGAGCACTAAAGACTTTGCGAGAAATCTCTTCCAAATTATTAGTATGGCTATCAAAATCGTGAGCATTAGCATGTAAGTTCTAGATCCAAGTGGTAGTATCAGGACCTTTAGCTAGCGTCCTTGAGAAATGACCAGGTTTGGCCCATTTTTCAAAAGATGTTTTTACAGTATCTCTATCCACTACGACCTTTACTTTCTTTACTTCTGGTTCCGGTGAACGAATGGTGGTCATTTTATCTACCTTGGATTTGAAGATGATGAATATTCTCCCCTCTGTCTCCTTCTATCAACATTCCCCTTGAGCTTCTCTACAGCCATGATGTTTGATTCTACTTCCAAGGCTGCATCCTACATATCAGCTAAGGTAGCACATCGTCTCTCCCTCAATAGTAGATAGAAGTCAGAATCAAAGGCACTGGCATAGGTGAGTTTAGCAGAGGTAGTGGTGGGTTTTACTTTAGCTGGTATCTTGTTGTACATGCGGTTAAACCTCTTATTAAAATCAGACAACAACTCACCATTTTCCCTCTTTAAGTTCCCAAACTCGGTGTGGTAGTAGAGTAGATCCTTCTTATCCCCCCAATGCTTTAGGAATGCATCATCTAAAGCCTCAATATCTGCTATAGACCTTGGGGTTAGTTCTCTGAACCATTTTCTAGCCTCTCCATCTAGACTTTAGACAAAGACTCTCATCCATACATCATCTTCACTAATGTCCAGGTTATCAGCATAGCTATAGAATGATTCAAGATGTTCCTCAGCTGTAACACCTTCAATCCCCAGTGAAGTTACGAATATACTTCTGAAATTCTCTAGTAGGCATGGAATTTAAAGGAGTGGGCAATAATAGAGGTCCATACCTAGCAGCTATGATTCTTTCCATTTTGGTAGGTGCTGCCATAACTGTGGTGGCTATAAGGGTACTGGAAGTCTGAATGAAAGAGGGTTGAGGAGTGACTTATAGGAATAAAGGAGTATGATGGATAGGAGGAGATGCTTCCTTTGGGCTTACAATGAAAGGAGAACCTAAAGAATAAGGAGCTCTATGAATCTTTGAGATTTTTTCTTCACTACTAGTATTAGATGCTATACTTTCAACATGTATTTGTTCTATTACAGGATTTTCTTGAAGAGATATAGAATATTGTTTAGAGCTACCTGAACCTGATGCTCCTTTCTGATATGCCTTTATTTCTTTGATGATTTTTTTAGGGTCAGGTACTGGGTTAGCTCGTGGCTTCTGAGGATTTCTCTAAGTATGCCTCACAAATTGAGCCAAAACTATGGAGTGGAGTTGCCAAGAGGTTCGTCCTCCAGTAGAGTCACCAGATAGATGACTACAAGCCAAATAGTGTCCAGACATTGCCTATCATCAAAGTTGGATCTGTGTCATCCCCCAGAGAAGCTAAGCTTCAGTCTCCTCTCCCCGGCAACGGTGCCAATTATGTTAGCACTCCAAGAAACCCTCCTAGGTTGTAGCTCGAAGATGCTCGGTAACATATAAATCTTCAATATCGTTCTCTGAACTATTGGAATGGATTGGGGTTTGGATCAAGTCAAATGACTGTTTCAACTCTATTTTCACTCAAGACATGCATGAACACCCTTAGCTTGAGAAGGATTTTGACCACTAATGCTCAATAGTTTATAGATTCAATGAATAGATGGAGAATCTTGTCTATACCAACAGATACATACATAAACACATATGAATGGCTAGCTACAGAGAGTAAATGAAGCTTGAAAATCTAATTTGTCAATGCAGAGATAAGATGACAGTTATCTGGCATTAGACATAAAAGAAAACATGAATAACCTATTCAAGTGCAAGCTTAGAACAGTGGAGAAGATGGCAATTGAACATGTAACAGCAAAAGAAGCTTCTATTACTGGAACGAAGATGAGACACTGGGAGGAACAGATTATCCACAGTCTCCAAAAGTTGAACCCATCTTACTTCAAACTTTCAGCCATTTATAAGCTTTTTACAATACTCTCAAACTCTCTGAGGCTTGAGATGTCTTAATTTATCCCCTCTGTCTTCTAACTACTTGATGTCGTAACTAGACAAACATGAGCTCAGAGAGATCTATTTCTAACAGACATGGTAATCAAATTTTGGTAATTTCGCTGCATTGTCAGGTGGTTCACTCATGCTAGCGATGTTCCATGATCATTTTTGTTGGTTCGACTGCATCGTGCTGTTGTTTTTTCCCTTTTCAGCCATGCATTCTGTTATTTCAGTTCACTGTCTGACTGTCAAAAACATTGACAAAGCCAACAAATTTCCTCCCTGGGTGACTGGTGGGAAGTGGGGTACAAGGGCCGTTGGACAGTGTGGATCGATTGTCAGGCGGCAGAGATCGATCTGATCGGAGATTGGAGAATGGAGAGTGCAGCAGAAAGGAGATGAACTGAGAGTGGACCAACCGATATTTATGAGTGCGGGTGTATAATTTTTGAAGTCCGGCTGCGGGTTTTCTCGTGTTTTCCTTTGTATTGCAATAATTGTATGGTCCTGGGTTTTTAAAGGCTTATGGCCAAAGCAGAGCAAGAGGAGACATGGACCATCGGAGCTAAGACAGGGTACATTTTCGTTAAAATAGCAGCACTCCACCTCAGGGCTAACACCACCAAATCAAAATCGCGCTAGAGGATAGGAGCAAGACAACCTTCACAACTGAGTGGGGTTGTTTTTAGTACACTGTAATGCGGTTTGGATTGAATAATGAACCAGCAATCTTTTCGCGCGTGGTTGTTGCAGCATTCAAGGAATTTATTCATAAGTTCCTTGAGGTATATTTTGATGACTGGACTATATTTGGGCTGGTTAAGTGCCATGTAGCAAGCTTGTGCTTGAGGTTGGATATCTGTTGAAGATACCATATCACGCTCAATATCAAAAGTGTTTGTTTTGCATTCCTTTTGGAAACCTATTGGGGCATGTGGTTTGTAGATAAGGATTGATGGTAGACCCCATGAAGATCACAGTGATACTGAACTTGGAAGCATCTAGGAGTGTGAAACAATTGCACTCTACTTTGGGACATACGAGATATTACAGAAAGTTTATCAAAATTTATGCCCAGATCACCATGCCTATGGAGAAATTGTTGAAGAAGGATGTCACATTCTGCTGGAACGATGACTATAAGAAGAGCTTGGACATATTGAAAGAAAATATGGTTACCGCACCGATTCTAGTCTTCCTGGACTAGAAGAAAGAGTTTCATGTACATGTCGACATGTCATATATAGCACTGGGAGCAGTACTAACACAAGCTAGTGGAGAAGGCTTGGACCATCCTATCGCATTCGCAAGGCGCAGGTTATCTAAAGTAGAGAAGAACTATTTCACCACTGAGCGCGAAGGGCTAGCTATGGTGTATTTGCACCAGAAGTATAGGCACTACTTGCTAGGAGGCCATTTTAAGATGTATACAGATCACTCTGCGCTGAAGTACCTGGTTAATAAGCTTGTGTTGGGGGGGGAGAATCTACAGATGGCTCTTATTGTTCTAGGAGTATGATTTTGAAGTTGTTGTGAAGCCTGGATGATTGAACGCAGGATTCGACCATCTATCGCGCATCGAAACGGGGGAGGAACCTACTAACCTGGAAGAAGGATTGTCTAACGCATGGCTATTTGCAGTGCGTGTTGCAGATGGTCACTTTGAGGATATAATACACTTCCTAATAATAGGAACTACACCGAAAGGATACACTGTCCAGCAAAAGAAGGAATTAGTGGTGAGCGCGGAAGATTTCTCTGTCATTGCTAGGCATATGTACAAAATGGGGATTGATGAGATATTGCAATGGTATGTACCTGAGTTCAAAAGAAGGGGGTGCCATGGGAGGAAATTATGTAGGGAGAGAAACCGCACAGAATATTCTACACGGAGGGTTGTGGTGGCCAACCCTTCATCATGATTCTAAAGCATATTGCAAGGCATGTGATGCATGTCAAAGAACAGGTAGGCCATCGCGGAGGGATGAAATGCGTTTGAATCCACAAGTGACGTTGCAACCCTTTTATAAGTGGCAATTGATTTTGTAGGACCCATTCAGCCACAAGGAATGACAGGAACAAGATACATTATCACTGCGACGAAGTATTTGACTCGTTGGGCAACAGTACAGTTGGTGAAGGATTGCATGGGTGAAGTTCCTATTTGAGCATGTACTGACGTGATTTGTATGCCCGAAGATCTTGATGAGTGATCATGGTACGCACTTCCTAAATGAGATGATCAGCACGCTGACAAGGGAATTTCAGGTATATCACCAGAAGAGCACACCTTATCACCCACAAGCTTACGGAACAGTGGAGGCATTCAACAAAGTGCTTGAAAATGCACTGACCAAGGTTTTCAATGCTCAAAAAAGTGATTGGGACCTTTAGATACCTACAATACTGTGGGCTTATTGAATGACATGCAAGAAGTTGACTGGACAAACCCCTTTTAAGCTTGTCTATGGTGTGGAAGTGGTAGTGCCTATGGAATACATCATACCTAGTCTGCGCATAGCAGCGCTCACAGGTATGATGGATCGCGAAGCCTTGGAGGAGAGGCTCACGCAGCTGGATGAGCTTGAAGAAGAAATATTTTTGGTTGGATTTCACCAGTAGGTCCAAAAGCAACGCGAAAAGGCATGGCATGATCGACACATCAAGTTGTGAAAATTTAAGGTAAATGACCTAGTTTTGTTATATGATAGTAAGTTTGATAAATTTCCATGGAAATTCAAGATGCATTGGTTAGGGCCTTATGTTATTAAGGAGATTACTAATGGAGGAGCGATACAGTTAGTCAAATTAAATGGAGAACCCTTCCCAGGAAAGGTGAATGGTATTTTCTTGAAGCCATACACCGACGGTCCAGCCATATGACTAAATGAAACAAGTGCAGTCTTAGCGCTCCAGGCAGCTGAAAGGAGGCGTGAGACTATAAACTACATTGCTCGGGTTGGGGAGCTACACGATTTGACGATTGCGCGAAGCAAGGATGTGCCACTGGGTCCGTGGTAGTGTGGAGGGAGTTGCGCTACCTAGGGATAAATCGCACAGGTCGGCTGGAAAGTGACCGTTAAAGTCACTTTTCATGAAAAGACAACAGAAGTGATGCCAAATGGAGTAGGCTGCTGACATTTAAGATGAAATTTATGGCTTAGATCCTTGAAAATCTGCCGCCAATTTGGGGGGAACGGTCGGATTTGAATTCAAAATGCCTTATAAAGTGGTTGTCCAGCGAAAAACACTTGGAATTTTGAGAATTGAGTTGTTGCACTCTCAGGTGCACATGAACTGTGAATTCGTTAAAGATCTAGTAGCGACTTCGGCGTTTGAACAATTGTCAAAGAAAACACAAGCACTAGTGAATAGCGTCATGTCGACACGTGCAGGAGCTATGGACAAAGAAGGAGTGGCCGCTGAGGAAAATGTGCAAGAGATTGATATGGGGGCTGGAGTAGTTGCTCTGGAAGTGGCCGAAGTATTGGCAGAGGTCCCTAAATCTCTGAGAACGCCAAGACCGAAGCCAACCCCAAACAAGAAGACTATGAAAGAAGAGAATTTCAAGAAGCCAGCCATACTGGTGCACGTGTCGCCAAGACCAAACCCGCCAAAGCCCACTGCCCAGGAGAAAGGCAAGGCTATAAACCTAGAAGTAGAGGAGGAGGATATCAAAGAAATCCCCATGGACAACAAGGATGTGGGAGTGGAAATAGAGGTTGAAGCTTAGGGTGCGTACCCTATTACATGGTTGTCGGAGTATGTCCCTCCACACAAGCCTATGTCCAAGGTCCCAAAGGACATTAATGAAAGTAAGACTCCCCTGCAAACCCCTCTGTTGTTGGATGAAATCACTTTTGACGGTCCGCGTTTGGCACGGGTGCCCATATTGAAGCTCGAAGACTGCGACTTGGTATACCACGAGAAGTTCCCACACCTAGAGACTGCATTGGAGCCGCAGAAGTGGCTCAGAGGAGTAGAGAAGGTAGGATTACTCAACCTACTCTAGGTGTCGCACTATAACCGCACCCCCGTGACAGTGTTGATCATCAAGCAGCTGCTATGCTTGGTGCATGATGGGTGTTGTGGCTGGAGGAGCCGATACCCATCAGCAATATGTTGATTCACCACATAATCTGTCTTTCGTATATAAGCAAAAATCCAACTATGATCTTTGGCGGCAAGGGTGGTGAGCAAGTGCTTGTAGAATCAATGAAAGAGAAGTTCAAACTGGTAAAGAAGCCATGTGGGTATGCTATATCCAGCATCTGTGACCCCACTGTGAAGGTGGAAATGCAGATCCTTGCAGGAAAGATGATGCGGAAGTTTCACACCGATGAGGTGTCCGCGCCTGTTGTCACGCTCGCACAGCAGTGCATGGAAGGAGTCCGGTTTAACTAGTCAGACTACCTTCGTGGAGAGTTCTTGGTGAACTACGACGAAGCACAAGAGCAGAGCAAGACCTTCCACTATGTGTGAATCTTGCAATCGATCATACTCGTAGCATGGGAGTTACCAGAAGAGAGCCAATTCCCCTCAGTCATGCCATACCTTCCTGAAGTAGCGAAGTACGCTTCGCTGTGGGTGACCAAGGATGCAGAGTGCGTTCAGGACAGCAAGATATTCTAGATCTTGATGAAAATGAATATTAGGATGGCCATCAATCGTAAGCCATGATTATCACCCACGGTATATGCTAACCTACAGAGCTATGCCGAATTTAAAGTTTATTTCCATCAGATATCAATCAGGGCACGGAAGGACCCTGCACATAAGTGGTACGATTTGTTGTACCTAGCCACAGATGATGCCATTGATGTGGTGTTGGATAAATGGTTGATGGAGTGGTGCAACACCACGAACTTGGCAATGGGTGGAAGCAAGTCCGTCACATAGAAGAAGAAGGAAGAGGCTAAGATGAAGATGGCGCAATTGGTAAAAAAGAGGAAAAAGGAGGCCGTTGAGAAGACCCAAGCAGAACAGGCAGGAAAGGAGGCAAGAAAACAGATAGGTGGCGCAGAGTCGGGCTCTGACAAAGGCGCGTGGTAGCCTCCACCCAAGACCGACGAAGAGGACACATAACAGCACGGCGCGGACCCTCAGGAGACGTCTGCCCGCATTAAATGCCCGAGAGATATGGAAAAGGGAGGGTCCAAAAAGAAATCCAAGGTGACCAAGACCTCGCTGGACCCTATCACACTAATGGAGGGTGACTTATATGACATCAGTGACACAGTCAGAGATGTCACCATGGAGGCCCTGCAGAAATTCGAGAAGCATCATCAGATCATCCTAGGGGCCATCCAGATGAGGCTGCAGGATTTTCAGACCCGCATGACACAAGCTGGTCCTATTTCCACCAGCTTGGCTATCGGCACGCCAGAGGCTACCGATATGCTGCTTATGAAGGCTTCCAGTGCGATAGTGCTGCTAGATGGAGCACTGACCATGGAAAATGAGGCTGACAGGTCCACTGTCAATGCTTTGGAGGGAGTGGAACTGAACCTGGGATCACTTCTATGCGAAGCACTCCACCTCTTGTAGGATGGAGTAATTGCAGAGTTGAGGTCTCGTGAGCATCACACTCTCCAGGTGATCAATGAACAGAAGATAAACAATGAGTAGATGGCCCTGCAGAGGAATGTTGCCATCACCGCTGAGGCCGAGGTGACCATCTAGAGAAAGAGGATCATATAGGTCGTGGAGGAGGCATGTAGAATGGTCCCAGAGTTGGCCATTCTAGAGGAGGAGCCAGTTGAGGTCCGCATCCGCAAATTGGCCACAGGGGTGCATGACACTCAGATAGAGATGGCATGGGTTTAGTTGGAGTTGAACCTACAGATTACATAGCTCGAGTTGAGGGCCCAACCTTCAACACTGCCAGAGGTAAAGGAACAGTGGGTGTCCGTTGTCATTGAAGTAGTCACGTGGTGGAGAGTGCAGTAGCGGACTGCACACAATTGTTCGAACAATCATTTGAGGTCCTGACCAGCTTGTAGGAGGAACCAAACATCCAGAGGGTAGAAATGGAAGCACGCGAACTCCAACAGCGCTATGATGAAGTTAAGGGCACAGTACAAACAATCGCACTGACACAGAGGTTAGCCAAGCTGTAGGAAGCTAAGCAGTTGAAGGAACAGGTGGACGCAGCGCTGCACAAGGAAGCAGTGCTGAAGGCATGACTCAAGCCCTGGTTGGAGGAAGCTTACACAATCACAGGAAACATTGAAGGACCCCTTGCGACTCTGCAAGTGATGCAACAACAACTTCAGGTTGACAGCGCAGGGGTAGCAATCGGGAAAACAGTCAAAGATGCGAAGCAGGAAGTAGCTCAGTGCACAGCCGAAGTTGTAGTCATCAGGGTCGAGCTGGATGGGCTTCATGCAAAGATTTCCGTGCCTACTGTGTGACTTGAGGGTGAGTCAAGATGTTTGTGTTAGGGGCTTGTTGGGAGCGGGATTCCCCAAGGGCAGTTTTGGGTCTAAAAGCCCAGGTTTAAGTCAATTTTTGTAATATTATTGTAAAGAATCCGCAATTTGTGGTCGGGGAGTGCGAAGGTGTTATGTGTCATAAAGGGTATTTCACCCTTAGTTTGTAAAAGTAAAGTCGGTTGTAAGAGAACTACCCATGGTTCGCGGACCATGGGATTGTATAGAAAGAGATAAGCTCTAAGTAGTTTGGAGGAGATAGACAATGATGGATGATGTAATAGAGTCATAGCTTTAGAGCAAGAAGCCTAAGTCTTGGGTTGTAGCGTAGGTAAAGGCTCTTCAGCTGAGTGCGCAGAGGCCTAGGGTATAAGTTCGCAGCTGAGTGGACGGACCCCTGTAGCTATGTGCGCAAGGCGAACAGAGTTTGTAACCACTTGGGAGATATTAATAAAGAGAGATATTCTGCATTTTTGTGTCTTTGTTCTGTTGATGCATATTGATATGTGATTTATGAATATGATTTATTATGCTTATATGGCATGCAAATGAATGCAATTACATTGAATAATTGAACGCACATACGAATATCTGTTTATGTGGGGATAACTATAATTGTTTGATAAGATAAGCAAGGCACTTAGATTAATTGGAGAATTTGTACGGCACATTGCCATAGCAGCACGGAAGTACCTGAGCAGCAGGCTCAGGCTGTGCAAAGGACGATCCTATCCTTTCAAGGAGGTATCGAAGAATGGAACACAGGGTTTGTCTTGCAAGCCCTAGAGCGAAGCAATCTGCACGAAGGTAGGGATAGAGGGAATTAAACGACATCACAACCATCTCAGGGTGCGGAAACTTGGTTCCAGCATCCCCCCATACTGCTTCGAGTGAGAATTTAGTCCGCGCTTCGCGAGCTGATGTCGAAAGGGCCAGTAATGTAGGGATTTTTTTGGCTAATTAACGTTGAACCTAGGTCAGGCCCCCTCAATCCAACATGTTCGGTGATTCATTCATATATATTTATATATAGATATATATATATATACTCGTTTGTCTTTATTAGATCAATACTATTACTCCTCTCTTAAAGGCTCACTTTTATTTCCCATTTGGTAGAAGAACCTTGATACATTCTAGAACTAAACATTCCACAAGACATACTCACTTTTTCATCTGAAAGTACATGTACATTACTCTCCATACTTACCATTGTATCCAAGGAGAAACTCTAAGAAAAATGGCAGATGGGCCTTATTTTTGGAAGGGCTCATACAACAAATGGTGCAAAGTCTAATTGGGACGTTTCATCGAGGAGACCCTCTTACATGTTGGCAGGTTTCGACACTGTCAATAGGAGGGTGATGAATAATAGGAAATTTTGCAAATTAAAAATAAATTGGTTTTTCATGATAGGGGTGATGTGTCACCTCACTCAATGCCTATAAATATTGAAGGATTTCCCATGGTAGGCGAGGCCTAGAATGTAACCAGATGTTGCTGATGCTGAAATGTCTCTAGAATTTCATGATCTAGGTTCCTAAGTAGCCATACTCAGTTGAGTTATACATGAGTGGTATCGATAATTTTTCTTCCATTCCCAAGTTATCTCTTTATTACTATATCTTGATACTACTTGTGGGCCCTTACAACTCGAGAATTTATGGGGAGAAGTCCCCCCTGGATATGGTTGGGAGGAAAACTAGATGGTTCAAATGAGTTGCTTAAATAATCAGAGATGGATCATATTTCCAACTATTGTAGTGAGGATCTCATTATGTATAAATTCAATTTCTTGAAAATTTAGTATAGTATTGGTATAAATAATTGCAGAAATTTAAATTGTTGTAAGCATGAAATTTTGGTTTAAGCTTATGTTATTTGGACTCTTATTACCTAAGAGTAGTATATATGTACAAATGTTTATATCTCAAGTTGGAATTATTATTGGTGTATTTTATTGTACTAACCTTGGTATTGTAGAGATTTGAGGAAGAAAAGCCAAATACTGCTCAAGGAAATTACAATGAAGAATTCCAAAAGGGGTTGGGTAAGTGTTTCATGAGTTATGGTTTTGTTTCATCTTAATTGAAATAGGTAATTAGATTCATGTTTGAGAAATGGTTTCAGGATATGCTTTCCAAGTTTTTGGAATAGGGCCCTAAATGGGCAAAGCTATTATTTTTATTATTGATCTGGATCTTGGGGGGAGGTCCTCGAGATCTGAAAAGTTAAAATGCTAGAAGAAAAAAAGAAAGATAACACACAGTAAACAAAACCATCGAGGAACCTTTTATTAAATAAAGAATAACTGTAAAAGCTACATTGTGGTGGACAATTTGTCATTTTTACAAAATGTGACTTGTTACTCATAGACTTTTTTGGTTACAATACCACAAGGAAATTCCATGGGTGGGTAAATACCATGGGTGAATGAATACCATGGGTGGATGTCACTAACAATATTATGGTTAAATTACATGAGTGGATAAATACAATGAGAGGATGAATACCAAGGGTGTTGATATTCAAGTGTGTGTTGGTGGTCATGCGCATCAACTTGTCGAAGTACATGTTCAGCTCCAATTGGACTTGCTTCTTGTCTTCGTCTTGGTGAGTGTGTTGAATGGTTTGGATCACGTGTGTTCGCAAAATAACATGATGCTGCTGAATCCCTTGCATGTGATCAACAACACTACTCACCATGTCTGATCCATGCCAGCTGCTAGGATAGATCTATAACTTGCACGAGTGTAGTTTCATCCATGAGTGCATGTTGTGCCCATTGTTGTTGTTGTTCTTGCTGTAACTCATTCGTCTATTTATGCAACTTCATGATCTTCCTTGAGTTGCTGCTTCAACACATGAAACTCCTTCTTTGTTCCATTCTCTGTCTCTGCATGATCTTCATGTCACTTCGACACCTCATAGCCTGAGTCTCCAAAGTTTCTTTCATCATCAGTGGATCTGCTTGAGCTTGCAACTTTGTTCTGCCTCTGTGTTGTCAACAACCTTCCTCTTGCATTCGTTGCATTCATTGCATTCGTTGCATTTGTTGCATTCGATGTGCTTCTGTCAGCTATTGTTCATGATGTTGCTTGCTGTGATATTGTTGTTGTCATATCTTAATGTCCTTTTCTATGAACAACTTGATATCTCCATGACTAGGAAAGCTCATAGACATTTGAGCGACTGCATTTCTAGGTGTGCTCTTGTTGAAATTGGAAACTAGGGCCAAACACCATGTGGTTCATCTTATTAATAGCAGCTGATATTTTTCTTGGATGCCTCTCATTGAGAGGTGTAGGATTGATCTAAAGATCATTTGATTCCGATAAGTATTCATGGAGATATGAGTTTATTTGTGTTACGGGACAATTCCTCAAGGTCGGCCAGCAACCAAACAAACCCCACTTGTGCTCAACGTTTTAGTATAAATAGAGGTCGCCTTCAAGCAATTTCTACACACTCACTTGGGATCTCTTCCTCTCTATAGGACAGATCCTAATGGATAATGTTGCTTTGATGGAGAAAGGATCTACGCTACCCTAATGGAGATCTATACTGCCCTAATGAAGAAGCCCTAGCTGCAGAAAGTAAGGGAGATCTAGAATGGTGAAGGAAGCCTACATAATGCAACAAGGAAAGATCTAATTGTTGTCATAGAAAGAGACCCTATCCATTGTACTAAAAGGCTCCTATATGCAGCCCTAAGGAGAGACCTATACGCTGTTCAAAATAGCCCTAGTCGCAGTTCTGTTCATGCCCTAATCACAGTCCATATACGCCCTAACTGCTGGCCTTATTTCGCACTAGATGTTGCCCTACATCCACAATTTAAGAAGACTCTTATACGCTAGAAATAGGAGGCCTTATCTGCCTAGACACAGTCCTTTAACATGCAATCTCAAGAGGCCTCTATGTTGCCCTAGCCGCAGTCCTCAAAGGTGATATAATCTGTAGTCAATGAGGGTTCTATGCAACAAGAGGAGGATTCCTATATGCTGGAAAGAGGAGCCCTTAACGCAGTCAAAAGAAGACTATTCAAGCATGCCCCAGCCACAGCCATGGAGGAGTCTTACCACAGCTATCATACCTCAGATTTGGACAGCAACAACGTCAAGCTTCAGGCAGATGAGGAAGGTCTAAAAGTGGTTTGTATGACATGGAGAAGAGTGCTGAAGGGTATATGTTGAAGTCTATCCAGCAAGGCAGCATATGTTAGGACTGTGTTGATAATAGTACAGTCACTTGGATGGAGAAAGGGGTGTGAACTTGATGAAGGTTATGAACAGTAAATTCTATGAGAGAACTCACTGTGTTGAATACCTTGGTTGGAAACCTTTGGAGCAGTAAAGGGGGCTGTTAGAGGGAAGATTAATATAGGCTTATGTTTAGTGACATTGGTGGAACTTCATCATTAATAGAAGGCAGATTGAAGAGCTGACCGTATGAAGGTACAGACTTCCTTGTGAGCAGCAGAGGAAGACTATGTGTTAGGTTGTAGGCCATAACACCACAGTCAATATTTCGTATGAGTATTTGAGTGCTCAAATAATTAGCATAATATATATGGAGTTCTCATGCTGCTGAAGCTATTAGAAGAATGTTTGATGTTGCTGTAATATAAGATGGACAGAGCTAGTGTCATGGGTTGGTTCAATTGCCAAGGAGCGGCGTGATGATGTAAGGGTCTCACCTTGAAGGACCTTATCTGCAAATTAGCTAAATATTGAAGGCTTCTCTCCAAGCTATAGTCATTGGTGTCAGGTATATAACTGCATTATGTCACCTTCATGGTGAAGATCTCTGCTCTTATCTAGTCAAGTCAAAGTGTTGACCTCTGATGTATGTGTACTATCTCTCTCTTTATTGAATTATTGAAGAACATATAAGAAGAGTTGATCAAGGGTTTTCCCACATTGGGGTTTGTCCCTAGCTAGCACCAGATCTTGTGTCCTCTTGTCTTGGCTTGTCTTCTGTGATTTATATTTATGTTCTATCTACAGTTTACTTTAATGCTGATGTGATTTCTAATTTGGAAAATATATTGAGCTAACTGTGAAAATTGAAATAAATTGCTCTAAGCATAAAACATACCTAAAATTAACATGGTATCAGGGCTGAGGTGAAGACAATGCCCAAGCAAGAGTGAAAGAGAAATCACCAATAGTTGGGAAAGGAAAAAAGGATCAATGGATTCCTCATCCCTCTTCAAATTCACCAAGGGTGAAGTCGAAGTAGAGTATATTATTAGAATGGCACGTCGAAAGCTTCTGATGGCCTACATACAAATCACTTCAATGGGAAGTCCAGATCTCAGGGTGAAAGGAAAGGCAGATGCCTTTCTTGCAATAAGTTCGGCCATTATGCAAAGGAGTAAGGACACATCACTTGATGATGATAACATGTTGAAAATAGCAACAAGAAATGCTAAATATAGAAGTGCTAAAAATAACATTACTATAAATAGCATTTCGGGATACATTCTAATTTTAGTTAGTCCCTGAACTAAAATTGAGAATTAAAATTCGAATTTGATCTTAGCAGCTGTTTGAAAAATAATTAATTAATTCATCTTGAGTTAATTAGTTGGCGAAAATCAAACATGAAGTATATGTGAAGACATGCAACAATTTTCCCTTTGATTGAGGAAGTTATCCCTTAATTAAAGTGATCAGGATGAGTTGTACTTTGAGTTGTAATTAGTTAGCTCAATTAACTGAATTAAATCCAGTTAGATTAGTTCCAACAGTTTGTGGAAATGATTGTGAGTTCAGTTAGTTAATGCATGCATTCAAGTAACTACTGTACTTCAGATAACTGAATATTCTCTCATAAATAACCCATGCATGTCAGTTCAATTAGAGACCTAGTTGAGATCAGAGGATTGGACAGTGTACTATCAGTTGCAAGAATATTCCATTGAGGATATCTCTTGCATGCAGAAGGAATTCATTCCTTGGAGATTGTGCAGTTACTTCTGAGTTTGGTGAGTTGTGCGAGAGGTGAATTCACACAGGTGGCAGCTAGAGGACCTAGGAGAAACTGCACAAGGAAATAGGAGGCTTGGAGGACTGGAGGAAGGCATATGTTGTGTCTATTCAATCTATGAGCAGCATTTGTACTGAGAGCTGGATAGCTTGTGAGCTAAAGTTTTGTGTAATCCAGAGATATTTCCACTTGTATGATAATACAGATAGTGGGGTTTTTAGCTGAGGCTTTCCCAAGAGTATTCTTCTATGTTCATGTGTGATTGATTTCTCATTCTCTATTATATGTGTTCTATTTGATCTTGCTCAAAAATTTTTAAGCTTCCGCAAGTTTGTTTGTAGAAGTAGATCAAGTATTTTGCTTTAGTATATTGCATTATCAAGTGATCTACAGTGGGAAATTCTACATGGTATTAGAGAAAAGGTGATCAAAGAGAAGAACAATATACAAAGAAGGGAGAAGTTAGAAGTTTGAAGTTCCTGATTTTAGAAATCGAATTCTTATCACATCTCAAATTTCACCAATGGCGTTCAACAGTTTGAGACTCGAGTATTCCCTTGATGGCAGCTTGAATTATATAGCCTGGAAGGATCGCATGGAAGCGGTGTTAGAGGACAACAGTTTGAAGTACTTGATTGATCAAGAAGTCCCCAAGACAGCAGTTTCTAATGCCCAAGAATTGGCGAAATGGAAGAAATGTGTGGCTAGAGCGAGGAGAATCCTTCTGGAGGGAGTTCGATACCACATTGTCTCGAGTCTCCATGGGAAGGAGAGACCTTTTTCAATGTGGAAAACATTGAAGGATCTATATCAGAACAACAGTGATTAGAGGAAGCTAGCGCTGAAAGACAAGCTTCGGAAAATCAAGTGTGAAAAGGGCGACACGATCTCTACATATCTGAACAACCTCACCACCTGCAGGGATGAGCTTGGAAGTGTAGGGGTCATGACAGCCAATGATGACATGGTGAGTCTTGCTCTCCTCAGTCTTCCTAAGAGCTGGCATAGCTACCAAGACTCAGTAAATGGAAGAGAGAATATTCCAGATTGAGAACGACTTTGGTTGGATCTGATGCAGGAGGAGATAAGAAGAAGCACTAGAGATGAATCTTCATCAAAGCAAGATGATGAAGAAAATCTAGCCTTAGCGAGTAAGGCGAGGAAAGGGAAGGGGAAGGCTTCCCATTCCAAGAAGATTGACAAATCGAAAGTGAGATGCTTTCATTATCATGAGGTGGGCCATTATGCTACGAATTGTCTACAGAAGAAATCCAAGAAGGGATCCTCGAAAGGATCTGATGGTGAGGCACTGGCCTCACAGTTCGAATTGGATTTCACCCTCATCGCATGCATGGTTTCATCGATGGTGGGATGTGTTTGGTACCTGGACAGTGGAGCTTCATTCCACATGACTAGTGACAAGAGTCTATTCAGTACCTTGGAGGAGAAGGACCTCCAGATGTGCATAGAGATGGGTGATGATGGAAAGTATCGTGTTTCAGGTGAAGGTACGGTTGTCTTTTAGAGGGAGCATGGAGCTCCTCTCACCCTGACTGATGTAAAGTATGTGTCTGGTCTGAAGAAGAACCTTGTATCAGTCATTATGCTGGAAGACAAAGGCTATGATGTAGTCTTTAGTAAAGGAAAGGCATTCTTGAGGCATATCGACACTAGACAAACCAAGAGGATTGGGCTTTGAGTTAAGAATCTCTACAAGCTAGAGGTAGGTGACTATGTTGCATTGAGTTCCAAAGCAGAGTTGGTGCAGAGCCAAGATGTTGGCGAGCTATGGCATAGAAGATTGGGCCACTTTCACCATGGGGCATTGAAGATCATGCAATAGATTTCTACCGAACTTCCCAAGGGTAAACTGGAACAAGTGGATACATGCAAAGGTTGTACCTTAGGTAAGTATGCAAAATCTTCCTTTTAGGATTGAGACAATAGATTTGGAGCAATCCTGGAGTGAGTTCATACAGATTTGTGTGGACCATTCTCTACAGCCTCCACCACTAAACAAAGGTAATATGTTATTTTTGTTGATGATTTTTCTCATAGATGTTGGATCTACTTCATGCAGAAGAAGGATCAAACCTTCTTAAGGTTTTGTGAGTTCAAAGCCTTGGTTGAGAAAGAATCTGGAAAGAAAATAAGAGCCTTTCGAAGTGACAATGGTGGAGAGAATGTATCCCAATAGTTTAAGGACTTATGTGTAGCAGAAGGAATTAAACGGGAATTGACGGCACCCCATAACCCATAGAAAAATGGGGTGGCCGAAAGGAAGAATAGATATATTGTGGGAGTAGCTCGGGCGATGTTGCATGACCAAAGCCTACCACTTCATTTGTGGGCTGAGGCATGCGATATAGCAGTATACTTGCAGAATAGAAGTCTGCACCGTATACTGGGGATGAAAACACCAATGGAGGCTTTCTCTGGGAAGAGACTAGATGTGAGTCACTTCAGGATCTTTGGATCATCAATTTATTTCCATGTGACCAAAGATGCTCGGAAGAAGCTAGAACCAACAACTGAGTTGGGGATACTTGTGGGGTACACTGATACACCCCACAACTATCGGGTGTTCTTGCCTACCAGTTAGAGGATAGTGGTACGCGGAGATTTGAAGTTTGATGAGGAAAAGGCCATGCGAGTATCCCTTGAGAGGGAGATCAAGTTGCATTCAGAGGAGGAAATTTTGGTTCCTAAGGAGGAGGAGCCTCAGACTGATGTTGAGCAACCGCATGTAGAGGATCCAGGAGTGGAGACATCCACTCATGCAGAGTCTTCCAGAGATGGGTGGAAATGCTTAAGGGAAGCTGACAGATTGGTGATGGATGTGAGAGAGAATGTGGGAAAGCCATCCTCTCAGCACAGACAGAGGATATCACCCGAGCGGTACACTGGTTACATGGCCCTAGTTGGGGAGTGTGTAGAGACCGAACCTTCTTCCTTTGAGGAAGAAGTGTAGAAACTAGTCTGGATTGATGCTATGGTAGAGGAGTACGACTACATCATTCAGAACAGTGTTTGGGATGTTGTCCCAAGACCGAAGGACAAGTCAGTGGTGAGTTCTCGATGGCTTTACAAGGTAAAGCAAGTAGTTGATGGCAGTGTGGAGAAACATAAGGCAAGGTTTGTTGCCCATGGTTTCGCACAGGTCGAGGGGATCAACTATGATGAGACTTTGCTCTTGTAGCAAGGTACTCATCTATCAGATCGATGTTGGCACTATCAACACAGATGGGTTGGAAGATCCATCAAATGGACGTGAAGATTGCATTCCTCAATGGCAAGATTGAGGAAGAGGTGTACATAGAGCATCTGGAAAGTTTTGAGACCTTCAATCGTGAGTCACATGTACGTTGACTCAAGAGGGATTTGTACGGGCTGAAGCAAGCACCTTATGCTTGGTACACCAGGATTGACAACTATTTCACTGGGTTGGGCTTCACAAAGAGTGAAGTAGATGCGAACCTTTACCACATCATGGTAGAAGGTAAGCCATTGATCATTGTTCTTTATGTTGATGATCTGATATTGACAGGTGATGATCAGTTGATCAAGTCTTGCATGGAGGACCTTGCAAGAGAGTTCGGGATGAAAGAGATGGGTCTTATGCACTACTTTCTAGGCATGGAAGTGTGGCAGAAGGATGGGGAAGTGTTTGTGTCTCAAGGCAAGTATGCCAATGAGATACTCAGGCAATTACACATGGAGAAGTGAAAGCCCATGCAGACTCCTCTAGCAGGTAACTGGAGGAAGGAGGATGCTACTTCAGGTGAGGTAGTAGCTACTATTGTTTATCAGAAGCTTGTGGGTTCATTGATGTATCTAGTGATCATACGACCATATTTGTGCTTTGCGGTGAACCAGCTGATTCAAGCTATGGTTCAGCCTACCGAGCTGTTTTGGAAGGCAGCGAAGCATGTGCTGAGATACCTCAGAGGCACATCTCAATATGGATTATGGTGCAGACGAACAGAGGGAGTGAAGCTTCAGGGCTACACCGATGCAGATTGGGTAGGGAGTCAAGAATGTTGTTATCTTACCATTAATATTATTACAGCAAGCAAAGCCATCCCCTCCATTTGAGCAAACTATCTTGGCAGGAGTCAAGCAAGCAATTTCCTACCCTACCTATTTTATGGTGTATTAACCTATGGAAAAAGCTTTTGGGAGAATCTGTTTCGAACGATTCAACGAATGCACTCGCGGGATTAGATGAAAGAAAGATAGAGCCAGTCATTTACTAGGAACCAGCACCCACCAGGAAATAATCACTTTGGGAATGGGGCGTCCTCCAATCCTTAGCACCTTCTCTATGGCCTTTATTTCCGTAGATCAAAAAGCTTGAGAAGGAAACGAATAAGCCTATCAAACTGGAAGAGCACTTCAGGAGGAATTTTCAACCTTGGTTCAGCTGTAGTTTCTTTGTACAATAGGAAATAGAGGTCAGTTGCACTTAACTCAGCAAAGGCTGAATACATGGCTGCCAGTCAGGCAACATGTGAGGCCATTTGGATCTGAAAAATTCCAGTTGGATTGTTTTTTCAGAGGATGGATCCAACTGTGATCTATTGCGATAATCAGAGTTGTATCAAACTCTCTGAGAATCCAGTATTTCATGATAGGTCCAAGCACATCGATATCCAGTATCATCATCTTTGAGACTGTGTGGTGAAGAGGATCATGTTGTTGCTGTATGTTTCGACCGAGGAGAAGGATGCAGATATTTTGACTAAGGCATTGTCAAAATGAAAATTCGAGTTCCACAGAGATAGGATTGGGGTGACAGATAATCCCTTTCTTGTTGAGAGGGAGTGTTGAAAATAGCAACAAGAAATGCTAAATATATAAGTGCTAAAAATAGCATTGCTATAAATAGCATTTCAGGATACATTCTAATTTTAGTTAGTCCCTGAACTAAAATTGAGAATTAAAATTCGAATTTGATCTTAGCAGCTATTTGAAAAATAATTAATTAATTCATCTTGAGTTAATTAGATGGAGAAAATCAAACATGAAGTCTATGTGAAGACATGCAACAATTTTCCCTTTGATTGAAGAAGTTATCCCTTAATTAAAGTGATCAGCATGAGTTGTACTTTGAGTTGTAATTAGTTAGATTAGTTAAATGAGTTAAGTCCAGTTAGATTAGTTCCAACAGTTTGTGGAACTGATTGTGAGTTCAGTTAGTTAATGCATGCATGCATGTAACTACTGTACTTCAGATAACTAAATATTCTCTCATAAATAACTCATGCATGTCAGTTCAGTCAGAGACCCAGTTGAGATCATAGGATGGGACAGTGTACTATCAGTTGCAGGAATATTCCATTGAGGATATCTTTTACATGTAGAAGGAATTCATTCCTTGGAGATTGAGCAGTTACTTCTGAGTTTGGTGAGTTGTGTGAGAGGTGAATTCACACAGGTGGCAGCCAGAGGACCCATGAGAAACTGCGCAAGCAAATAGGAGGCTTGGAGGACTGGAGGAAGGCATATGTTGTGTCTATTCAGTCTATGAGCATCATTGAGGGATTTTACTGAGAGCTGGATAGCTTGTGAGCTAAAGCTTTGTGTAATTTGGAGATATTTCCACTTGTATGATAATACAGATAGTGGGGTTTTTAGCTGAGGCTTTCCCTAGAGTATTCTTCTGTGTTCATATGTGATTTATTTCTCATTCTCTGTTACATGTGTTCTACTTGATCTTGCTCAAAATCGATTAAGCTTTCGCAAGTTTTTTTGTAGAAGTAGATCAAGTATTTTGCTTTAATATATTTCATTACTAAGTGATCTACAGTGGGAAATTCTACATAACAATCATTCCAGGGACATCTTCAGAGAAAGCAAGGAACCCCAGGTATGAAGAATCAAATGTTGTTCATGATAAGATAAAGAAGTGTTATCTTTTATTGGCCCTCTCCTGCAGGTTCTTTGGGAATCTGGCTTATTGATTGTAGTGCTTCAAGGCACTCCATCATATAGAAGGGTTCTCTCTCTAATTTGATAGAGATGGAAACAATTGTGGGATTATACTTGGAGCTGATGCCACCTATCCTGGAAAGGGTGTAGGAAATGTTACCCCTCAATTGAATGAAGGTAAATCTCTTTTATGTACCTGATCACCAGAAGAACCTGGTGTCCATTTCGGCAATGGAAGTCAAAGGTTACAGGGTGGCATTCATCTATGGAAAGGTACGTGTTTGAAAATGAAATTTTTAAAGATGATTTTACTCATGGGTTCAAGGTTGGAAATTTGTATCAAGTTGCAGGATGGTCCATCGGGGACCATGTCAGTTGACACATCTCATCTATAGTGTTGAAAATGCAACAAGATGATGGAGCTTAGTGAAAATAAGTAACCTTCACTAAGTGGGCCCGCAGACTATTTTTGGTGCAAAGTCTATTTTTAGACTATGTCTATTTTTAGACATATGGATCATGGTCTATGAGTTGCAGGATGCTATTTATGGATGATTGGTCATGTTGGTAAAATAGATGGACCTCTACTTTTAGACATATGGGTGGAGTCTATTTTTAGACTGCCAGTCAAAAAATAGAACAGTCGAATATTATTAGCTCTTAATAATATTTGGACTATAAACAATATCTTATCCTCTTGCAGCACTTGAGTTCGAGCTATGGATGTGGCACATGAAACTACCAGAAGGAAATACGCTTTTCCTATGGGTTATTTAAGCTATTGCATGATGGACTTCAATTAGAACTCAAGTGATTGAGTTTGGTGGAGTTGATTGAGGAGTTGATGGGGTTGTGTTCAGTTCATAGTTTTAAAAATCGCTCAGAAAAACCGGTAACCGGTCAAACCGGCCGGTTAGCTAGCTGGCCGGTCCGAACCGGCCTAAAAACCCGATCAGACCCTTCATTTGCCTGATTTTTGGCCCTAACCGGTGAAAACCAGCCGGTTTAGGACGGAACGGCCGGTTTGTATCAAACCGGCCGGTTCCGTCCTAAACCGGCCGGTTTATGGCATGCCCACCGAATCTTGGAAAAAGGCGTTGGTGGTTTGTGGTTTAGGGGTTTTGGGGGGGAGGTAAAGGTATTTTCCCTCCAAAAACACCCTCTCCAAGCTATAAGAGACCCCTCTCACTCTCATTTGTCTCACACAACTGATTTGGAGTGTTTGTGAGTGTTTGTGAGTTTGTTTGTGAGCTTGGAGAGTGTGGAGTTTTTGCTGAAGTAGTCATCTTGGAGTTGGAGTTGGAGCTATTTTGGAGATAGTGTGTAGCTGTCAGTGGAGTTGCCATCTTCAAGAGGAGGCTAAGGGAGCTAGTTTGCATTTCCAGGTAAGGATTTGCACTTGATAATTCCTCATTTGAGTCTGTTGTCCATGATTTTTTTTTTAATGTGTTATACTTATAAACTTCTCACTTCTATGATCTATCATGTATGCTATAAACTCTCTAGCTCTATGCTATCAAATTTTGTAGCTTGAGCCTTGCATGTGCATTTGTTTTCCTACATTTATCTTTGGTTTTCCATTTTGCTTAGCTGCAATTTTTTTTTTAAATGGCAGATTTCTTTGCAAATTGTTATTATTTCAAGCAAACATGGCTCCAAAAGGAAAGGACAGTGCATGGGCTCATTGTGATGTAATTGATGGAAAAATGATATGAAAATTATGCCATAAATCTATTGGAGGTGGGGGTATTCTTAGGTTGAAACAACACTTGGCTGGGGTAAGAGGCCAAGTAAAGCCATGTGATGCACTAAATGCATTGTTAGGTCCTATTAGGGCAGAATACATTGCCAAGCTTGAAAAATTTTATGAGGATAAGGCTAGGGAGAAGGCCATCCAAGATGAAATTGCAAGGAAGAGGGAATTATTAGAAGCCATGAAAGAGAGTGGGTATGATGATTATGAGATTCAAGACTCCACTTCTATCCCTTCCACCAATGACCCCTTTCACTATGTTCATCCTTCTGTTGGACTTGGCCAACCATCAAAAGGAACAAAGAGAGCAAACATCCAAAGTTATTTCTCATCTTTTGCCAACATTGCCTCTTCTAAATCTAATCCCACTTCCTCCCAGCCAAGTTCTCAACCCACTTTGGATCAACATTGGAAAAAACAATGCAAAGAAACTTCTCACCAATACATTGCTAGATGGTGGTATGATTCAGATATCCCATTTAATGCTGCTCGCTCACCTTATTACCAAGCTATGTGGGACTCTGTTATAGCTGCAGGAAAGGGCTTCAAAGGCCCTAGTATGCATGACTTGAGGGGAGCTCTTTTGCAAAAAGAGATATCTTCCATTGATGAGTATTTGGTTGAGTTTAAAGAGTCATGGCTCAAAACACGTTGTTCCATTATGTCAGATGGATGGACCGATGGAAATAACCGCACTATCATTAATTTCCTTGTTTCTTGCCCTCAAGGAACCATGTTTTTGAAATCAGTTGATGCATCTGATAAGGTAAAGGATGCAATCCTTCTATTTGAGCTTTTGGATAACGTTATTCGGGAAGTTGGGGAGCAGCATGTTGTGCAGGTCATCATTGATAATGCCTCAAACTATGTTCTTGCTGGAAAGATGCTTGAGGCCAAATATAAGACCATATTTTGGACTCCATGTGCTGCACATTGCATAGACCTCATGCTTGAGGATATAGGCAAAGTGGAGTGGGTAAAAAACATTGTAGAGCATGCCAAGTGCATTACAAAATACATTTACAACCACTCATGGGTATTGAACCTAATGAGGAAACACACTAGAGGCAAAGAGCTTGTTAGGCCTGCAATTATGAGATTTGCAACTCACTTCCTCATGTTGCAATGTCTCAATGGTCAACATAAAAACTTGCAGAAAATGTTTTCCTCTGAAGAATGGTCTGAATCTTGGTGGGCTCGTAGACCAGATGGAAAAGACACCAAAAAGAAAGTGTTAGACACTTATTTTTGGAAAAGGTCTGTAGAGCTTGTGAAAATTACCGAGCCCCTTGTTAAGGTGCTAACGTTGGTGGATGGGGAAAGATTGGCCATGGGCTACATTTATGAAGCTATGGATCAGGCAAAGGAGCAGATACGGGAAGCTTACAAGGACAGGTTAGCTAAATATGGCCGTATATGGGAGATCATTGATAACAGATGGAACAACCAACTCCATCGTCCTATACATGCAGCCGGGTATTTTTTGAACCCAAGGTATCACTATAAAAATCAGCTAGGAGATCAGCATGATGGGGAGGTCAGAGCTGGATTGATTGATTGCTTGGAGCGCATGGTCCCTAACCATGTAGACTAGTTGGAAATACATAGACAGCTTACTATTTTCAATATGGCAAGTGGTACTTTTGGCAAAAACTTGGCAAAGATGGCAAGAGATGTGGACCAACCAGGTAAGCAATTCCAATTTCCATTTTGTTTTTCATTTCAAGTTAAAATTGTTTACGTTCTTTACAATTCAAATTATAAACTAAGTTACTAATTATTGTCTTTTTCTTTGCAGCACATTGGTGGGAGTCATTTGGTGGCTAGTGTCCTCAATTGCAAAGGTTTGCAATTAGAGTCCTCAGTCAAACTTGCAGTGCTTCAGGTTGTGAGCGCAATTGGTCTGTTTTTGAGCGCATACACACGAAGAAGAGAAACCGTTTGGAACAAAAATGGTTAAATGATCTTGTTTTTGTGCAATACAACCTTCGACTGAGGAGGAACCAAATGATGAGCAAATCACCTGATCTAGATCCCATTGTGTTGGACGATATTGATCCAACATCAGAATGGGTGGAGGAGACTGAAGATCCTGTGTTTGAGGCTGATTTTGATATCGACATGGCTTTAGCGGGGGATGAGGCAGATTATGTGGCGGCATCAGAACCAGGATCAGTAGCGGCATCAAGGAAAGGCAAGGAACCAATGGAAGGCACTAGTCGTGCAGGTCGACAAACTCGTGCTTCCATTAGGTCCACTTCTATTGTAATTGGTGGCATTGATACTGATGTTGCAGATCAAGCTGAGGCATCCTCAGACTCTGAACCAGATGATGTCTATGTAGCTCCTGATGATGATCCTGTGTCTAGTAGTGGTGATGGACTTGATGATTGATCATGTGTACACTGTAGACTTGTAGTAGGCCAATGGCCTCATAGCTTGTAGCATTGTTTTTGGACTTTATAGGCCATTTAGAGCCTCATTTCTTATGTATTTTGCTATTTTGTCAATGATATGTATTGCACTCGGTGCCATTTTGATATATTCACCTTTGCATGGTATATAAATGAGCAAACTTTGCATATTTTGTCTCTATTGGCTTGGAATCATGGTTTTACATCTTAAAAATAGTTTTGTTTCATTAAAAATTAATTATTTAATGTATTTTTTTAAAACCGGTTCGTTTAGACCAAACCAGTCCCGGTTAGACCGGTTCCGGTCGGTAAACCGGTTCATTAGGTGGATCGGTCCGGTCACCGGTTCCGGTTTTAAAAACATTGGTTCAGTTTGACTTAGTTGAACTATTTGTATTTAGTCTAACTACCAAATACACTAGTGATGAGTGATGTGAATTAATTATTAATTAATTCACTAATTATTAACTCATAAATCAACTAAAGAATACATCAGTTAACTCAGTACATGGACAGTTCAATGGAGACAAGTGTTAGAGGTGGGTGAAAGGGTGAGACTACTATCATTTGTGACTATAGCTGTGCATGAGATTTGCACAACCATTGATTGAGATTACCAATGAGGATTGCGCAGTACAAGAAAAAGGGAATTTTAACTTGGATCTGATCTATTCTCAACTTGGATTGCGCAGTAGAGGCAGGCAAACAGTGGAGGAGATTTGAACTCGTGACTTGTTCAGATCTGAGCTAGTTTGTGTGTAGCATGTGGAGATAGTACTGAGTACTTGTGAGGAGTATTGTACTATGTATTGTTACATGTTCTCTATCATTGTAATATACAGATAGTTGGGGGTTTTTAGCTGTATGCTTTCCCCATTACATACTGTGTTGATATGTGTGATTGATGTTTCAATGTGCGCATGCGATTGTTTTTTTAATTTCGCAAATTTATGATCAATGGTAGAGGAGGTTATGTATTATGCATGCATTCCGCAAATAGTGTATAATCAGGATAATCTCTGTGAATAAGTGTTATATTATTCAAATTTCTACATGGTATCAGAGCGAAGTTGATCATCAAATCTATTATTCAAAAAGTGATTACATTTTTATTTCTTCAGGCAGAGTCTGTAATCGGGCCAGGTAGCCTCTGGATTCATCCTTCTTTTGGAAGGTGAGATATCGAGTAAATACCCATACAGTCAATCTCTGTACGAGAAATACTTTGTTCTCACGAATTTTAGATCAAAAGCGGTTGAGTTTTGAGTTGGTGGAATTTGAATTTGCAGCAGTGTTTTCTTGGTGTCAAAGTTGAAATGTCTTTCAACAGATTGTGATTGGAGTATGCCCTTGAAGTCAGCTCGAATTATATTGCATGGAAAGACAGGATGGAGGCAGTGTTAGATGACAATGGGTTGAAGGAGTTCATAGAGGCTGAGGTCCCAAAGCCTACTGATGCTGCTCAAGTTGAGGCTTGGCAAAAGAAGACAGCAAAGTGTCGAAGGATTCTGTTGGAGGGCGTGAAGGATCACATTGTATCCAGCCTGCATGGAAAGGCTTCTCCATACTTGATGTGGAAAGTGTTGACAGATTTATTCCAAAGCAAGAGTGACCAGAGGAAGTTGGCGCTCAAGGATAAACTCAGAAACATTAAGTGTGAGAAAGGAGACAGTATGCCCAAGTATCTCACGAAGTTCACCCAATGCCGGGATGAGCTAGGAACTGTCGATGATGAGGACTTGGTGAGCTTGGCTCTCCTTGGTCTTCCAAAGAGTTGACATTCCTATCAGGACTTTGTCAATGGTCGGGAGAAATTGCCAGGATGGGAGAGACTTTGGTCTGATCTTGTGCAAGAGGTGATCAGGCGGAATACCAGGGACGGATCTTCATCAAAGGCATTTGATGAAGAAAATTGCGCTTTGGCTACCAAAGCAAAGAAGGGGAAGAACAAGAAAGCTTCTCATTCCGGTGCGAAAGGCAAGAAGCAGGACATGTCCAAGGTGAAGTGCTTTCACTGTCACCAGCACGGACATTATGCCACAAATTGTCTGCAGAAGAAGAAAAATAAGCAAGTTGTTGGATTTGTAGCGGGAGAGGCCTTAGCCTCGCAGTTTGAGCTGGATTTTTCGTTGATCGCATGCTTGGTATCAAGTGTGATGGGATCGGTATGGTTTTTGGACAGTGGTGCGTCTTTTCACATGATAGGAGATCGAGATTTCTTTTTTGATTTGGATGAGAAAGATCTTGGAGTGCACATCGAGATGGGCGATGATGGTAGATACAATGCGACCGGTATCGGTACCATTTCCTTTGAGAGGGAGTCTGGTAAACCCTTCGTATCGAAGGAAGTGATGCATGTTCCAGGATTGAAGAAGAATCTTATCTCTGTGGCGATGTTAGAAGACAATGGATATGATGTTTTCTTCAGCGAGGGAAAGGCTTTCCTGCACAGAAGACAACTGGAGAAACCCGAAAGATAGGGGTTTGAGTCAAGAACCTTTATCAATTGCATGTAGATGGTTGCGCAACAATGGCATGCAAGGTATAAGGATTGGTGAGCCGGGATGATGGCGAGTTGTGGCACCGGAGATTGGGCCACCTTCACCATGGAGCCTTGAATATACTGCAACAGATTTCTACTGGGCTTCCTAAAGGCACTCTTGCGCAATCAGATCAGTGCAAGGGGTGTACTTTGGGAAAATTTGTGAAAGCCACCTTTCATGAGAAGGATAGTCACGCCACGACGATCCTTGAGAGAATTCACACAAACGTGTGTGGACCTTTCTCAGTAGCTTCGACAAAAAAGCACAAGTACTATGTGATCTTTGTTGATGATTTCTCTCGAAAGTGCTGGATCTTCTTCATGCAGAAGAAGAGCGAGACATACTCAAAGTTCTGTGAGTTCAAAGCACTGGTCGAGAAGGAATTGGGGAAGAAGGTGAAGGCTCTTAGGAGTGAAAATGGTGGTGAATTCATCTTTGGTGAGTTCAAGGACTTCTACAACGCAGAAGGGATTTGAAGAGAGCTCATAGCTCCCCATAATCCACAGCAGAACAGGGTTGCTGAGCGGAAGAATAGAACGATCGTGGGTGTTGCATGAGCGATGTTGCATGATCAGGGCCTACCCCTTCACTTGTGGGCAGAGGCATGCAATACTGCAATATATGTGTAGAACCGTTGTCCTCACAAGATACTTGGTATGAGTACACCCGAGTAGGCTTACTCTGGTAAGAGGCCTAATATTTCCCATTTGAGTATTTTTGGTTCTCCTGTTTACATGCATGTGACGAAGGATGCCAGGAAAAAGCTGGAGCCGACCGCAGAGGTTGGGATATTTGTGGGGTACATTGATACGCCCCACAACTATCATGTGTATTTGCCAGACAGTCGTAAGACTGTTGTGCGACGGGATATCAAATTTCAGGAGGAGAAAGCCATGAAGTGTGCGCTTGAGAGGGAGCCATGCTTGCATGCAGATGAGGAGCTATTAGTTCCTAAGGATGAGCTTCAGGATGTGGATTAGCCACAAGATGAAGTTCATGGAGTGGAAGAGACCACTCATGCAACGCCAACCATCAGAGGGCAAAAGCGCACTACAGAAGTTGAGCGACTGGCTCAAGATGCAGAGAAGGTTGTAGGACCACCTACAGCACAGCGCAAATAGAGATAGTCACCTGATTGGTACACTGGATACATGGCTCTTGTGAGAAAATGTGTCGTGACTGATCCATCCTCTTTCGAGGAAGCTGTGGAGGATCCCGCATGGGTAGATGCCATGGTTGAAGAGTATGATTCGATTTTCAGAAACAGTGCATGGGAGATTGTCCCAAGACTGGAGTGGAAATCAGTGGTGGGTTCGAGATGGATCTACAAAGTGAAGCAGGTAGTTGACGGGAGTGTGGAGAAGTACAAGGCAAGATTTTTTGCCCAAGGCTTCTCACAGATAGAGGGGATCGATTATGAGGAGACCTTTGCACCTGTCGCAAGGTATACTTCCATACGGACGATTCTTGGTCTCTCAGTGCATATGGGGTGGCACATTCATCAGATGGATGTGAAGACTGCGTTCCTCAATGGAGTCATTGAGGAGGAGGTGTACATAGAGTAGCCCGAAGGTTTCAAGATCTTCAGCAGCGAGTTGTATGTGTGCAGGCTCAAGAGAGTGCTGTATGGGTTGAAACAAGCACCTCGTGCTTGGTACACACGGATAGACAGTTATTTCACTGGACTTGGATTCTCCAAGAGTGAGGCGGATCCTAACCTATACCATATTGTGGTGGAGGGTAAGTTGCTGATCATTGTACTTTATGTAGATGATTTGATTTTGACGGGAGATGAGCTGTTGATACTTTCATGCAAGGAGGATCTTGCTAGAGAGTTTGAGATGAAGGACTTGGGCCTCCTTCATTATTTCCTGGGATTGGAAATTTGGCAGTGCAGTGATGGACTATTTGTTTCTCAGGGTAAGTATGCCCGGGAGATACTGGAGAAGTTCAACATGCATGGCTACAAACCTGTTGATACTCCTCTTCCTGGAGGTTGGAGGAAGGAGGATGCTACTTCAGCAGAGGTAGTGGATGCCATTGTTTATCGACAGTTGGTGGGGTTGCTTATGTATCTGGTCAATACATGACCCGATATATGCTATGCTGTTAACCAGCTTTCACAAGCTATGGTTAAGCCAACCAAGCTCTTCTGGAAGGCAAGCAAGCATGTATTGCGTTATCTCATAGGCACATCGGAATATGGATTGTGGTACAGACAGGAAGATGAGGTGAAGCTATGTGGCTTCAAGGATGCAGATTGGGCAGGGAGCCCAACGAAAAGAAAGAGAACATCTGGAGGGATCTTCAGTATCAGGTCGACAACAGTTTCTTGGTACAGCAAGAAGCAAAGATCCGTGGCACTCAGTTCAGCAGAGGTCGAGTATATGGAAGCAAGTTTCGCTGCATGCGAGGCTATATGGATGAGGAAGATCCTGGTCGGGTTGTTCAAGTCACACTTGGAGCCTACTGTGATTTATTGTGATAACCATAGTTGCATTAAACTCTCAGCTAATACAGTATTTCATGATAGATCCAAGCACATTGACATCAGGTACCATCATATCAGAGATTGTGTGCAACGGAGAATCATGTTACTTTCATACATTCCCACGGAGGATCAGGATGCTGATATCTTGACGAAGGCGCTCACCAGGAGCAAATTCAAATACCACAGAGGCAGGATAGGGGTTGCAGATAATCCATATCTTGTTGATAGGGAGTGTTGAAAATGCAACAAGATGATGGAGCTTAGTGAAAAGAAGTCCCCTTCACTACGTGAACCCGCAGGCTATTTTTGGCGCAAAGTCTATTTTTAGACTATGTCTATTTTAAGACATATGGATCATGGTCTATGAGTTGCAGGATGCTATTTATGGATGATTGGTCATGTTGGTAAAAATAGATGGACCTCTATTTTTAGACATATGGGCGGAGTCTATTTTTAGACTGCCAGTCAAAAAATAGAAAAGTAGAATATTATTAGCTCTTAATAATATTTGGACTATAAACATTATCTTATCCTCTTGCAGCACTTCAGTTTGAGCTACGGATGTGGCACATGCAACTTCCAGAAGGAAATACACTTTTCCTATGGGTTAGGTTAGCTATTGCATGATGGACTTCAGTTAGAACTCAAGTGATTGAGTTTGGTGGAGTTGATTGAGGAGTTGATGGAGTTGTGTTCAGTTTGACTTAGTTGAATTAGTTGTATTTAGTCTAACTGCCAAATACACTAGTGATGAGTGATGTGAATTAATTATTAATTAATTCACTAATTATTAACTCATAAATCAACTAAAGAATACATCAATTAACTCAGTGCATGGACAGTTCAGTGGAGACAAGTGTTAGAGGTGGGTGAAAGGGTGAGACTACTATCATTTGTGATTATAGTTGTGCATGAGATTTTCACAACCATTGATTGAGATTGCCAATGAGGATTGCGCAGTACAAGAAAAAGGGAATTCGAACTTGGATCTGATCTATTCTCAACTTGGATTGCGCAGTAGAGGCAGGCAAACAGTGGAGGAGATTTGAACCCGTGACTTGTTCAGATCTGAGCTCGTTTGTGTGTAGCATGTGGAGATAGTACTGAGTACTTGTGAGGAGTATTGTACTATGTATTGTTACATGTTCTCTATCATTATAATATACAGATAGTTGGGGGTTTTTAGCTGTATGCTTTCCCCATTACATAATGTGTTGATATGTGTGATTGATGTTTCAATGTGCGCATGCGATTGTTTTTTTAATTCCGCAAATTGATGATCAAGGGTAGAGGAGGTTATGTATTATGCATGCATTCTGCAAATGGTGTATAATCAGGATAATCTCTTTGAATAAGTGTTATATTATTCAAATTTCTACATATAGCACCAGAGGTCTACTTATTATGGGACCTTACCCGATGTGAGTCAGATGGTGACTGGGATGCCTGAATTCAAAAAGAGCATGAAGGTACATGTCTGAGATGTACCAAAGGAAAATCTTACAAGGGGACCATTCCCCTCATGTAGCAAGTCCACAGGTTTGGAACAACCCGAGAGGTTTGAGATTCATCGAGAATCCCATGTATGCAGGTGAAATAAAGCCCTCTATGGCTTGAAGCAAAACACCTCGCACATAGTATGAGAGGATTGATAGCTATCAGATGAAGCTGAGATTCACTAGGAGTGAAGCCGATCGAAACCATTGCTTGAAGGTTGCAGATGATATACCTCTCATACCGGCACTTTCTGAGGATGACCTATTTCTAATAGGTGTATACCCTCTCATTTGCATAAGTAAGAGGGAGTTGGATTCTGCATGTGTATAGGTAAACTGCAAGCCTGTGACTACCTCGAGGATCTTAACTTTCAAAAGTTATATGGTAGTGATGTCAGACCAGATTTGGGAAATGCCTCTGATTTTCATAAACTCATTTGCGTTGATGTTCTTGGTGAACTTCCTTCTAGACATATGTTTTGCAGCTCATATATGGTTGAGCCTCATTGGATTGGTGCCAAGAATCTTCTGAGATATCTTTAGGGCACAATCTTTCATGAATTGAGATACACTACCAGAAATGTGAAGCTGCATGATTATTTGAATGCTGACTAGGCAGGCAATGTGGAGGATCACAAGAGCACTTCTGAGTGCTGGTTCTCTTTGTGTTCTGCTTTGATATCCAGGATAAGCAGGAAGTAGAAGACACTTTTCTCGAGCACTACTGAAGCTGAATACATAGCTACAATTATGATCTCGTGTGAAGTTGCTTGGTTGTGGAATCTATTCAGCAAGTTGTTTCCTTTGTGACAACCAGGGGGGATTCGATTGTTGAGGAATCCCGTATTCAATTATTGCTCCAGTAGATAGACATTAGATAATACCTTATATGGGATATGGTAAGTCGATGAGCGAGGAGGCTCCATCACATTGAGACTAATGTACCGGTCGCAGACATTTTGCATGACTTGGAGTCGTTGAGAAAATGGTCTTGCATGTTGCATGCATTAAGCTTTGGGAGCTCTGGGGGGCTTGGGGTACTTATTGGAGAAACACACAACCATAGGGCGACTCACCCTCCCCTAATGGTGCGATGTGTACAGGGTGAATGGCTCAACCTTCCCTTATGATACCCTGTGGCGACTTTGGAACATGATGATTAGTTCTCTTGTGGGACAGGATGATTAGTTATCCTGTCGAGGCATCCTACCCATGCAGTCTAGGACTCATGGGAAGTACCTCTCATTTGATCAATGAGCAGGGAAATCGGGTTAGGAACCATAGTATTACTATCAATGGATGCATCATTGTATCTACCATACTCCCTATGCTAGGATGACCTCCATTGATCTGGATCAATGAAACTGTTTTGGGATCAGTGTGAGTGGTTTGAGACACTCTCTTGTGATATTGATCTGGGATCAATGAAACTAACTTCGGGTCAGTAAGAGTGGTATGACACACTCTCCTCATATGAAACTGACTTCGGGTCAGTAGAGAATGGTATGAGACATTCTCGATCAATTCTTCTTCTTCATGGTTTAGCAGAGCAGAGTAGTGCAAGGCACTAATGGTAGAGATAGTACAATCGAACATATGGATCAGCGAATGGAGTTCTCCCTAGTTGAGAGGGAGTGTTAAAATTGGCAACTAGGGCCAAACTCCATGTGGGTCATCTTATTAATATTAGCTGATATTTTTTTTGGATGCCTCTCATCGAGAGGTGTAGGATTGATCTAAAGATCATCCGATTCTGATAAGTATTCATGGAGATATGAATTTATTTGTGTTATGGGACAATTCCTCAAGGTCGGCCAGCAACCAAACAAACCCCACTTGTGCTCAACGTTTTAGTATAAATAGAGGTGTCCTTCAAGTCAGTTCTACACACTCACTTGGGATCTCTTCTTCTCTACTTGTCTTTAGGTTTTAGTAGGAGGACAGATCCTAAGGGATAATGCTACCCTGATGGAGAAAGGATCTACACTACCTTAATGGAGATCCATGTTGCTCTAATGAAGAAGCCCTAGACACAGAAAGGAAGGGAGATCTATAATGGTGAAGAAAGCCTACATAACGCAACAAGGAAATATCTAATTGCTGGTCTAGAAAGAGACCCTATCCGCTGTACTAAAAGGCTCCTATACGCATCCCTAAGGAGAGACCTATACGCTATTCAAAATAATCCTAGTCACAGTTCTGTTCATGCCCTAATCACAATCCATATACACCCTAAGTATTGGCCTTATTTTGCACTAGATGTTTCCCTACATCCGTAATTTAAGAAGACTCTTATATGCTGGAAATAGGAGGCCTTATATCCCTAGATGCAGTCCTCTAATACGTAATCTCAAGAGGCCTCTATGCTGCCCTAACCGCAGTCCTAAAAGGTGATATAATCCGCAGTCAATGAGGGTTCTATGCAGCAAGAGGAGGATTCCTATATGCTGGAAAGAGGAGCCCTTAATGTATTCAAAACAAGACTATTCAAGCATGCCCCAGCTGTAGCCATGGATGAGTCTTATCACAGCTATCAGACCTCAGATTTGGATAGCAACAGCATCAAGCTTTAGGTAGATGAGGAAGGTTTGAAAGTGGTTTATATGACATGGAGAAGAGTGTTGAAGGGTATACGTTGAAGTTTGTCCAACAAGGCAACATATGTTATGACTGTGTTGATAATAGTACAGTCACTTGGATGGAGAAAGGAGCATGAAATTGATGAAGGTTATGAACAGTAAATTCTATGAGAGAAATCACTATGTTGAAGACCTTGGTTGGAAACCTTTGGAGCAGCAAAGGGGACTGTTAGAGGGCAGATTAATATAGGCCTATGTTCAGTGACATTGGTGGAACTTTGTCATTAATAGAAGGCAAATTGAAGAGCTGACCATATGAAGGTACAAACTTCCTTGTGAAAAATAGAGGAAGATTGTATGTTAGGCCGCAGGCCATAACACCACAATCAATATTTCATATGAGTATTTGAGTGCTCAAATCATTAACATAATATATATGAAGTTGTCATGTTGTTGAAGCTAGTAGAGGATTGTTTGATGTTGCAGTAATATAAGATGGACAGAGCCAGTGTCATGGGTTGATTCAATTGATAAGAAGTAGCATGATGATGTAAGGGTCTCACCTTGAAGGACCTTATGTTGCAAATCAGTTGAAGATTGAAGGCTGCTCTCCGAGTTGCAGTCCTTGGTGTCATGTGTATAACTGCATTGTGTCACCTTCATGGTGAAGATCTCTGCTCTTATCTAGTCAAGTCAAAGTGTTGACCTCTGATGTATATGTATTGTCTCTCTCTCTCTCTGTGCTAAATTATTGAAGAACATATAAGAAGAATTGATCAAGGGTTTCGCCACATTGAGGTTTGTCCCTGGCTAGCACCACATCTTGTGTCCTCTTGTCTTGGCTTGTATTCTGTGATTTATGTTTATTTTCTATCTGTAGTTTACTTTAATGCTAATGTGATTGCTAATTTGGAAAAGGTATTGAGCTAACTGTGAAAATTGAAATAAATTGCTCTAAGCATATAACATACCTAAATTTAATAGCTTTGAACGGTGTCTTCGACTCTACTCTATTGGAAACCATTGTACCTGCACTGCTGAGAGGCAGATGAACACTTGCAATACCTAGAGACATGGCAACACTCATGGTAAGCAATCTGTCAGTAGAAAACCAAAATGAACTTGAGAACTAACGTGCAACATACATGTGTGATTGATCATGAAGTTTGTGCAATTTCGGTTAGGAGGTCGGGAGATTGACTGCCAAGACTGCACAAGGAATAGTCTAGGCTACTGGTAGGTTGAATGACTACTGGAAATGCGCAATGCACATTCTAGTCTGGATGTTGACTATTGGAATTGCGCAATGAACAATTTCAGCTAGCAATGACTGCAGGCTCAGTGACTGCATTGGAAATTTTCTAGGTCAAGAGTCATTGTCCCTCAAGATTGCACGAAGCAGACCTAGGGAATAGCTGCTGGGTAGAAATGCACATTTTTGGAGAGGAAGGCAGAGCCTTCCCTCTTAGATTGTGCAATGTTGTCTTGGTGAGGCTCTTGGTGAGGCAGAGTCTGGGCCAAGCTTGGCGAGACTCACCGATGGGAAACTGAAAGTAAACATGGAAGTGAATGCATGGCAACATTAAGTGAAAACAGAAGTGATTGATCGTGCATGCAAACATTGAATGAAAGATTTAATAAACAGATCAACATGCATGTGGGTGAAGTGAGTCATTGAATTAGTGACCGTTCGTGCAAAATAGTTCATGCATGCGACAGTAGTGAGATAGCAACGAAAACTGAAATGGTGCTAATACAATCTAGTATGTATCAAAATGATAGCAAGTGCTCACTAATCAAGCAGACAACATTCATACGAAGCGAAATGCAAAAAGCGCCAGAAATGCAACATAAGACATGGAAAGCGAGCTTACCATAATACAACTGAGTTGAATGTATTGATAGCTCCTAGATGCGATGTGGGATGTCAGAGCTGTAAGGTTTATGTGAGGAATGATATCTGCAACATCTGGTTGATGAGATTTGATAACATCGAGGTTGTGATGCACATGCCACAAATCTAGGTAAAGAGACACTTGGTGGGAGGTTTTTGAAAGATCCTTGCATGTAACCTCCAACAAATAAAAATAGATCCCTGAAACAAGGGATTCCTTTGCACGATGCCTTGGTAGAAGCAGCCCATGCATGAAAATAAGTTTTTCTCGGTCCTGGATGGAACAGGTCAACTTAGCTTCACATGCAAGAGACTGCTCGACGGTTGGGAGAAAATGCGCATTTCTGGCTAGGAGTTGGGGTCGCTGCCTAGGAGATTTGCGTAATTTTTGGGTAGAGAAGCTGAATGCTGCCCAGATTTACACAAATTATGGGCTGAGCAAACCTGCTGGGGAAAATTGTGCAATTTTCACTGTGAGTGTTGACTGCCAGAATTGCGCAATTCTGGAGCCCAGTAGGTTGCCAGTCACAATTGCGCAATTTATGGAGGGAAGGTTGGTTGCCCTCCAAAATTATGAAATTTCTTGGGGGAGCTTCTCAGACTACAGCTGGACCAAGTCCAGGTGATTAGCCTGTGAGGGGAATGCATCTAGTTGTTATCGACAGGTTTCCTTTGTGCAAGAAAATCACTGAAACTTGTGAACATGATGAAGCAAGGAAAGCTGCTATGAAAAGTTGGTAGGGAGGCTCCAAAATGAAGCTAAGGAAAAAATTTGGAGGGGGGTTGTAGCCGCTACAACACTTGGAAACACACTGGTAGAACTCTAGCTCTTTGAATGGACCTTGTTCGTGAAAAGCAAGTCTAACACCTCTGGAACTATTTTTCAGTTCTCAGCTCATCTTGGTTTCTCACTAGCTTGATTGTAAGATGTAGCATCTGCCAAACTCTTGGTCGATTGACACACATTCCAAGCCAAGGCAACACAGTTGTTTCGATTGGGGTTGAGGGGTATATTGGTGCACAAGTATTATAGTCATCAGAGTCTTAGTTTCATCTCTGGTGTTTCTCCACTGCCAGCAGTCCTGGACAGTACCCCGGCGGAGTCACATAAGAACACAAGCATGGTTCCACTGCCAGCAAGCCTGGTCAATACCCCGGCAAAGTTACTTGCATCACCTCTCTACACATGAAGCCTTTCTCTTCTTTCACCTTATTCATTTTTCGTTTTTTCTTTTAAATTCACTTTTTCATTTTTCATTTTATTTTCAATTCTGCATAACACTTATTCATTTCAGAGGCGGAAGAGGGATCTTGACTTATTGAGAGAAGAAGAGGTTGTTCTAGTAGAGAAGTATTTTAGTATATCTCTGACGTGCTTGTTAAGGTTTTCCCACTCACCTTACTCTACTTCACTGAGCTGACAAGGGTTAAGCCAAAAACAACCGACTAGAGATGGTGACACCAATTAGTGCTCAAGCGTTGTGTTTTCACCAAGGTTCATGTCGAACAGTACATATTTTCCTTCAACGTATCACGGACTAAAAGTAACAAGTTCTTCATACAGAGGCAATATGACAGATAACCAAGTAGTGATAGTTGTACAAGCCCTCTTGCACTTCACCCAACTCGTTTCAAGAGTCATACGTGGTTTCATGCGAAACTCACCTACGAACAAAACAAGCGAACTATATGAATAACACATGTGAACTAAAAAACAAAAAAACAAAGTAACATCAAAAGAAAAAGTGAAAGCAAATCAAGTAAGAAAATAAGCAAGTAGATAAACAAACAAACAAAGCAAGTAAGCAAACAAGCATGCAAGCAAACTGATTGAAAGAAAACACTACTCCTACTCCTACACTAACGGTGCATGGGCTTGATCACGTGAAGTGTCATTTCCAATGCAACCATTGGCGCATTGGTTGAACCATGTTGGTGAAGGCTTGGTCCGCGAGAAACCCAATTGTGCGAACCAGCAAGCAAGAAATATATAACAATGAAGACAACCACACTTCATGTTTCAAAGTGCCCACAGGACATAAGTGAGTACAAGTGCATGATGAGCAGTCTGTGGACTTATCATAGTGTTGTGTGACACTGCGTGCAACTTTGAAGCATAAGCACACTCTTGACTATGACATGCAAGCAAACAAAAGAAACAAAGATAACTTGCATCGGGAATGAGTGCTTGCAATGTAATATCCATCCAATGAATGAGCGATGGGATCGTGCAGTTCGAGTAGAGGAGGTGTGATCTGTGTGTGAGATGGATATTCAATGCACACATATGAGTGATGAGGAGCCTTGGGTGATTGAATAGTTTCATGATCAGAAGTGAGACTAACCCCAAGAGAGCGAGGATCTAACATAACCATTAGCTCGGGCTAAAGTGCCTCAACAGTCTTGGGTGTTTCAACTTCATCATCATATAGATCATCATAAACTTGCGGCTTCGAAATATCAATTGCGATAGAGTCATGATCGTGATCAAATATGGGAGTAAATAGATCACGACAACCACAATCAGAAAAATCAATGAGTTCATCGGCATCCTCATGATCAGATGAATCAAACAGAGGGGTAGATGAAAAGCGAAAAAACTCATCGCCTGTGATTCTGGAAAAGATAGATGAAAGATTAAGTGGATTTTCAATGAATAACTTATCCTCTCCGTTGTCGAATAACGAACCAACATCTGGTGAGTCCTGCGAGTGATCAACAATGGGTGCATTCATGGATGAAGACACACATGCGAAATCATGGATGTCAGGTTCACCAAAGATGTTAGGAAAGAACGGAGGGGGCTCAAATAGAAGGGAGTCATCCTTTGTCGAGTGTTGATGCTCAAGCTCCCACTCATACTCTTCATGAATGACAACGCATGTTGGTTGTGCAACACCAACTCCGTCAGGGGCTTTTTCCTCGTTCACAACAAGTGAAGAGTCTGAAATGGATGAACACAAGACAATATCATCTGGAGGAACACCCGAGTGTGAAGACAGAGGTCGTAGAACAAAATTCATATGAGAACTCGAAGGACTCACAACCAAATCTGCACAAAAATTGAGTGAAGTGATGTTGGGAGGATGTGAAAGTTGAATAAGTGTGTGAGCATGATCCTCAACATCACTTGAAAGTGGTGGAGCTGTTGAATGAGCGGATGGTTGATAGTCAGTCGAGACATTGACCGCATCCACCTGAGATTGCATAACTCCCTCACTGAAGAATGTTGAGCGAGGCTTGATTTCAAGATTCTTCTTGGGATGACTAGATTTCTTAAGGAAATACTAAAACCAGTCCCAAAGATAGGAAAATTTCATCTGTCTCCTTGGAGCTTGGAACTGCAAGTCACAGAAGCATTTCCAAAAATCCATAACCGACTCATGCGTAGCCTTCCGTTGTTGTAACAGTTTTCAGTCAAGATGGTCTAGATCAAAATGATAGAAAGTGTCTTCAATGAGATCACAGAAGTGCTCAAGTGAGTGCACGATGTCAGCCAATAGGTTGAGCAGCCATCGACGTGGACATTCGTGAAGTGTGTGTGCAAGCAGCAAGCTAGCTTGTTTGTCAGAACACCCATCTTCCTCATGAATCATGGAAAGAAATTCATGTAAGTACTCAGGCTAGGCCACTTCACCTTCACCATCATACTTGTAAGTGGACAAGAGATCAAAAAACTCCCTTGTGATGGAGACATCTTCAAGATTCGAGAAACATCATAGAGGGAGAAAAGTGCAAGAATCCATGATAGGTATATAAAGGTTCAAAACTAGATGAGAGGACACATCTTGTCATCAGGCACTCCTTCTAGTGCTAGAAACGTTGATAGTGTTGGACCCATCAACATGTTAAGGGCATCTCCCTGGTAAGAAGTCCCAATTAGACCTCAGACCGTTTGGTGTAGGAGTCCCAACAGTGGGTCATATGGTAATGCCTTGACTACGATTTCACACAAAGGCAAGTGTTTTGGAGAATTTAACATCTACAGATAAATACTAATTCCCTAGATAAGTAGTTGTATCTAGAACAATAGTTTAAAGTGTTTTAGACTTTTCCTATAAGAAATAGATAAGATGAGAAGATAGAAGGCCTACCTATAGTTCCACTTTCCTCTCGTCTCCCTTGTATCGATTCTGTCACTCCTTCCCATACTTAATCCACTTGAGAAGTACCATGTAAACACAACAGAAGACAAAGAACCGATCAAAGCATATGATCTATTGAATATAAGTGAAAGGAATCAGATACAATTCACACACATAAGCTTTATGAAATAATACAAACATATGGAAAAAAGGTTCAAACACTTTATTAGATAGAAGAAGGAATTACAACCATTGGTGTCTGATTCAAATTCATTCCTCTAGCTTGGATCCCATCCACATCACATCAAAAGCATGACAAACTTGTAGCATCACAATACTTGCTTCAAAGCCAAATCTCATAGCAGCATTATCTCCTTACAAATCAACATAGTCCAGCCCCTGATCACTTAGATGAGTGGTAAATTTATAGGAGGATGAAGGAGGTTTTGTCATTAATGGTGGCATTGAATGGCCTTCCATACTTAGAATTAGTTCCATGGAGGAAGGGATGAGAGGATAGGATGCACCTTAACTCATTCCTCATCCATTTTCAAGCTCATAGGAGTTGATAAGTCAGGGAAACTTCTAGATGAATCCAAAAGATAAAAATATTCCCCAAACCCTATGTGAATTTCGCTCATTCTCACCCAACATAGGTGAAAGGAAGCCTAAGTTCTCTGCAGAGCACCCTGGCAGTGGACTTAACTGCTATGTAGCACACCTTCATAAGGGCTTACGTGCACTGGTCCCTCTAGAGGCTATTTCTGGATGTCTTCAAGTCATGAAATTGTCTGGGAAGGAGGCATTCAAATGGGTGACTTGTTTAGGGCATGAAGAAACTGAATTTAGGGTTTGATGAGCCTTAAAACACTGATCTAAATGTTTGGATTTGATGTGCCCAAATGGATCTGTAACAATTGCCCCCTAAAGCATGAAGTCAGAAAAAGGCCAATGTCGAATGAAATGCTTTACTATGTGATGAGGAGGCATCAAAGTGGAAGGTGACTTGTACCAATTACAATACATATATCAAGATATTTGATTTTACATGAATTTCTGAGGGAAGGCATACCCATGCTCATCTTATAAACTTTCATTACATGTACATAAACAATCGTCTACAGATATAGACCCATGATCGAAACCCATGATCGAAATGACTATCAATGTAAAGTCATTGTACGTATGATTTAGTACTCCTCAAATCGTAGCCCAGATGGATGAAACTAGATCCGGGGTCTTCAATATCATTCAACCATTCGCTCAAGTATGAGTCTAACCATGCGAATATGTGATTTGAATTTGAACATGGGAAGACACCATCTGAGTACCAGCCAATGATGTAAGTTGTTAACAGATGCGAGAGAAATCACCGATAATGATAATGATCCTCAAGGTACTGTAGTACATTCTGCATGGTGTGAATGGATGATTTGATGTTGAACACCATACAAAGTCTTTCAGTCGAATGCCATTGATGTATGCCTATCGCCGGAAGTGAGAAACCTGCCATTGATGCATGTAAGCCTCAAGGTACTGAATGGGTGTTTCTAAGTCAACTTCTTGGATAATGTGCTGATGTCAACAAGAAGCGACTCATCGCAGTAGGGCCTCAATGTATCCCACATCAACGACACGAAACGAGTGTAGTGATTTTAGAGATGGAATTGACTGATGACACAAGGTTCAAGAATGGCAGTCATGAAAATGAAGGTTTATAGTATTGTAAAAGATGGATTTTGACTGGATGACTTCTATTGAACATGTCAGTGACACTGAAATGAATTGGTAGCATTGACCCAAAATAAAGTGATGGATGGGATGATAGACCAATGGTGTGATAACCATCAAGCTAATAACCCAACCCAGATAGTCACGGTGATGGGATGATAGACCAATGGTGTGATAACCATCAAGCTAATAACCCAACCTAGATAGTCACGGTGATGGAGTGAAAGTGTCATGTTCAAGAGCGACCTGCTACCATAAAGTGGTTTTTCCTTTTTCCCATTTTCCCCAGTCATTGCTGACCAGTACCTCTTTATTTTTATCAATATTGAGGAGGATAGCATATACTTGTTGTATAATTTCACCCTTTAGGCGAATCCATCGCTATTTGATGTTTTAACGAGTCTAGCGAAGGTGAAACACGGCCTTGTCCAGATGGACAAGTTTGTCGCTATTTGATGTTTTTTAACGAGTTTAACGACAAAGATAACTCGGTCCTTTTCATGTTTATAGAGTTTGAAAAGGGACAAAAAGAAAAGTCCACAAGTTCTTTTTCGTAAATTAATCTCTCAAGCCCGAAAAATCGTAAAATAATACAAGAGAGATATCGTTTCCAATCCGTTAATGAGCTAGAAAGGACAAGCGCTCGGCAATTTTTTCATGTGTATAGAGTCTGAAAAGAGCTTAAAGAGGACTCCACTTTGAGGAATGAGTGGTGTCTAGGATAGAAACTGGTTCCGGTGATGTTGGAACTTCTCAAAACATGTTGATTTATGTGAAGAGGCTGGCTAATAAGACCACTCATTGCAACTATTCCTCAAAAAGGGTAAAACAACCAAGTGAAAGCATATGATCAGCCAAAGAGATGGTGGCGATTGGATGAAAACAACCAAGGCTCATCTGATGAAAGAGGATGATAGAATGGCAATCACGAGGGTCAAAATGGAGATGGGTTCATTTTTACACAAGCTTGAACCATAGGGAACTATGCTTGGATTCAGTTTCATGCTTACACAAGCTTGAAATGAAAAACTATGCTTAGATTCAGTTTCATTTTTACAAAAGCTTAAAATGAAGAAATATGCTTGAGATTGGTTTACATGCCCCCAGCATGATGAAAGTGAGAGTCTCTTGTAACCAAATGGAAGTCGTTGTGGTGAAGCAGGATGGTTATCCAACACTTTTTGGCTTCGTCCAGATAGGGACAAAGGTGAATGGGGTGATTCCCTTCACATAACCTACAGGGAAACTTAACTTTACCACTAGGTGCATGTCCCCCAAGCTTCATTACATTCACCTAAGTAGACTACTCGTGGCTATCAGGGGGATGGAATGAAGGTTCGTTTACGAGATCAAGTGAAAGACTCGACTAGGATTTTACGAGATCTAATCAAAGACTCGAATTGGAACTTTTCTCCAGGGGACCTTGTTTCATTTTTTAATGTGCTTGACACAAGACAAGGAACTATTCTCATATCATTGGTTTCATTTTGTTGACACAAGACAAGGAACTATCCTCATACCCTTTGTTTCATTTTTTAACGAGGTTGACACAAGACAAGGAACTATCCTCGTGCAAGTTGTTTCATTTTTTAATAAGGTTGACACAGTAAAATAACTATCCTCATACTCCTTGTTTCATTTTTTAACGAGGTTGACACAAGACAAGGAACTATCCTCATACCCTTTGTTTCATTTTTTAACGTGCTTGACATAAGACAAGGAACTATGCTCATATCCTTGGTTTCATTTTTTAACGAGGTTGACATAAGACAAGGAACTATCCTCATAACCCTTTGTCACGACCGATAAGAGGTCATGAAGGAGAGATCTGGTTCCAATGCCCCTAGTACATGATGTACAACATCACTGAATTGATCGTCAGTTGATGTAGGTATGGAATGGGTTGCAATATAATTAACCCGTGGTGGGGAAGATACCATTGGTACAAAAGGACCATTTAGGGAAGGTGGTTGACTGGAAGCCATATTTGGACCGGGAAATGAAAGATGGTCAACGGTGACAATTTTTCCTTCATGCGGGAAACACATCACTCGAAAGAGTGTGGAAAAAATAGCTCCCATGTCATAAACATAGTTGTGCCCTAGAAATAAGTTGTAATCTAAAGGTCTTGGGACTACCATCACGTTCAGATAAACGATTTTTCCTCCCAAAGTAATAGGAAACTAAGGAAGGATCCCTAATGGTTGACTGGTTCCTCTATTAAAAGACAACATATTCTGGGTAACAGGCACAAGCAGCGGTGAACCGAGCGCTTTCCAAGCAGTTGAAGAAAGGATACTCACTAATGCACCTTCATCTATAATAGTGCCCAATACAATCATATTACAAACTTGTACTATGATCTAGAAAGGCACATAAGAAGGAAGACGGAATCCTGCCAGTCGATTCCAATCAAAGGAAGTGACCAGACTACTTGGAGGGGGTCCCGTAAAAACGGGAGAATTAACCCCTTGAGTTACGAGAGCGAGAGGATTTTCCTCCTGTCTTGATGGAACAAGAGGATTGCCCCCAAGCTCATTTGAATCTGAAGAAACAAAAAGAACCTGAGTGGTATCATATTCACTCTCTTCGGGAAAGGTATGATTTATTGAAGGTGAAATCGGGTCAACTGTTACCTTGACCTGTTGATTTGGGTCAGGTATAGACTCATAGGATTCACTTTCAGAGAGAGTGGGTTTGACCAACGATTGATTTTGGTCAGTCAATTCATCAACTAGTGAATAATTAAGGGAAAGTCTCCTGTAACTAGATGGATGTCATTGCGATGAAGCGGGATGGTTATCCAACACTTTTTTGGCTTCATCCAGATAGGGACAAAGGTGAATGGGGTGATTCCCTTCACATAACCTACAGGGAAACTTCACTTTACCCATATTTCCGTGAACTTTAATATCACTAGTTGATGGTGTGTCACCAGCATGATCTCCAGAAGTTGATGACATAGGATGATGTGAATGAGAAGACCATTCTTCTAAGATATGAGAAATATCAGGACAACTTTGAAGAAGATGGTCTCCTGCACAAAGTTTGCATGGATATCGAACTTTGTGAGGCTTGACGGACGGTTTCTCACCAGATGTTGCATTCAAAGCAATGGTTGCTTGATTTCCCCTCTGCTGAATTTGTTTCTTCTTCTTCTTCCCTTTCTTCTTCTTCCCTTTCTTCTTCTTCTTAGCCACCTGGTTACTAACACTAATACTTTCACCAAGCGAAGAGGAAGAAGGGGAGGAAGAAACAACCGAGGAAGAAGGCAAAGGGTCAACTTTAGGATCAACTGGTGGTTGATTTTGTCTAGTTGGAGGAGTACTCGATTGTAGAGAAATCACAACATTTTGAACCAAGGAGGTTGAAAACAACCATATTTGCAAGCCAATGGTAAATCCTGGAAGGGACAATGAAGCCATAAATGGAGCACCTATATTTCCAAATGGAGGAAAAGAACTAGGATTCCCATCAAAAGGAATTCTTTGATCGGTGGACTCCGGATTTTTCACCATATGTTTCAACCTAATATCAAATAAGGAGTGAGCGTGGAGGATGTTATCCGCGGCTAATTAATTTTATTTTAATCAAAGTAACATAACAAAACAAAAGAGGGATAATCTAGGCAAAAGGTTTACCAAGCAACTGTGAACTGCAGAATACCTCCCGGCGAACTGAGAAGTACGGGCAGACAATCTCCCCAAATGCTGTGTTCGGTGTATCACAGTGTACAAGGCGGCCGACTCGGTTACCTAAAGATGGATAGCAACCTAGTGTTGTCCTCCCATATATACCCAAAATTACGTGGATGCCCAATCCGTATAAGCACTGTCTAATGCAAAATCACACAGTGAGAGCATTCCCATATACTTTACATACTATAACACCGCCCTATATACCCGAAGGTACGTGGACGAGCTACGATATACTCACATACGTGTAATGAGGTATCACACTCGGGATGTATTGCAAACAAGTTAGCGACAGCTACTTTGTTTTACGATGCCAGAACACGTCTCTAGCCTAGACCTCTAAATGTTTTCCGTTAGGTGACAATGCTCCATTAGGTAAATTCAGATAAATTTTAAGTTGATATTCTTTAGAATTTTCCTTTCAAATTTCACCATGTGATGTATATTTTCAATTCCTAAAATGCAACTAATATGATAAGCATTATTTTCATTCAATTTAACAATGAAAACCTTAGCTAGTAGTGATAGAGCAATCAGATCTTTGGGAAAGAGCAAAGAGCACAACTAATGCAATTTCCCTAGCTATTCCTTTCAAGCATTCACAAACTACAATATGAAAGATGCAAGTTTTTCTTTTCGAATCCCTTAATGATATGATGAACAAAAAGGAAATATGCACATACAATCAATCAATCTTTAATAATAACGAAGATTTTGACGACAATTCTATTTCGAAGGAAAAGAAGAATTTACGACACTTTCTTTCGAGCAAAGATTAATCAATTGTATTATAACTTTGACTATAGATTGATAATGACAAAGAAAACATTAAAGAAACATTAATCAATCAAATTGAAGTAGGGATGGAAAAGGAGATAAAAATTTGTTCTCTGAGACATGGCATTCATTGATCAATCAACAAGCAAACAAACAGATAAAAGTTTGCAAAAACACTTTCCAAAGGTGGGAATTTGACCTAAGGTTGACTAGTGCAGGTCAAAAAGGGCCTAACTGTGCTGTAGAGCACTGTCAGAGCATTGTCTCTCACTCAAGGGTGCTCTTCATGTAGAAATTTTGAATAATTTAACACATATTCATAGAGATTATCCTGATCATACAATTATAAGCGGAACATGTATAATACATAATCTCCTCTACGTTGATCATCAATTTACAGAAGCAGAAACATTCACAGGTGCACATAGAAGCATCAATCAAACTCATTAACACAGTATGTATCCCGGGGAAAGCATCGCGCTAAAAACCCCAACTATCTATATATTATATTGATTGAATCATGTAACATTACAAAGTACAATGCTTATCACAAGCAATCCAGTACCAGATCCACCTGTTACACACAATACAGCTCAGATCTGATCTCCAAATCTATTCCACTGCTTGCCTGCCTCCGCTGCTCAATACCTGCTCAAGAACTGATGAGAATAGCTTCCCAAACTCGTTTTTCACCTGCAAAATAGTCACTCACTCTTTGTGGACGTGAGCAAAGGCTAAAATGTGGGCCAAATACGTGAGCAAACTCATTGGCATACTCAATCCCTTGATTGTGCAAGATCTGATGCACAACTATAGTCACAACTGATAGCAATCTGATTCTCTACCACTTGTCCCTGTTGAACTGAACATGCACTGACATGCAACTGAGTTAACTGATGTATTCTTTAGTTGTATTATGAGTTAATAATTAGTTTAACAACTCATCATTAGTCTATCTGCAGTTAGACTAACTACAACTAGTTTAACTAAGTCAAACTAAACACAACTCCATCAATTGTACCTCCAGTCCACTAAACTCAACTCACTTGAGTTCTAACTGAAGTCCTGCATGCAAATATTAGTCATCCCATAGGTAACCACGTATTTCCTTGTGGGATCTACATGTACCACATCCGTAGCTCATTCTGAAGTGCTCCAAGAGAATAAGATCAAGTTTATAGTCCAAATATTATTATGAGACAATAATATTTGACTTTTCTATTTTTGACAGCCAGTCTAAAAATAGACTTTGATCACTCACACTGTGATCATTCACACTTTCATAAAAAATAGAAGTCCATCTATTTTTCCCAACTTGACCAATCATCCATAAACAGCAACCTGCAATCCATAGACATGATCCATATGTCTAAAAATAGACATAGTCTAAAAATAGACTTGCGCCAAAAATAGCCTGCGGACCCACTTAGTGAAGGCGACTCTTTTCACTAAGCTCCATCATCTTGTTGCACTCTCAACAAGCATTTCTTGTTGCACACTTTTCAACACTTCAGAGCACTATACCTTGACCAAGCCTGCGCTGATTTCTGAGAGGCTACTCAAGAGTCATCTAACCTCAATTTTTAACCACAATTCAATGAAAAAGAGCTAAAATACAGTCAATGAACACAAGTAGTGTCTACAAGAATGTCTTAGGAGGTGAATAAGCTACTAGGAAAGGTGATAGTTTTCCCCAGTGGAGTCACCAATTTTTTTTGGAGAATTTAGCATCTACGGATAAATACTCATTCCCTAGATAAGTAGTTGCATCTAGAACAATAGTTTAAAGTGTTTTAGAATTTTCCTATAAGAAATAGATAAGATGAGAAGATAGAAGGCCTACTTGTAGTTCCGCTTTCCTCTCGTCTCCCTTGTATTGATTATGTCGCTCCTTCCCATACCTAATTCGCTTGAGAAGTACCTTGTAAACACAAGAGAAGACAAAGAACCAATCAAAGCATACGATCTATTGAATATAAGTGAAAGGAATCAGATACAATTCACACACATAAGCATTATGAAACAATACAAACATATGGAAAAATGTTTCAAACACTTTATTAGATAGAAGAAGGAATTACAACCATTGGTGTCTGATTCAAAGCCATTCCTCCAGCTTGGATCCCATCCACATCACATCAAAAGCATGACAAACTTGTAGCATCACAATACTTGCTTCACAGCCAAATCTCATAGCAGCATTATTTCCTTACAATTCAACATATTCCAGCCCCTGATCACTTAGATGAGTGGTCAATTTATAGGAGGATGAAGGAGGTTTTGCCATTAATGGTGGCAATGAATGGCCTTCCATACTTAGAATTAGTTCCATGGAGGAAGGGATGAGAGGATAGGATGCACCTTAACTCATTCCTCATCCATTTTCGATCTCATAGGAGTTGATAAGTTAGGTAACCTTCTAGATGACTCCAAAAGATAAAAATATTCCCCAAACCCTATGTGAATTTTGCTCATTCTTGCCCAGTGTAGGTGAAAGGAAGCCTAAGTGCTCTGCAGAGCACCTTGGCAGTGAACTTAACTGCTCTGCAGCGCACCTTCATAAGGGCTTACCTGTGCTGGTCCCTCTAGAGGTTATTTTTGAATGTCTTCAAGTCATGAAACTATCTGGGAAGGAGGCGTTCAAAAGGGTGACTTGTTTAGTGCATGAAGCAAATGAATTTAGGGTTTGATGAGCCCTAAAACACTGATCTGAATGTTGGCATTTGATGTGCCCAAATGGATCTGTAACAGAAAACAAGATAACTATGTTGGTAGCAATGGTGTGACCACTACAGTGAGTCAAGGAAGGTGCATGAGAGGTTCTAACACATGTGGGTTGAGATGAGTGCACCCCTTGGCAACCTGTAATAGTGCTTAGAGGGGAAGGGAACACATAAGCGAAGATGCATCACAAGCTAGAAAGAAAGTCAGCTGGAAATCCAAAGTGATGGTTAAACCAACAACACATCTGCAATAAGATTCATACAATTACATACAAAATATTTCATACACAACTACGTATTTTAAACAACATACATTGCTACAACAACAAGAATAGTCCAACTACAATAACAACATATGCATGAAAACATGTTGGCTCTGTTTTATTAAGAAGTGTAAGTTCCAGTCATACAATACATCCATGTAAACCCGCTAGCTCCAACAATGGAACGTTACAGCCACATCTGCCTGCTCCTCCAAAGATATGTACTAGCTCCGTGCAGTGGAGAAGCCAAGGCACGTTACAATATTGTCCAAGCTCTCTCCAAGATAGTCTTATTGGAAGCTTGGTTGACCAAAAGCCTTTACAATGAGTTATGAGGTTCTATTTATAGCAAAGGGTGGGGTGACCCTTGACATTCCCCTTTGTGACAGTTCATCTACCCTCATGACTCTTCATCTACTCTATGACTGTTACATCCAACTATTGACACTTGAACTTCCACTTGACATGACGTTACATTACAATGCACATGTGCTCATGTGAGACGAAATGGCTTGAGCAAGCCATGCAAGACATCACTAACACTCGGTCTGTTGAGGTGAGACCAACTCTTTGACATGCTTGTGATGTTGAAGGTGGTGAGCTGATGCCAAGCTTGGTCATTCGTGATGGTGTGCATGCACCCCATGGTGACATCTTGTTGAAGTGAACTCTTGCCTCCATTGCAACCGGTGCATTGGTTCAGATCCTTCATCCAACTCATATGCTAACATGCACATAGTCTTATTGGGTGTGGCTGAACTAGAAACACACTGATGCATAGTGTGCATGTTGATCTTCAAGTGCGTGCTGGTGGTCATGTGCATCAACTTGCCGAAGTACATGTTTAGCTCCAGTTATACTTGCTTCTTGTCTTTTCCTTGGTGAGTGTGTTGAATGGGTTCGATCACTTGTGTGCACACAATGACATGCATGTTGTTGAATCCCTTTTCATATGATCAACAAAACTACTCACCATTTCTACTCCGTGCTAGCTACTAGGATAGATTTATAACTTGTACGAGTGCAATTTCATCTATGAGTGTATGTTGTGCCCATTGTTGTTCATATTACTCTTGCAACTCATTCGTCTGTCTGTGCAGCTTCATGTTCTTCCTTGAGTTGTTGCTTCAGCACATGCAACTCCTTCTTTGTTCCATTCACTATCTCCATGTGATCTTCATGTCACATCGTCACCTCGTAGCCTGAGTCTCCAAAGTTTCTTTCATCATCAGTGGATCTGCATGAGCTTGCAACTTTGTTCTGCCTCTGTGTTGTCAACAACCTTCCTCTTTCATTCGTTCCATTCGGTGTGCTGTTGTCAGTTGTTGTTCATGATGCTACTCGTTGTGATGTTGTTGTTGTCATATCTTAATGTCCTTGTCTACGAACAACTTGATATCTTCATGAGTATGCAAGCTCATAGACAATTGATCGACTGCATCTCCAGGTGTGCTCTAAGCGGTGTCTTTGACTCTTCTCTCTTGGAAACCATTGTACTTGCACTATTGAGAGGCAGATGAACACCTGCAATACCTAGAGACATGGAAACACTCATGGCAAGCAATTTGTCAATCGAATACCAAAATTAACTTGAGAACTAACTTGCAACATACCTGTGTGATTGATCATGAAAATTGCACAATTTCGGCCAGGAGTTCGGGAGACGGACTGCCAAGACTATGAAAGGCACAGTCTGGGCTGCTGGGAGACTGATGACTACTGGAACTGCGCAATGCACAGTCAAATCTAGCTACTGACTGCTGGAATTGTGCAATGAACAATTTCAGCTAGCAATGACTGCAGGATCAATGACTGCATTGTGCAATTTTCTGGGTCAGTAATCACTGTCTCTTAGGATTGCGTAAATCAGGCCTGGGGAATAGCTGCTGGAGAGAAATGTGCATTTCTGGAGAGGAAGGTAGAGCCTTCCCTGTCAGGATTGTGCAATGTTGTCTTTGTTAGGCTCTTGGTGAGGTAGAGTCTTGGCCAAGGTTGGCCAGACTTGCCGATGGGCAACTGAAAAGTAAATATGGAAGTGAATGCATGGCGACACTAAGTGAAAACATAAGAGATTGATCATGCATGCAAACATTGAATGAAAGATTCAGTAAACACATAAACATTCATGTGGGTGAAGCGAGTTGCTGAATCAACAACTGTTAGTGAAAAATAGTTCATGCATGTGGCAGTAGTGAGATAACTACGAAAATTGAAATGGTGCTAGTAAAAGCTAGTATGTATCAAAACGATAACAAGCACTCACTGAAATCAAGCAGACTGCATTCATACGAAGCGAAATACAAAAAGCACCAGAAATGAAGCATAAGACATGGAAAGCGGGTTTACCCCAAGATAGCTGAGCTAAATGTGCTGACAGCTCCTAGATACGATATGGGATGTCATAGCTACAAGATTGATGTGAGGAATGAGCTCTGCGGTGTCTGGTTGATGATTTTTGATAACATCGAGGTTGTGACGCGCATGCCACAAATCTAGGGAAAGTGACACTTGGTGGGAGGTTTTTGAAATATCCTTACATGTAACCTCCAACTGCTAAAAATAGATCCCTCAAAACAAGGGATGACTTTGGATGCTGCCTTGGCAGAAGCAAACCATGCATGCAAGTTATTTTTGCTCGGTCCCAAAGGGAACCTGTCAACTTAGCTTCACATGCAAGAGACTACTCAACTGTTGGGAGAAAATGTGCATTTCTGGCTGGGAGCTGGCCTAGCTTCCCAGGATATTTGTACAATTTCTGGGAAAATCAGCTGGCTACTGCCCAAATTTGCGCAAATTCTGGGTTGAGCAACCTTGTTGGGGAAAATTGCGTAATTTTGACTGTGAGTGTTGACTGCCAGAATTGCGCAATTCTGGAGCCCAGCAAGCTGCCAGTCAGGATTGCACAATTTCTGGAGGGAAGGTTGGTTTCCCTATAGAATTGTGCAATATATTGGGGGAGCTGATCAGCCTGCAACTGGACCAATTCCGGGTGATCAGCCTGTGATGGGAATGCATCAAGTTGTGATTGACAGGCTGCCTTTGTGCAAGAAAAAAATTGAAACTTGTGAACTTAACGAAGCAAGGAAAGCTGCTATGAAAAGTTGGTAGGGAGGCTCCAAAACGAAGCTAAGGAAAAAATTTGGAGGGGGGTTGTAGCCACTACAACACTTGGTGACACACTGGTAGAACTCCAGCTCTCTGAATGGACCTTGTTCGTGAAAAACAAGTCTAACACCTCTAGAAGTATTGTTCAGTTCTTAGCTCATCTTAGTTTCACACTAGCTTGATTGTAAGATGTAGCATCTACCAAACTCTTGGTCGATTGACACACATTCCAAGCCAAGGAAACACATTTTTTTCGATTGGGGTTGAGGGGTATATTGGTGCACAAGCAGTATAGTCGTTAGAGTCTTAGTTTCATCTTTGGTGTTGCTCCATTGCCAGCAAGCCTGGACAGTACCCCGGTGGAGTCACATAGGAACACAAGCATATCTCCGCTGCTAGTGAGCATGGTCAGTACCCTGGCGGAGTTACTTGTATCACCTCTCTGTATAAGAAGCTTTTCTCTTCTTTCACCTTATTCATTTTTCATTTTTTTCAAAAGTTTTTCACTTTTTCATTTTTTTTTCAACTTAGCATAGCACTTATTCCTTTCAGAGGCAAAAGAGGGATCCCAACTTATTGAGAGAAGAAGAGGTTGTTCTAGCAGAGAAGTAGTTTAGTATATCTCTGATGTGCCTGTTAAGGTTTTCCCCCTCAACTTACTCTACTTGACTGAGCTGACAAGGGTTAACCCAAAAACAATCGACTAGAGAAGGTGACACTAGTTAGCATGCAAGTGTTGTGTTTTCACCAAGGTTCACTTCGAACAATATTTATTTTCCTTCGACGTATCATGGACTAAAAGTAACAATTTCTTCATATAGAGGCAAGATGATAGATAACCAAGTAGTGATAGTTGTACAAGCCCTCTTCCACTTCACCCAACTCGTTTCAAGAGTCATACATGGTTTCATGTGAAACTCACCTACGAACAAAACAAGCGAACTATATGAACGACACAAGTGAACTAACAAACAACAAAGAAAAGCAATAACATAAGCAAAAGTGAAAGCAAAGCAAGTAAGCAAACAAGCAAGTAGACAAACAAACAAACAAACAAACTAAGCAATCAAGCATGCAAGAAAACTGACTGAAAGAAAACACTACTCCTACACCTACACTAACGATGCATGGGCTTGCTCACGTGAAGTGATATTTCCAATGCAGCCACCAGCGCATTGGTTGAACCATGTTGGTGAAGGCTTGGTCCGTGGGAAACCCAGTTGTGTGAACAAACAAGCAAGAAATATATATCAATGAAGACAACCACACTTTGTGTTTCAAAGTTCCCACGGGACATAAGTGAGTACAAGTGCATGATGAGTAGTTCGTGGACTTATCATAGTGTTGTGTGACATTGCATGCAACTTTGAAGCATAAGCACACTCTTGAATGTGACATGCAAGCAAACGAAAGAAACAAAGATAACTTGCGTTGCGAATGAGTGCTTGTAGTGTAAGATTCCTTCAATGTATGAGCAATGGGATCATGCAATTCGGGTGGAGGAGGTGTGATCTGTGTGTGAGATGGATCTTCAATGCATACAGATGAGTGATGAGGAGCCTTGGGTGATTGAATAGTTTAATGGTCAGAAGTGAGACTAACCCCAAGAGAGCGAGGACTTTACATAACCATCAGGTCGAGCTGAAGTGCCTCGACAGTCTTGGGTGTTTCAACTTCATCATCAGATAGATCACCATACACTGGTGGCTTTGAAATATCAACTGTGATAGAGTCATGATCGTGATCAAATATGGGAGTAAATGGATCATGACAGCCATGATCAGAAAAATCAATGAGTTCATCGGCATCCTCATGATTAGATGAATCACACAGAGGGGTAGATGAAAAGTGAACAAACTCATCCTTTGTGCTTCCGGAAAAGACAGATGAAAGATCAAGTGGATTTTCAATGAATAACTTATCCTCTCCATTTTCGAATAATCAACCAACATTCGGCGAGTCCTGTGAGTGATCAACAATGGGTGCATTCGTGGATGAAGACACACATGAGAAATCATGGATGGAAGGTTCACCAAATATGTTAGGAAAGAATGGAGGGGGCTCATGCAGAAGGGAGTCATCCTTCGCCGAGTGTTGATGCTTAAGCTGCCACTCATACTCTTCATGAATGACACTGCATGTTGATTGTGCAACCAACTCCGTCAGGGGCTTGTTCCTCGTTCACAAAAATTGAAGAGTCCAGAATAGACGAACGTAAGACAGTATCATCTGGGGGAACACCCGAGTGCGAAGACGGAGGTCATAGAACATAATTCATATGAGAACTCTAAGGACATACAACCAAATCTGCGTGAAAATTGAGTGAAGTGATGTTAGGAGGATGTGAAAGTTGAACAAGTGTGTGAGCATGATCCTCAACATCACTCGGTAGTGGTGGAGCTGTTGAATGAGGGAATGGAGGACAGTCAGTTGAGACAGTGACTGCATCCACATGAGATTGTGTAGCTCCCTCACTGAAGAATGTTGAGTGAGGCTTGATTTCAAGATTCTTCTTGGGACGAGCAAATTTCTTAAGGAAATACTTGAACCAGTCCTAAAGATAAGCAAATTTCATTTGGCTCCTCAGAGCTTGGAACTGCAGGTCACGGAAGCGCTGCCAAAAATCCATAACCAATTCATGTGAAGCCTTTCGTTGTTGTAACAGTTTTCGGTCAAGATGGTTTGGATCAAAATGATAGAAAGTGTCTTCAATGATATCATAGAAGTGCTCAAGTTAGTGCAAGATGTCAGTTGGTAGGTTGAGCAGCCATCAACGTGGAGATTCGTGAAGTGTGTATGCAAGCACCAAGCTGGCCTGTTCGTCAGAACACCCATCTTCCTCATGAAGCATGGAAAGAAAGTCATGAAAGTACTCAAGCCAGGATAGTTCATCTACACCATCATACATGTAAGTGGACAAGAGATCAAACAACTCCACAATGATGGATACATCTTCACGATTTGAGAAACACCCCAGAGGGAGAAGAGTGCAAGAATCCATGAAAGGTATCCAAAGGTTCAAAACTAGATGAGAGGACATAGCTTGTCATTAGGCCCTCATTCTAGCGCCAAAAATGTTGATGGTGTTGGACCCGTCAACATGTCAAGGGGATCTCCCTGGTTAGAAGTCCCAATTAGACCTCAAACCATTTTGTGTAGGAGTCCCAGCAGTGGTTCGTATGGTAATGCCTTGACCGCAATTTCACATAGAGGCAAATAAGATAACTCTGTTGGTAGCAAGGGTGCGATCGTTGCAATGAGTCAAGGAAGGTGCATGAGAGGTTCTAACACATGTGGGGTGATATGAGTGTGCCCCTTGGAAACCTGTAACAGTACTCGGATGGGAAGGGAACACACAAGCGAAGATGCATCACAAGCTGGAAAGCAAGTCAACTGGAAATCTCAAGTGATGGTTAAACCAACAACACATTTGCAACAAGATTCATACAATTGGATACAAAATAGTTCATACACAACTACGTAAGTTGAATAGCATACATTGCTACAGCAACCAAAATTTTCCAACTACAATAACAACATATGCATGAAAATGTGTTGGTTCTGTTTTATTAAGAAGTGTAAGTTCCAGTCATACAATACATCCATGTAAACCCACTAGCTCCAGTAGTGGAACGTTGCAGCCACATCTGCCTACTCCTCCAAAGAGATGTACTATCTCTGTGCAGTGGAGAAGCCAAGGTGCGTTACAATACTATCTAAGCTCTCTCCAAGATAGTCTTATCAGAAGCTTGGCTAACCAAAAGCCTTTAAAATAAGTTATGAGGTTCTATTTATAGAAAAGGTTGGGGTGACCCTTGACATTCTCCTTTGTGATAGTTCATCTACCCTCACGAATCTTCATCTACTCTATGACTGTTACATCCAATTATTCACACTTGAACTTCCACTTGACATGACGTTACATTAAATGCAGATGTGCTCATGTGAGACGAAATGGCTTGAGCATGCCATGCAAGACATCACTGACACTTGTTTCGTTGAGGTGAGACCAACTCTTTGACATGCTTGTGATGTTGAAGGTGGTGAGATTTTGCCAAGCTTGGTCGTCCATGATGGTGTGCATGCACCCCATGGTGACATCTTGTTGAAGCAAACACTTGCCTCCGTTGCAACTGGTGCATTGGTTCAACTCCTTCATCCAACACGTCTACTAACATGCGCATGGTCTTATTGGGTGTGGCTGAACCAAAAACACACTAATGCATAGTGTGCGTGCTGATCTTCAAGTGTGTGTTGGTGGTCATGTGCATCAACTTGTCGAAGTACATGTTCAGCTCCAGTTGGACTTGCTTCTTGTCTTCACCTTGATGAGTGTGCTGAATGGGTTGGATTGCATGTGTGTGCACAATGACATGCATGTTGTTGAATCCCTTGCATGCGATCAACAACACTACTCACCATGTCTACTCCGTCCCAGTTGCTGGAATAGATCTATAACTTGTACGGGCGCAGTTTCATCTGTGAGTGCATGTTGTGCCCATTGTTGTTCTTGTTCTTGCTGCAACTCATTCATCTATTTATGCAGCTTCATGTTCTTACTTGAGTTTTTGCTTCAACACATGCAACTCCTTCTTTGTTCCATTCTCTGTCTTCCCATGATATTCATGTCGCGTCGTCACCTCATAGCCTGAGTCTCGAAAGTTTCTTTCATCATTAGTGAATCTACTTGAGCTTGCAACTTTGTTCCGCCTCTATGTTGTCAACAACCTTCCTCTTGCATTCATTGCATTCGATGTGCTGCCATCAGTTGTTGTTCATGAAGCTACTTTTTGTGATGTTGTTGTTGTCATATCTTGATGTCCTTGTCTACGAACAACTTGATATCTTTGTGAGTAGGCAAGCTCATAAACATTTGATCGACTGCATCTCCAGGTGTTCTTTGAATGGTGTCTTCGACTCTTATCTTTTGGAAACCATTGTACCTGCACTACAAAGAGGTAGATGAACACCTGCAATACCTAGAGACATGGAAACACTCATGGCAAGCAATCTGTAAGTCCAAAACCAAAATGAAATTGAGAAATGACTTGCAACATACCTGTGTAACTGATCATGAAGTTGCGCAATTTCGGCCGGGAGGTCGGGAGACTGACTGCCAAGACTGTGCAAGGCATAGTCTGGACTGCTGGGAGACTAACTAACTATTAGAACTATGCAATACAAAGTCCAGTCTAGTTGTTGATTGCCGGAATTGCGCAATGCACAATTTTAGTTGGCAATGACTGCAGGCTCAGTGACTGCATTGTGTAATTTTCTGGGTCAGTAGTCACTGCCCCTCAGGATTGTGCAAAGTAGGCCTGGGGAACAAAAACTGGGAAACAATGTGCATTTCTGGAGAGGAAGGAAAATCCTTCCCTCTCAGGATTTCACAATGTTGTCTTGGTGAGGCAGAGTCTAGACCAAGGTTGGCCAGACTCGCCGACAGGCAACTGAAAGTAAATATGGAAGTGAATGCATGGCAACACTAAGTGAAAAAAAAAATGATTGATCGTGCATGAAAACATTGAATGAAATATTTAGTAAACAAATCAACATGCATGTGGGTGAAGCGAGTCGCCGAATTGGCGACCATTCATGCAAAACAGTTCATGCATGTGACAATAGTGAGATAGCAACGAAAATTGAAATGGTGCTAGTACAAGCTAGTATGATCAAAACGACAGTAAGCGCTCACTGAAATCAAGCAAACAACGTTCATACGAAGAAAAATACAAAATGCGCTAGAAATGCAACATAAGACATGGAAAGTGGGCTTACCCCAAGATAGCTGAGTTGAATGTGCCGACAGCTCCTAGATGCGATGTGGGATGTGAGAGATGCAAGGTTGATGCGATTAATGAGCCTACGACATCTAGTTGATGAGTTTTGATAACATTGAGGTTGTGGCACGCATGCCACAAATCTAGAGAAAGCGACACTTGGTGGGAGGCTTCTGAAAGATTCTTGCATGTAACCTCCAAATGCTAAAAATAGATGCTTGAAACAAGGGATTCCTTTTCATGTTGCCATTGGAGAAGCATCCCATGCATGCAATTCAGTTTTGCTTGGTCTCGTGGGGAACTGGTAAAATTAGCTGCACATGCAAGAGATTGCTCGACTGATGGGAGAAAATGTGCATTTCTGGCTGGGAGCTAGGCTGGATGCCCAGGAGATTTGCACAATTTCTGGGTAGAGCAGCTCATTGTTGCCAATATTTGCGCAAATTCTGGGCTGAGCAGCCTTGCTGGGGAAAATTGTGCAATTTTCAATGTGAGCGTTGACTACCAGAATTACACAATTTTGGAGCCTAGCAGGCTGCCAATTAGGATTGCACCATTTCTGGAGGGAAATTTGGTTTCCCTCTAGAATTGCACAATTTCTTGGGGGATTTTCTTAGCCTACAGTGGGACCAAGTCCGGGTGATCAACGTGTGAGGTGAATGCATCGAGTTGTGATCGACAAGCTACCTTTATGCAAGCAAAACACTAAAACTTGTGAACTTGACGAAGCAAGGCAAGCTGATATGAAAAGTTGGTAGGGAGGCTCCAAAGCGAAGCTAAGGAAAAAATTTGGAGGGGGGTTGTAGCGGCTACAACAAGACCTCTTACTACAACTTTGTTGATAACGTTTGCTACAGGCGATGAAATCAAATTCCGTCAAAGACCCATTTGAGGTATTGAAGAGATATTCTATTTATATAAGACATTTGAAATTTCATGACCCGTGGAGTGAGAAAATGATTGCAAAAACTCATGGTACGCGCGATCATGCAACATTCTAGATGTGTAACTTCAATTGATCATATATCTCACACCAGGAAATGAAATGAAATTCCATAAAAACCACATTTGAGATAACATAAAATAATTTCAAATGAGATATTTTACACCTTCTAAAATTCTCTGTGGAGGTCTTAGAACTTGTATTAAGTTTGTTGAATATTGTTGCAAAACTTTGAAATTGAAATATGCTTCAAACCCTCGTTCCCATGGATTTGTAATCTGAATCTGATATCATTGATCTAGATCTTGGGGAGAGGCCCCCAAGATCTGAAAATGTAAAATTCCAAAAGAAAAAAATGAGAACACAGAGTAAACAAAGCCACCAAGAAACTTTTATTAAAATAGAGAATAACTATAAAAGCTACATTGTTGTGGACAATCTATCCTTTTTACAAAATGCGACTTTTTACTTATACCCTTTTTTGGTTACAATACCACAAGGAAATTTCATGGGTGATAAATACCATGGGTGAATGAATACCATGGGTGGATGTCACTTACAATATCATGGGTAAATTCCATGAGTGGATAAATACCATGGGAGGATGAATACCATGGGTGGATGCCACTTTCCATTCAGATCAGTCATATATAAATAATTATGCATGGTTGTATTAAATTTTGAATGCCATATGTTTGATAAAATTTGTAAATGAGATTCCAGTAGTCAAGATCTTTTCTATTTTGAATATTTTCATCCACGGGTGGTATAATAATGATTCAAGACAACATAAGGGGGTATTTGTTCCATTTGACCATTAAACCTGTAATTTGATTCCAAATGAATACTTTTCAAAACCTAAATCGTAAATATGCCTAATTTTGCATATTTTTAATGCCATCTACGTTTCCTGTTGTCAATTTTTGGGTGATAGAATAAGATGAATTAGTCTTGTTTTAATATGCCAAAATTTGAAGTTTATTTCTCTTTTTTCATGAATTAAATATGTTTAGGAAGATTAATTATATTTACAAATTGTTTGAAAACAAATCGTTTTCTAAGTCTTAGTGTTTAATGAGACATTTAATCCTTTTATTATATTGATGGTTGGTAAGGTGGGGCCTTACATAAATTGAGTCCTTTCCTAAGAAGATCCCATTACTTCTTTTAGCTCCCACAAGAGTTGTAGCTTTCAACATATTTGCAACAACAATTGATTTTGCACTTCAACTGCTAATAAAAGACATAACAACTCTATGACGATCATGTTTAATTACATCACATGAAGATATTAACCATGTGAAATATATTCTAATAGATGAAATTAGTTTCATTTGAAGAAATCTATAGCATTGATTTAAGACTTCGACAGACTTTCCTAGAAAGTGGTAATGTTCCTTTTGGTTGGAGTTCAATTATATTGGTCTGTGATTTGGTACAATTACCACCCACTATGGATAAAACTATATATGCATGTGATGATGTTGCAATATAATTATAGAATTCATTCACAAGGGTTGTGATGCTTGATACAGTGTTTCGAACAAATCGATAATGCAATCAACAAATGTAAATTTTTTATTTGTTGATGAATGTAAGGAATGCAATACCAACTATGGAAGACTATAAATTACTTATGACTCATGCAAATACATCATTGGATCCTTCCACACTAGAGTTCTTTGATAAGGAAATACATTTGTTTGTGGCAAATGATGATGTACATAATCAATAAGCTTTGTTGAAGAAATTTAAACTATCAATTGTAGCCAATGTTGCTGCAAAAGGAAAAAAAACATCTACATGGAAATAAATGAGGAAGAAATGGAACTTGAGTTACTTATTGAAGGTGGAGCTCAAGTTATGTTTAAATCAAACATATGGAATAATGTAGGATTCATAAATGGTGCTCTTAGAATTGTAGAAAAAATTGTGTATAACCTTCGAGTTTCACCCTCAAAACAACCTACATATGTTTCAGTAAGATTTGATAATTATATGGGAGTGTCATGAGATGAATCATCATCTCAAACAGTTCCTATTACACCTACTGGAGGTAAAAGAAAACAACTTCCTTTTAAACTTGTGTGGGGCCTAACAATCCATAAGTCACAAGGATTGGGTTTGGAGAAAGCTACAATTAATATTGGGGAGAATGACAGACAAGGTATGATGTTTACTGTGATATCTCAAGTTAAATATCTGAATGGTTTATGATTTCAACCTCCTTTTTCATATTAATGATATGAAAAAATGGAAAAAAAATAGCAGTTGTCACTATGATAAAAGAATAATAAGAGATATTAATATTGATCACAATATAAACTATTTGTAATTGATGGTGGTTCGGGTAAAATGGAGGTCACATATTCAATTTACCATTGGTGATTTTTGGGCTCTAGGTTTTGAAAACCCATGGCTTTTCCAATGGTATTCTTATGTAATATATCTCATTTAAAGGTGTGAAGGCTCCTTTAAAATTTGCCTTTGTGTCATATGTATATATATATATATATATATAAGTTTTCTAGGTTATGTAAGTCTTTGAGATGATTGGCATGCCTAACTTGTGGCTTGAGTAGCCGCAACCCAGAGGTACCTAAGTCCTAAAAATCACTCAGGGATCGCACTTGGCCTGGGCCAAACTAACCCTTAGCATGGCTGGATTTTTTCCCACGGATTGGAACCAATGACATTTCCATCATAAAGTTACTCAATAGAACACCTTGGACCGTTTTCTCTACTCCCCTATATGTATATATATATATATATATATATATATATATATATATATATATATATATATATATATATATATATATATATATATATATATATATATATATATAGATATATATATATATAACCAACCTAGATCCATCTTAATTCTCAATCTATCAAGCATCAAGGGGGATCAAATCTCTCGAGTAGATCTGGAGTTAAGATGGATCTAGATTGGTCATATATATAAAAAAATGTTGAGAAATATTTTAAGTTTCTATTAGCTAATAAAGTGAATGTTAAAACTTTTAATAGATTTCTCAAAAAAAATCTTAAAAAATAAATTGAATGTTAAATATTTTAATAGATTTCTTAAAAAAAATCTTAAAAAATAAAGTGAATGTTAATTTTTTTTAATAAATTTATTAAAAATTGACCTTAAAGTAATATAATTTAGGATATTTCCTATGAGGTGTAGAGAAGACAACGACAAGGCAATCCATTAAGGCACTTTGTGGTGTAAATGTCATCGATTTGAAACTTAGTGGGAAAAAAACTAGCCATGCTAAGGGTTGGTGTAGCTTAGGTCGGGTGCAATTTCTAGGTGATTTTTAATGACTTAGATGCCCCTGGGTTGTGACTACTTAAGCCATAGGTTAGGCATGCTAGTCATCTTAGGAATCACATAACTTGGCAAACTATATATATATATATATATATATATATATGATATTATTAGCTTTAAGTGTAGTGTGGGAGATACATTACTGTAATTTAAATATATATATATAATAAATAAATGCAAAGATCTTTAAGGTCAATGATTGAGGAAGCTTTGGCAAAGGATTTTAGTGCATGGCTATCATAATGGTAAGAGTTTCTATGATGCAACACTGCAACAATGGGATCCAAATTGATGGATATTATAAGCACGTGATTTATTTATAAATATAATATTTTTATTTTTTCAAATATATCTATATCTATATATATATATATATATATATATATATATATATATATATATATATATATATATATATATATATATATAGATATATATATATATATATATAGAGATATATTCTATGTGTTTGTTGGCTTGAGGGGGCCTGCCCAGGTTCAATGTTAGTTAGCCAAAAAAATCCCTACACTATTGGCCCTTTCAGCATCAGCTCGCGGAGCGTGGACTGAAGTCTCACCCGAAGCAGTATGGGGGGATGCTAGAACCAAGTTTCCGCACCCTTGAGATGGTTGTGATGTCGGTTTATTCTAGCTAGACTTGTCTTCGCGTAGGTTGCTTAACCCTCTATTCCACCCTTCAGTACCTTCGCGAAAGGGTACAATCGACTTCCGTGCAGCCCTAACCAGGGGTTGAAGTCCTTTCGCGTCGCTAGGGCAATGAACTACGATATTCCCAAATTAGGCTAAGTGTTTTTCTTATCTTATTAACATATCTTAGTTAGCTTTGCATAAACAGATGTTCTTACTTGCGTTCACTTAACCAATACATTTACATACATTCGCGCATCATATAAGCATTATATGTGAAGGTCATACCCAATATAACATATGCATAAACAGGAAATAAAGACGCAAAAATGCAGAATACTTCTCTTTATTGATAATTCCAAAAAATTACAAACTCGACCCGCCCTACGCACTCAGCTACAGGGGTCTGCGCACTCAGCTGCGGACTTCTAGGCCTCTGTGCACTCAACTGCAAAGCCTCTACCTACACTACGACTCAAGAATTATAATTATACTTCAGAGCTATCTTTCATACATCATATCTTCATTGCTTCATTGATTGATTTTTAAAATACTTAGAGCTTAGCTCTAAGTACACAATCCCATGGTCTGCAGACCATGAGTAGATCTTTTATAGCCGACATTACATTTCCAAAATAAGGGTGGACAACCCTATGACTCTTTAACATCTACGCTCTCTGAGACCACAAAATGCGGAGTCTTTACACTTGGATTACAAAATTTTACCAAAATATGGGCTTTTAGCCCCAAAACTGTCCTTGGGGGGATCCCACGCCCAATAGGCCCCCAACACAAACATCATGACTCGCCCTCGAGTCGCTTTGGAGGTGTAGATATCTTAGCGCGAAGACTTCTCAGCTCCATTTCGACCACCGCAATTTCGGCAAAGCACTGAGCGGCTGCCTGCTGGACTTCTTTCACTCGCTGCTCAGTGATTGTGGCTGAACTGCTACCTTGAATCTTCTGTTGAGCTACCTACAGTTGTGCGAGCTTTCCTTCAATGGAGGCTATGATCGTATATGCCTCATCTATCCATGGCTATAGGCACACTTTTAAGACCGCTTCTTTGTGCCGAGCGACATCCACCTATTCCTTGAGCGCCTTTGCCTCCTGCATCCGTGCGAGCCTCTATGTAAGGGAAACCATCTGCGTGGTCCCTTTTACCTCGTCATACCTTTGTTGTAGCTCGCGTGCCTCTGTCTCCAGGTGCTCTACATTCGGGTCCTCCTGCAAGGTGGTTAGGACCTCGAATGACTATTCAAAAATCTGCATGTTGTCTGCCACTGGATTGTCAACTGCCGATATTGCTATTGTAACAACAGTGGTAAGATGTTCCTTGACTTCCAGCAGAGTTAAAGGCTTAGCCCGCAACTGCAATTCTACGATCTATAGGTTTAGCTCCAACTAAACCCGGGCCATCTCTACTTGAGCATCGAGCACCCCTGTGGACAAATTGTAGACGCACGCCTCTACCGGTTCTTCTGCCTGAATGTCCAACTCCAGGACCATTTAGTAGGCTTCCTCCACTACCTGCATTATTTGCTTATTCTGCTCCACTGCCTCGTTGCGCTGCAGGCCCAACTGCTCGATGTTGATGCACTACTCGCTCATCACCTGCAGAGCGCGACTCTCCCGGGCCCGAAGTTCCATGGTGACTCCATCCTTCAAGAGGTAGAGCGTCTCCCGAGGGAGCACGGCCATATTTAATCCTACCCCTTTTAGACTGATGACCGTGGGCCTGTCGACCTCATTCTCTGTAGTGAGTGCTCCATCTGGTAGCACTATCGTGTTGGTCACCCTTGTGCACAACATCTCCTCAGTAGTTGAAGTGTTGATCACAAGGCTGGTGGACATTGTACCATCCTGTGGAGTGTGAACCTGCAACTCCTGCAGTTCTATCCAGATAGACCCCAATACTAGTTGTTGCTGCTCTTCGAACTGTTGGAGGGCTTCCGTGGTGACATCCCTCATTGTTTCTCTGATATCATGAAAATCCCCTTAGTGAGGGTGATTAGGTCGAAGGATGTCTTTGATGCCTTGGTTTTCTTTTGTGGCACTGCCTTCTCTCACGGTTGCAGATGCTTGAGTTGGGTGGACATCGTCTACAGGTCTGCACCACCTTGTTTTGTCTTTGTTTCTACCTCAGTCCTAGGGGAAGGTGACTTCTATCCTTTGTGCTCTTCTCCTCCTATTTTCTATTGTTCCACCAATTTCGCTGCGTCTCGCGCTGCGTGGGTCTTGGCCTCTGCTTCCTCCTTTCTGCGCTTCTCAGCTAGCTGTGCCATTCGGAGCTTTGTTTCTTCCTTCTTACGCTGCACAGTGGACTTTTCCGTTTCCACCGCGGAGCCTGCTGGAGCGTGCCACTCTGGCATCCAAGACTTGAGGACTGCAAAAATAACATCATCAGTCGCCAGATATGGTAAGTTATGCCATGTCTTCATAGGGTCCTTCCACGCCTTGATAAAGACATGGTGGAAATCCGCTTTGAACTCTACAAAGCTCTGCAAACTGGCGTATATTGTGGGCGACAACCACGGCTTGCGATTGATCCCCATCCAGATACTCATCTCCATTAAGACCCAAAAGATCTTGCTTTCTTTTATGTGTTTCGCATCCTTTGTTGCCCACAATGAATCATACTTCGCTACCTCTAGAAGGTCCAACATGACCAAAGGGAATTGCCTGTCTTCTGGTAGCTCCCATGCCACCAATACAATCGACAGTAGGAGCCATGCATAGTGAAATATTTTTCCCTACTCTTGTGCCTCGCAACAGTTTGCAAGGAACTCGCCGCAAATATAATTCACCCAGTTGAACTGGACTCCTTCAACGAATTGGGCCGCTAGTGCAATCACAGGTGTGGGCACCTCATCCACGTGGCACTTTCGCATCACCTTCCCTGCTAATATTTGTGTCGCTACCTTGATAGCAGGGTTGTTAATACTAGAGATGGCATTCCTCGCTTATCCTTATACAACTTTAATTTCTTCTTCATAGCTTTCGCAAGCGCCAACTCGCCACCTTTTCCTTCTGAAATATTGGCTAGATCCTCCCCTAAGTAAGGTAGCCGTGTAATCTGATGAATCAAGTGATCTGTGATGGGAATGGGCTCCTCCAACCACAAACACCCATCATGCACCAAGCAGAGAAGTTGCCTAATGACGAAGACAGTCACTAGGGTGCATGATAATGTGGCACCCAGAGTAGGTTGAGCAGCCGGGCTTTCTCTACACCCTTGAGCTAGGTCTGCAACTCCAATTCAATTGTTCCAACAGTCGCTAGATGCGGGAATTTCTCGTGATCTGCGAGGCCCCAATCTTCGAATTTTAGTACAGGAACTCGCCCTAAGTCCGGCCCCTCAAAAACAATGTCATCTAGAAGCAACAGAGTTTGCAGGGAGCTCTTGCTCTCATCTATGTCCTTCAGTACCTTGGCTTTTCCCTTTCATGGACGAACATATTCTAATAACTTGGTAATAGGGTCTGCACCCTGGGTTTCAAATTCCATTTCCACATCCTCCTCATCCACCAGGATTTCTTTGGATTCTTCTTCATCAGCCTCCACATTAATGGCCTTCCCCTTTTCCTGCAAGGTGAGTTTGGTCCTCTGTGGGTTTCTTGGTGAGACGCGCACCGAGATCATAGCCTGCTTATCCTTATTAGGTATCAATGTTCTTAGTGATTTAGGGACCTCAACTATCACTCTGGCACTCTTTGGGACTTCTACTACCGCAATTTCCTGCGCGGCTTCCTCCGGTGTCGACATCATTCTGGTCAGGAGGTCCTACGTCTCCTTCAGCAATCTCTCAAACACTGAACTTTCTCTTAAAGCCTCAAAATTCGAAAGGTCCATACACAGTTGATAGCGCAACAACTGAATTTTCAAAATGCCAAGTGTTTTTCGTTGGATAGCCACTTGTAATTTATAGGGCCTTTTGAATTCAAATTCGACCATTCCCCCCACATTCAACCCATTAATGCTAGATTGGTGGCAGATTTTCAAGAATCTAACCCATAAATTTTGCCTTAAATGCCTACTGCCTGCTCCATTTGGCCTCAAATCAACCACCAAATTGTGAATAGTAAATTTAACGGTCACTTTCCAGCAGACATATGCGCTAGCACAGTTGTATTCGCGCTGTCGCAGACCCTGTGACACTTTGCTGCTTCGCGCAGTCCTGAAATCACACAGCTCCCTAACCTGGGTAGTGTAGTTTATAGTCCCACGCCTCCTTTCAGCTGCCTGGAGTGCTAAGACTGTGCTACTTTCATATAGTCACATGGCCGGATCGTCGATGTATGGCTTCAAGCAATTGCCATTCACCTTTCCTGGGAAGCGTTCTCCATTTAACTTGACCAGCTGGACCGCGCCTCCGTCTGTAATCTCCTTAATAACATACGACCCTAACCAATGCATCCTGAATTTTCTAGGTAATTTATCAAACTTACTATCATACAACAAAACCAGATCGTTTACCTTGAAGGTGCGCAGCTTAATATGTCGGTCATGCCACGCTTTTTCGCGTTGCTTTTGGACCTGTTTGTGAAATCTAGCCAAAAGTCTTTCTTCTTCAAGCTCATCCAATTGCGCGAGCCTCTCTTCTAGGGCTCCGCGATCCGTCATACCTGTGAGTGTTCGCAGACTAGGCACGATGTATTCCATAGGCATTATCGCTTCAACCCCGTATACCAGCCTAAAGGGTGTATGTCCCGTTAACTTCTTGCACGTCTTCCGATAAGCCCAGAACACTATAGGTATGCATAGGTCCCAATCACTTCACTGAGCATTGCATACCTTGGTCAGCGCATTTTCAAGCACTTTGTTGAATGCCTCCACTATCCCGTTAGCATGTGGGTGATAAGGTGTGCTCTTTTGGTGATACACCTAAAATTCCTCCGTTAGTGCGTTGATCGTCTCATTCAGGAAGTGCGTACCACGATCGCTCATCAAGATCCTTGGACATCCAAATCGCGTCAGTACATGCTCAAATAGGAACTTCGCGGCAGTCGTTCCTGTGCAATCCTTCACCGGCTGCGCTTCTGCCCAACGAGTCAAATACTCTGTTGCAGTGATAATGTACCTTGTGCCTGTCTTCCCTTGAGGTTGAATGGGTCCTACAAAATCTATTGCCCACTTTTCGAAAGGTTGCAATGTCATTTGTGGATTCAAAGGAATTTCATCCCTCCGTGATGGCCTGCCTTTTCTTTGACATACATCACATGCCTTGCAATATTCTTTTGAATCTTGATGAAGGGTTGGCCACCACAACCTTGTGCATAGAAACTTATATGCAGTTGATCTCCCTACATAATGTCCTCTCGCGATGACCCCATGAGCGTCTGCGAGGATTCTCCTTCGTTCAAACTCAGGTACATACCTTCATAGTATTTCATCATTCCCCATCTTGTATAGATGCCCAATAATGACAGAGAAGTCTGCCGCATACACCACTAATTCCTTCTTTTACTAGACAGAGTATCCTTCCAGCATAGTTCCAGTTGTTAGAAAGTGTATTATATCCTCGAAATGTCCATCCGCGATGTGCATAGCAAAGAGCTGCGTGTCAGGTAATCCTTCCTCCAAATTAGTAGGTTCCTCCCCTGTTTCGATGCGCGACAGATGGTCTGGTCCCGCGTTCAATCATCCAGGCTTCACAACAACTTCAAAATCATACTCTTGGAACAATAAGAGCCATCTGCAAATTCGCCCCCCCCCCCCAACACAGGCATTTTGACCAGGTACTTCAGTGTGGATTGATCCGTATACATCTTAAAGTGGCCTCCTAGCAAGTAGTGTCGGTACTTATGGAGCGCATACACCATAGCTATCCTTTGGATAATCTACGGATTGTGAACGCAATAGGGTGATCCAAGCCTTCTCTGCCATCCTCTATTAGTACTACCCCCAACACTATACACGATGCGTCAACATGTACATGAAACTCTTTCTTCCAATTGGGGAAGACTAGAATTAGCATGGTAACCATATTTTCTTTCAATATATCCAAGCTTTTCTTACAGTCATCATTCCAGCAGAACGTGACATCCTTCTTCAACAATTTTTCCATTGGCGCGGTGATCTAGGCATAGCCCTTGATAAACTTCCTATAATATCTCATATGTCCCAGAGTAGCATGTAGTTGTTTCACACTCCTCAGCGCTTCCAAGTTCAGAATCATCGCAATCTTCGTGGGGTCTACCATCAGCCCTTGTCTGCAAACCACATGCCCCAATAGGTTCCCAAAAGGAATGAAAAATAGACACTTCTTAAGGTTGAGTGCGATCTAGTATCTTCGACAGGTATCTAGCATCAAGTGCAAGCTTGCTACATGGCACTTAACCATCCCAAATACAGTCCAGTCATCAAAATAGACCTCCAGGAACTTATGAATAAATTCCTTGAATGCCGCAACAACCACACGCGAAACGATAGCAAGCACATTCTTCAATCTAAATGGTGTTACAGTATATTGAAAACAACCCCACTTAGTCGCGAAGGTTGTCTTGATCCTATCCTCCGGCACGATTTTGATTTGGTGGTACCCAAAGAACCCATCAATGAAGGAATATGCTTCTTGACCACCTACATTTTCCAACACTTCATCCGTGAACAGAGTTGGGAAAGATCATGCACACAAGTGTCATTCAGTTTTCTGAGATCCACGCATATCCTTATCTTATCCTTCTGCTTCTTCTCTTGCACCACCATTGGGCTTACCCAATCGGATTCCTCCATAGGCTCAATGATGCCTACTACTAACATTTTTTCTAGCTCTAAGCGGACCTTCTCCTTATATTTCGGGTTTAGGGGGTAAGGCCTCTGATTGACTGGCTTCACGTTAGGCTTTAACATGCTCTTCATCACTCCTAGATCTCTGATTATTCCTTTCAATTCTGTAAACTTGGTCGAGAATAAGTCCTGATATTCGTGTAGTAATTCAGTGACCTTATCCATCGTCACGTTGTCCCAGTAGTCTCCAATCTTTGTGAATTTGGGTTCTGCCTCCATACCAATGTTCACCTGTTTAGTTTTCACCGATGCGGTTATATCAGGGTTCTCAATCTGTGGCCCTTGAACCTCACGGTGGCCTTCTGTTTCTGGAATGTTAATCTTTCGCAGATCTTCATCCTCCTCTTCATCAATTACATTATAAAATTCCAGCGCGTGACTCAGTTGAGTAGCCCATTCAGGCTGAATTATGTCTAAAGGATCCTGCGGTATCCTAAAGATGGTTGCTTTCACCTCTTGTAGCACTTCATCAATATTGTCAAATCCATCCTCAAAACTGAATGTCATCATGAATCCTTCACGCAGGATATCCCATTCACCTATCCCATGGTGGAGCTCTGTTTCTATATACCAATTCATTGGGATAATATCCAAGATATGACAGAACAAGTGCACCCACTCAGGTTGTGGCTTTTCTCCATATGCCTGCATACATTTGGCTAGATGCGTGCGCGGATCATCCTATCCATCATACTTGTTTGTTAGTCACATATTAGGCTTCCCAAATCATGATCTCATCATCCTCCTACATTCGCGCCAATCATCAAAGCTTCCCTTGTGTGTACCCCACCATCTTGCGAGTGTAATGCGCAGTACCCAGTCTAAGGCCTAGAAGTGTTGCTTTTATGGCACCTCCCTTTCAAATGCATCGAAAAAGGTATCTACCTCAGTTAGACCATCATAAGAGGCAAGTTTCTTACCTTTGACGACGCACAATGCAGCGACTGGTTCATCATGTTGCAATTCAGCGTGGTTACTTCGTGTAACTGATTCTTCCAGCGTTCTATTTCTTCATCAGAATCCGAAGTGCAGGAAATATCGCGCTCCCATGTAATTCATCCATCTACGGTGGGATTCACCCAATCTTGATCTCGCACAGTTATCTTATAGATGCAGTCCAGATCATCATCACTCTCATAGTTGTGGACTGGTTCTGTATAGCACGATCCTTCAGCAGGATCCAGGGGTATTATTACGCGTAGTGATTTTTTCTCAAAGATCATCTTCTGCATCTTCAAATTGATTACCCCATTCATATTAGTACCCCAGTCAATTCGCAGGAGCGCGGGGTAGGTATTTCTGTCATCCACAATCTCTATTACTTCAAAATCTCCCAGCACACTCACTCCCTCAATATCCACGGTCACTCCCTACAGCTGCCCCATGGGTATGATTTTCTGTTTATTTTCCATCCTTAGCTGAATCGGAGACCATTGCAGCGCAGGCTGCCCCATTTGCTCCCAAGTCTGCTTCGGTAGGACATTTGCATCTAATCCCAAATCTAGAATTACTTGATCCATTTCATATTCTCCGATCTACGTAGTGAGTCTCATTTCATGCCCCATCCTTGTCTTATGCTTTCCGATCTTTCAGACTACACGCAGTTCTCATGGTGCAATCCCAACACATCTATTGATAAGTTCTTGTAACCCTTTCACAACCTTACTATCGTGCAGTAAATTCATACAGGTTTCTGGGAAAGTTGTGAGCATAGAGGGGTCTATCTCCGGCTCAGGCTTATCCTTGCTTCCTGAAGTGGAGGCCTCAGCGAAGCTCTTCTTAGCTTCCATGAATGCTTCACAAGCATGCTCCAAATCAAACTCAGTTCCTTTTGTCGGGGCTTTGTGAACCCATGTACTACCTTCTGGTGGTTTCCCCTTGTCATCTCTTATCACAATTCCACTTTGGAGCACTATATTTACATTCGGATCTTCCTCGCATGCCTCAGACCTCATCATCTGCAGGTTTTGAGTCGGGGGAGGTGGTAGCGCCCCTTTGCCACGTATCCTAGCTATCAATGTGGGACAATCTTTTGTTTCATGATCAAATAGCGTGTAATACTTGCAAGACGGACTCATTGGATTAGTGCAGTAGCGGGCATAGTGTCCTGGTCCTCCACAATTGTAGCAAATCAACTATCCTTGACCTCTACCAGGTCCTCCTCCACCTCGGCCTCATCCGCGCCCCTGAAATCTTGTCTGCACCATCCCTGCATTCTGGTCAAGGGGCCACGTTTCGGCCTGAACCCTGTAGGCAGGAGTTCTATCCATCATCAATTCATAACTCCTGCAAGTACGCTCATCATGTCCTACCGACCTACAAAAGTTGTAGAACAATTGTTGCGGTGCTTGCACATACTTCTGTAGCAAGTGATAGTTGTCTGTGGCATGTTTTCTAGCTACCTAACAGATAGCGCACCATAAAGCAGGCGCTACGCTAGGTCCTACTTGAGCTTCTGGCCTTAAAGGCATCGGTCCTCCTCCTGCAAGGTAATTTGCAAAGACCAGGAAATGGTCTTTGTCATGACCCTGACTCTTGCATTTCAAGCACCATACCTCCTCACGTACCTCTGGCCGAACCGTCTTGTCCTGCTTCAGACTTTGCATCTCGAGGCACAAATTCTGCAGCTGTGCATGGATCTGCTAAACTCCTAGATTAAGATCTTGCATTGGAGTCTCATGTACTCTCATGTAAATATCCAAGGCCTCTTCCTAAGTTGTTATATTTTGCTGCAACAACACGCTTCTTAAGTGGGGTGGTAGCAAAGCCACAAACCACTCGCGATGTTGTCCATCTGTCAAATTCATATTGGCTTCATGGATTTGACACTTCAATCTTTGATCCAATTCCCATGGTGTCTCGCCTGGTCGCATCGCGATCTCTTTGAAGCCCATAATTGTTGTGCCTCGAATTTAGGCCTTCTAAATTCCCTATTTAGTTTTGCTTGGATGTCTGCTACTCTAGCATTTGGGTTATCATTGGAGTACTTAATATACCAAGTCAGCGCACGATCCTGCAAAGCGCTAACCAGTGTCGCTTTCTTTATATGGAAATTTGCAACACCTTGAGCTTCCCATACAACCCTCACAACCAAACAGAATTGGTCCAGGTCCTCATTTCCCAAGCCTTTGAACAAAGGCAACTTCACTATGTTTGCCATACGGAATTGTGGTGGAGGTGGAGGTGGTACGGGTGAAGTTGGAGGTGGTGGTGGTGAAGATGGAGGTGGTATTCGCGGGAATCCTTGTCTTATCAACTGAATAGCCCTTCGCGAAGAAACCTTCTCTATTCCTTCTTTGTCTCTTCGCGGAGGTGAAATCAAGGGGATATACTCCAGACCCTTATTTCCTTCATTCCTGTAACTTTTTCCACTTCGCATAGTCACAAACATCAAGGAAGCTGCATAACCCATTTTTCGCACAACAACATTTTAATCCAAGTATTCAAAGATTTTACATACTTACCTAGCGTTCCTTTGAAAAAGCGTCACTCTGCATCGCTATAGCTGACTAAGGTGTCGACCATGAATTCAGTCACAAATCCTCCTATGATGTGATCGAACCAATGATCGACAGCGTGGGCGATCTTATCCTTTGATGCTTCCAACCTTCGCACTAACTCTAGGGTCCACATAATAGGATCGTCAAGTTGCCACCTTCCTTGGCTATCTGCTAACTTCGCTATCCACTCATACAAATCAATAGGAAAGGAGGCAAAAAATATTTCATGGATCTCCATATACAGGTACCTGTCTAGCCACTGTTCTTTCAACAGTCACGGGTTTCTGTTTTCTTGTTCCGCGAACTCATGGATCCTTTTGTCCAACCAGCCTTTGATTTCTTTCTTAGTTGGATTCTAGTGATACGACATCACACATCTCTTGTGCAGATTTTGGTCCCGGCAACGGAACCATTTGTTGGCTTGAGGGGGCCTAACCCAGTTTCAACGTTAGTTAGCCAAATAAATCCCTACACTACCAGCCCTTTTGGCATCAGCCCACAAAGCGCGGACTGAAGTCTTACTTGAAGTAGTATGGGGGGATACTGGAACCAAGTTTATGTACCCTTGAGATGGTTGTGATGTCGATCTCTTCCAGCTAGACCTACCTTCATGCAGGTTGCTTACCCTCTATTCCACCCTTTAGTACCTTTGCAAAAGGGTACAATCGGCTTCCGCGTAGCCCTAACCAGGGGCTGAAGTCCTTTCACGCTACTAGGGTAGCGAACTGTGATATATCGCAAACTAGGCTAAGTGTTTTTCTTATCTTATTAATAGATCTTAGTTAGCTTCACGTAAACAGATGTTCTTACTTGTGTTCACTTAACCAATACATTTACATACATTCGCACATCATATAAGCATTATAAGTGAAGTTTATACCCAATATAACAGATGCATAAATAGGAAATAAAGACGCAGAAATTGCAGAATACTTCTCTTTATTGATAATTCTAAATGATTACAGACTCAACCTGCCCTGCACACTTAGTTGCAGGGGTCCACACACTCAGCTGCGGACTTCTAGGCCTTTGTGCACTAGCAGAGCCTCTACCTATGCTACGACCCAAGACTTAGACTTCTACTTCAGAGCTATCTTTCATACATCCTATATTCATTGCTTCATTGATTGATTTTTAAACTACTTAGAGCTTAGCTCTATTTATACAATCCCATGGTTCGCGGACCATGGGTAGATCTTTTACAGCCGACATTACATTTCCAAAATAAGGTCAGACAATCGTATGACTCTTTAACATCTACGTGCTCTACGACCACAAAATGTGGAGGCTTTACACTTGGATTACAAAATTTGACCAAAATATGGGCTTTTAGCCCCAAAACTGCCCTTGGGGGGATCTCACGCCTAATAGTGGTTCAAAATACTTGGAGATCAGTGACCACTATGTCTATAGAATATTTTTACTAGGCAGGTCTACTTGAAATGATTACTTCTTATTGGCTCAACTACGAAGCTTGATCCCCAAAATGTCAAGAGAAATGGAATTGTGACCTCTCAATAGCATAGATGCTTTAACAACATGGACTTGACCAACTGAACTAAAACTTGGGGCTATTGGAGAATAAATATATATTTAATAAGTAGTTATATATATATATATATATGCAATGGATGTTTAATTGTGATGTTAATGAAGAGAGTAATGGGGGGAATTCACTAGCTAGAGTGGACTCAAGTTTAATGCTCCACACGTTTGGAAATTTTTTTCAGTCATGGTTTTTGCAATTAGTTAATGATAATTCTCATTCTGACATTTGTTTTGATTGGTAGTTCAAACCCCCTCCATTATCAATCATCATTATGCGAGCTACAACAATGACATCATGACACTCATGGTGGAAGATTTGGATAATGTCTAGGTAGATGATAATATGGAGATGGAATGATCACAACTAAGGAAACTCAATGAAAAAGTATTTATGCTAGAAAATAAAGTTGATGACTTGGAATTTTCCAAGACCTTACATTATACAGGTGGACTCTCATTCAAGTTAAATTTTTATTATGTTATTTTTTTTTCTATATTAGGAGTAATAAGGCAACCCATTATAAGAAAGGTAACATCTAGTTTTATAGTAGATTTCCAAACTTTATCAAACTTTTTTTGTATTTGAAACAATTTTATCATATACTCCATTAATGTAGTCAAAAGAAACTCTTTTATGATATTAATATTGGTTCCTCAATTACAAAAACATTTTTTTTGTTATCTATCAATATAAAGCTCTACTAAAATAGAACTTTGAGCGCGCTTGCTGAAGGAGTTGTGCAACCCTAGCCAACGATCGCAGCAAGAAGCTCGCAGATGCATGCAGCTGCCCCCCAGCAGCCTCCTACTACTGGGGCTTGAGCTCCATGGATGCATTAGAGGACATCTGAAGAGCTTCCTTCAGATTAGTAGTAAGAAAATGAAGGAACAACAAAAGCTTTTGCCTCTCTCATTTCTGCAATGGGCTCGGTAAAGAACAAAACATTAGTCACCAAGTTTGTTAAACGACTGGAAGATATTCCTGAAATCTCACTCCCTCATGCCCTTCCCCACAGAGCAACACTTTCTCTAGCGGAGCGTGGATTAGTGGGGCAGTTCACTGGGTTATGGCCATCACCCAAAACTGTGCAAAAATGGGTAGAAAGGAACTGGACTGCGTCAATAGATGGGAAAATATCAATCAAGTTTTGTGGAAGAGGTTACTTCACCTTCCACTTTGAAACCAAGGAGGATCGAGATCTGATATTTAGGAATGGACCTTATTTTATGGATACTAGGGGTTTGTATCTAAACATATGGATGTTGGATTGTGATCCAGAAATGGTTGTTCCCAGTGCCGTCCCCATTTGGGTCAGACTGCCACACCTTCCCCTTCACTGCTGGGGGAACGATTCAGTCAAAGCAATAGGAAATGTAGTTGGGAAATATATAGACAGATGCGAGCCAAAGGAAAATATGCATGCATGTGCTAGGATGTGTGTAGAAGTGGACCTTCGGAAAGGGCTACCAGAAGCCATCAAAATATAAGTGGACCAGTGGACGCACATACAACAGCTGAATTATGAACAAATCCCCTTCAAATGCAAGGTATGTCACGAATATGGTCATTTTTCAAATAGATGTACAAAAAAAAAATGAAAATGAAAAGAGTGAACATTCGAAAAACAAATGGGAACAGGTAAAAAGAAATAAGACAATCTACAAACAACTAAATCTCTCTTCCTCGCAGCCCTCCACATCCTCTGACCCCCATCCTCCATCACCAAAAGTTAATAACCTTCTTGCTAGCCCTAACCCTTTTGAACCTTTCGATCCTTTAGCCCCCCCTTCCCCTAGACCAAGATCCGGATCTAGATCCAGATCCCCTCAACATACCCCCAATACCCCCTCATCCCCTCTGGTTTCAAAAACTCATACCCCTCCCCCCCGCCCTAGTAGACAGAATCCTAACCAGAAAGCAGTCAAAGGAAGTACCCCCAAATGTAGAATACCAAAAAAAATCAGGAAGAAATACAAACAAAGAAATTAGGGATGAAGTAGCAGCAAAGGAAATGGCATTAGGAACACAGCAACCTATGGAAACATTCTTAGGGAGGAATTCAGGAAACAACGAAAAATCGCAGCCAAGAGGGAAAGGAGCCATGCACCACCCAACAAGTAAATAATGATAGTGGTCTCCTGGAATTGTAGAGGAATGGGATCGCCCATCAAGGAAAATGCCACAAGAGACATTTTGGAAAAAGAAAACCAAGACATCCTTATGATTCAGGAGACAAAAACAAACAGCCAAGAAAATGAAAATATCAAAAAAAAAATAGAAATTATGAAGGGGAAGCAATACAGGCAACAGGAGCATGAGGAGGCATATGCACAATATGGAAAAAAGGAACTTGGGAATTAATAAAATACAAAAAAGATTAGCACCGGATCCAAACAGATCTAATGCAAATTAGTACAAAAGAGAAGTACAGTGTCATAAATATATATGCCCCAAATCATTACAAGGAAAAAGAGCAATGCTTGGACACCTTAAAAGAAGCACTAAAAGAAGTGCAAGATGGGAAAATAATACTAGGAGGAGATTTAAATTTGGCAAGCATAGAAGAAAAGTTTAGAGGAACATATCACATAGACCCATCTAGGGATACCCTAGAAGAATTAATGGAATAGCACAACTTGATAGATATCCCACCAAACAATGGGAAATACACTTGGAGCAATACAAGAGTGGGCAAAAGTGACATAAAAGAAAGGCTAGATAGAATTCTGATACAAGAGAATATAGCAATAGTGCACAGTTCCATAAAATCAAAAAATTTACACACCTCAACATCTGATCATAAACCAGTGATAATAATCATGGGAAAAATGGAAAATCGGGGTCCACTCCCATTTATATACAGCTCAATTTGGGACAGCAACGGAGAAATTAGCTCAAGGTTTCATTAGGTCAGGTGTCGAAGATTAGGATTGAAATTCACCTACAACAGCGGTGGTTTATCAAATAGTAATGGTGTTTTGATGAGAAACCTTCATCTACATGCACATTCCAACTCGGCTCTTTTAGAAATGGTAGAATGTACTTTTTTGTTTTGAGTATTATTAGTCGAATAAGGTAACATTATTTAGGCAGCTCGGTTATTGCATAGAAGCCATGATTTTCCTGTGTCTACTCATCATCTCAAATTCTTATGCTTGTTTTTTTGGTGCATACTGCAAAATTGATAGTTTTTTGTTTTTGATCAACTACTCTGATTTTTCAATGGGAATATATGTCTGAGAATGTGTTGATTGTTCATGCTTTGTTTTAATTCCTACACAGCTATTGTGATATGTCATTCATCAAAATATAACATTTTTCAGTTTGGATTATTTTTCATTACTTCCTACCAAAACACAGAAGTCCTTGTTGGGTTATGCATGTATTTTATTCTTGGAATTTTATGTTGGCAGTTCCTCTGTTGTTCATTGTAATACATTTGAAATTAAACATGAGGTGTTGTTTGTGGGGTAATACAGTATTCTTAAGCAACACCTCTTGTTGATCAATGTTTTGAATCTTTTTGTATTTGATGTAATGATCCCCAGTCGTTCCAGCTACAGTGAAGATCATTCTCGCAAGCATTATTGCATGCCTATTGTATTGTCTTGATACAATGACCTAATTATGTTTTTTTATTGTTGCAACTTCATTGATATTATTGTCAAGTTCTCATTGGTTCTATTCAATTGTAATCAATGCCTCATGAGTTTGTGATTCTGGAGCAGGTGATAAACTAGGAGAGGGAAGCCAGTACGTAAAGACACTTCAAATTCTTAGATATTAATAACCATCAAATTTTTAGTCCAACAAGGTTCAATTTTGATGTATATATTACCTATCACATCTGACAAAGAGGTTGATTGTTGGAGAATGTCTGCAATAAATGATGTTCCAATATGAATCACCTCAAGTCGATATAGAGGCCAATGCTTCTTTCCCCTTGTACATCTGATCAGACATGAATATGTAATTCTTATCTTTCAATGCTTTCCATGACCCACCCCTAAATCTGCAACCTATAATGCAGAGTAACTTATTCAACTATGTTCAAAATAACCATTAATCAAATCAATCTGCCAAGGCCATTAAACATTTTAGAAGCACCAGCATTGGCTAAGAGAAACTAAGAGCCCCTAGATCATAATCAAATCAATCCTAGACATAGATATCATCATTCTGGATATGCAATCCATGTCGATGACCATTCACCACTCAACTTTCCAATGGAGTGTTATACATTTAATCTACAATTCATGGAAGCACCATTGTGGAAACTCAATTTACAATACTTCTCTCTAGATCACTGTTAGAATTTCATACAATGTATCTTTATTCTTGGGACTCATCAATAAAGATTTCCATTGGAGCATTATAAATCTAAACCATCATTAATGGAAGCACCATTTATTCAACTCAATTTACAATACTGCTCTACAGGTCACTGCAAACATTTCTCTCACCACGAATCTTTAGTTAGGGATCAACACTATTTCATAAACTCTCTCCTTTTAAAGTTTTGTTTCTTGTCACCTATGTTTACCTTAAAGTTTTTCATTTCCTTGTTGTTATGCACTGCATCAACCTTTATTATTCTACAATATTTGTTCGTTTAATGTTTTTATGTCATGCACGAGGAAATAGTGTTTCTCCTGTAAGGGTAAGAATGCAAGTGACAAGGGATGATCATATACAACACTCTACCTCAAATGAGGAGTTAAATCAGGTAGGTTTTGAAGAGCATAATGATATAAAATATGAAGAGCATATGATGTAGATGTTGAAGGCGGTGCTTCTGCATGAAATATAGTGCAAGGTGCAAGTTTAACCAAGAAGACTAGTGTTAACAGAGGCCGAACTAAAGAGGATATGTTGAAGACAATTGATGATGTTGACTTCAATGGATGCTTAATAAGAGTTGCAGTACGAAAATATGGAACTCACCATAATCAATACATTATTGGCTAAATACCTCATGCAAGGAAGAAGAAGAAAGGGGTTGTTACAGTGTTAATTGAACAAAAGGAGGAAATAGTTGATTGGTGTAAGGAGATACTTGAAATTGGCCATGACCTAGAGTTGATACAACTTAAGGCTAATGTTGCTCCACTTTCAGTCCATTCAAAGATGGATTTTGGGGAAATCAAGGTGTGCAGGAGTTAAGAAAATATATCAAGAGTTGGCATTATGAACAATTGAAAGCCTAAATAGAGACAAAGCTATGGATTTACACCCTACAATTCTGACCAAGTTCTATTACACTCTATCCAAGGCATACAAAGATCATTCATACAGTTTACAAAATATATATGCAAAAGTGACAAGTTTCCTTTCCAAGTTGGAAGGAATTGTGGCATGTGGATAAATTCCAAGAGAATGAGTGAAAATGTGCCAAAGTGTTTCCTAACAACAGCATGGATAACTATATTTTGTTGTGCAATTACAATTGATTTATCAATGTCTAGGATATATTTGTTTTAGGGAAATAAAAATATGAAGAACCATGTCAAGAATTGTGAGAAAGGAATATCAGTGGATGCACATCCTAATGCATGGATGACTAAATAATTGTTTATGATTTGGCTATAACATTTTGTCACCTTTTACCTGGAGGCATCTATCTTACAAACATATACTTGTTAATTTTTTATGGCCATCACAACAACATAGTTTTACAAACCACAAAGGCAAACATGATAGGAATACATAGTGTTTCCATTGCTTAGACATTACTCATAAGTTACAACCCCTAGAAGTGTGTTTAGGCCTTTTAAGAATTATTTAAGGTTTGAGAGAATAAATTGGATGGAAAAGAACCCATGGAGAAAGGTAAAAAGGTTTGAAACAGTAGAAATTGCTAGCATATCTATTGAAAGGACCTTAACACCCTCTAATATTAATGTGGAATGTATTTGCAATGGAATTTGGCTAGTCAATTATGATTCTCTTACCAATGATGAGGCTTGCAGCCAAGTTTTTGAAATACCCAGTGATAAAGATGCAAAAGTCGTTATAAACATGTTGATTCTACCTCAAGGATGTTATCATCTATTAGGTGATGATGATGAACATGGAAATGCTACTTAAGAATATGATGGAGAAGTTCAAGAAAAATTAGTAGTTGTTGATCACAAAAACCACATACAAATTTTACAAATGTTAATCAAAATAAAATTGTTGAAATGAATATGATTGAAGGTGGTCGAGTGATGGGAAGCATTAATGAGAAATTTGCATTTCCAAGCCAAGTGACCCTACATGAGTGGTTAGCAGAATCCATGATGAATATGAATTGAAATGATCTTTACCAAGACTAATGAAGAAATCTTTAACATGCCTTCATTCGTGCTGGGCCATAAGGTGTTCAGGTGGTGGGGACCAGAGTTACATAAATATTTTATTGTTGGTCTATTAAACTCCATCATTCAAGGTAGGAACCATTTGTTGGTTGGGTAAGATACAACTATTCAGGTAAGAGAAAGGAAGGTCGGTAAGTAAGGGGGCCCTGTTTCATTTTCCTACTTGCATAAAGCCTGCTTGAAGGGGAGGGACTTTAACCCACAGGTAAGGTTCATGGGTATGGGATTCCCTCGATTCAAAACTTCATGACATGGTAGAATGAATTTCATAACTTATATATTTCTTGAAGAACAGAGTGTAATGACCAAATATCATATGGAAGGATGAACTACCTGAAGGTTGATGGCTTAAAAACTACCCGGAGAGTGAATGAAAGTGTTTATAAATTGCCCCTGCAAATATAACAACTTCTCCTTACAATGAAGCTGCAAATTTGTAGAAGCAAGAAAGTCCTTTGTCACAATTAGGCTGGCATTTGAGAAATTGGTTTGATATGGAATCAACAAGGTAGTTATGGAAACACTCAAGGAAAGAGAAGTTGGGAGAAAAGTAAAACAAAATTTGTGCAAACATTAATCTCTCATAGCTTGACAAAAGTGGTAGAGAAAAGATTAATCTCTCCTACCTTGACAGAATTGGTGGTCAAGATCAACACATACAAGAACTTTGTGGTGGAATATTATCAAAACTAATAGAAGGATATGCAAGAGTGTATAGTAAGAACCTTGACAAACACGCCCACTGAAACTTGCAACATTGTTTGTAGGAAGAGAAAATTATGTTTCTTTTTTCCAAACATGTATGTTAGTATATTACAGTTTAATGAATATGTTTTCCTATTATCATATATGGTTTCATACTTTAACAAAACATTCGCCAAGACTTCACAATGTTTTATTATTCAGTGAAATATTTGCCAAGATCTTACAAGATTTTATAATTCAGTGAAAGATTCGCCATGATTTTACAAGATAATATAATCTGGTGAGAGATTCACCAAAACAATTATATATACATATTATATTATTGATAAAATCGCCTTCCATTTTTCCTATGTATCATGGGGATTTGACAATTTATTATAAATATTAATTTAGGGTGGTTCTTAAAATTTCCCCTGCTCCTAAAACTTCCCCATAGAGGACCCCTTTGCATGTACCTCTCCAAAATCGTTCATGATGGCAGGTAACTGACAAATCATGTTTTTAGCTTCATTAAACCTACCAGATTTAAGCAAGTTTACTAATGACCCGATTTCCCATGGCCAAAATTAGCTAGCTATGCCCACCAAGCTCCCTTCGGACATTCCAAAGTTTGAAGGGAAATAGGGCATAGACCCAGGAAATCATGTCATGAATTTTCCCCTGTGGTCTTCGTTTAATAGTATCACCGACGATATTATTAGATTATTACTATTTCAACGCACATTGACTAGGCCTGCAATGAAATGGTATGTCGACCATCCTCCTGCGTCACATGGAAACTTTATCTCACTGGCTACATCTTTCTTCACCTTCTTCCAGCGCCCGCCATGATTAGGGTCTGGAACTCCTCACCCACTTCAAACAAACACCCACTACCCACATCTCGGATCATATACATGAATGGCAAAAACTTCGTAGCCTGTGAAAAACTTAATTTGAAGATAAAGTCCTCTTGGACTTGTTCTTGAGATCCCTCACATCAGAGATATCTAAAAATGTGGAAAAGTCATCCCCACAGACTAAGGAAGAAGCCATTAGTAAAGCTCAACAGTTAGAGCTTATCTACACCCATTCCAAGTACATCTACCATGTACTTCCGAACATCCCGCACCTGTAAACTTATAAAGAGATCCTCAGCGCATCCAATCTTGTTGATGGATTGATTGGGTCCATACCCAAAATAAACTCAGAAATAACTACCAGTACCCTAGATATTCGTTCAATGGCCAAGCATTTGATGCTACACAAAACGCACCACCATTGCAACATACATGATACTACCCCGGTCAACCCACACCTATGCATAATATAGTCAACAGGGTTAACCAATATCAGCCCCCTCAAGGAGGCTCATATCCTCCCCCATAGGGAAACCAATACTCCTCTAGGAATACAGACGTAATGTCCTCTTCCCAAAATCCATACATTAATCAGGGACAAGGAAACTAGTATTCTCCTTTCCCCACACAACAACAGAATAACCCACCAATGAAAAATAATGCAAGGGTGAATCTAGTGCAACCTTCTCTCACTTCACAACAACAATCAAAGGAGTAGCTGAATCTAGCTAACCCCCCGAATGTTGCTAAGAAAAAACCTAAAAATAAGCCAAAGGGAGAACCTGAACAAGGGGGTAGCAACCAGTAGCAACCCCCATGGGCACCGAGAAGGGGAAACCCTAACCAGAATCAAAACCAAGGATCGACCAACAATAACCCACAGAAACAAGGCAAGAACACAAGTCTACGAACTAATCATTCATGTGCTATCTGTGGGGAATATGGTCATTATACCCACCATTGTCCTCAACTCCCTAACTTAAAGAGGATACAGGATAGTAGGGGGTAAAGAGGTCAACAAACTGCAGTAATTCAAGACCCGTTACCCCATCAGGGAGTGGTTAATACTCAAAAACAATCACACCACTTTTATCCATCTGGAGGGAACCCCCATAACAATTCTTATCATGACATTTTCATGACAGGAGAAGATATCCTCTTCCAAACACGAAATCAAAGTTATGAAGCTCCCCCAGAACCCAATTTTTCCACCTCAACCACAACAATACCTATAGGATCGTTGACCAATCCTCGACCTTCTGTAGAACCTATGCCTAAAATGGTCAAAGGACCTTTATGGCGTGCGGGACATAACTCAAAAGTTGCTCATAGCTACAGCATAGTCGACGACTTAGCACAATCATCATCAACTATGACAACATTATAGGTCCTACAAACATGCCCAACCCAATGGAAAGCCTTACTTTTCGCTCTAGGCGCGATCAACCCATTCGATTCTCACCTAATGGTATTTGACTTGGATAAAGCTACTCCACGACTACCGTCAGTCGTTTCTTTCCAAATTTCGTTCTCAATTCAAAACATTAACATTCATCGTTGCATTGTCAATGAAGCCACATGTACCATGTCCAAATTCGTTTGGCAGAAACTGGGATCCCTTGAACTCAAGCCTTCCGACATCACGCTTAGAGTGTACAATAGGCGCTCTTCTGCTCCCGTTGGCCGATACCCTAGTGTGCCAGTTAAGTTGGTTGGAAAAATTGTGTTAATAGACATCGAAGTACTAGACGCCCAGTTGGATTACAACATCCTACTAGGCCGAAGCTACATGTACGAGATGCTAGCAGTTGCCTCATCGGTATTTAGAATAATGATGTTCCCCCACGACGAAAAAATCATTACTATCGATCAACTCACATAATATGATAAGGAAACCTTACCCACACCTAATGGTATGTTACCCTCAACCTTATCTTCTCACGAGATGAGACTAAATATACTAGTTACATTGAGCTCAAGCCGAGCCATTTTAAGCCATCAACACTCCTAGGGACATTCCCAGGAGACCCTCCGATGAAACAAGAAATTTTCCCAAACGCCGGAGCACCAGTGTGCATGATGACCTCGGGGCCAGCAAGAAGGCCAAACAAAAAGGTAAAAGAGGGGAAACCTCAAACTCCTCCAGGGCTCTACAACCTTGTGCATTATGTGAAGAATTTGGGCACCCTACTCACATATGCCTCGAGTTAGATGAGTTAAAAACCCTTATGCATGCTTCCAAAACATCGGTAACCTCAACTCCACCAAAAGGAGCAAAATCTATGCCTTTACATAATAAATAATTACGCACCAATCATGCATGCGCTATATGTGAAAAAAATGGACACTACACTCATCACTGCCCTGATATCCCTCGATACCAAGAGACGTTAAGCACGCTCGTTCAATCCAATATTAATGAACCAATATCACCATCCAAACCCCAAGTAAATGATGGATTCAAAACCATATTCTACAATCGAGAGGAACCAGCGTCATGCTCTAACCCCTCTCAAACACCCGCCCACAACACACGAAGGCAGCGTGAACAACCAACCCCCTCCCCTGCATTGCCATGTGCTCTATGTGATGACCCAACTCATCTAGTTAACCTCTGCCCCAAATTATGGACATTTAACCAAAAATGCCCAATCACGCAGGTTGCTCATAGAAGCAGAGCTAGGCGTCGACAACACTATCTGTTCCGGATGCCATCATAGGCAAAGGTTCCCCCACCTTCCTAGCTTCTGCGAATCATTGAGTTTTTTATGTCGATTCATGACCGAAAACTCTTATTTACTAGACTTTGATACTGAGTCTTCAGAACCCATTCCCCCACCAGGGGAAGACAGACCCCTAGATGTCTTATGTGTGTTATAGGAGAAACAATATCTAGCAACAAGGCAGGCCCCCCTTTATTTCATCCCCTCTCAACCGTTTGGTCAATGAATGTCATGAACTAGGTAAGTTCAATGACATCTTTCGCTTAGTCGTCCAAATTCCACACGAGTATCTCTCCAACCAAGAGAAAATCGTGTGTTGTTACTGCCGCATCAGCTCTCAATTCCACCATACAAGGAATTGTCAATACCTTCCACGTTTTTGCGCAAAAAAAGCATCACTAAGGCTAACCCACACCCGGATGCCATGTCACGCCAATAACAAGGCCCAGAGATGGATACCACCACAGGATATTTGATCCCGTGACGTCAACAAGGCATCAACATCCCATACTATGAGCAATACCACCTCCCATACTATCTACTCAATTAGTTCCAGACTGGTATGTGGAATCTGTACCAATACCTCTCATAACACTCAAGCAGCCCCTATGTCAAACACATTTCAGCACAAGAATCTGTCCAAACTAATGAAGCATGCAAGAAGAGGGTCAAAGCCTCATTTGATCATAACATCACCCCTCAGACATTTACCGAAGGGGAGTTAGTCCTCCATTACGATGTTTCCCAAGAAACGATAGGACCTTGGAAGTTCAAAACCCTATGGAAGGGCCCATACATCATCAAACATTGCCTCCTCAAGGGGGCATACATATTGTCAGAGCTTGATGGGACTTGCCTAAAAAATCTCGTCAATGGTCTCTACCTCAAAAAATTTCACCCATAAAATGCTAGAATAGACATGTATGCACCATGAATTATTTTTTATGATAATCACCTCATCATGGATTCACTCTAAACATCATTCTCTCTTCATGTGTCAACAGATGGATCATTCGCCAACTTATCATCATGGGTTTGTTGATGGCACATCTCGATGGTCGCAAAACCCGCTGCCACAGCCTGGGCCATATATGCTCTTGACCGGACACCTCGTCTCTCTAATGGAATTTGTATCGGGTCAACCACCAACAATCAAGCTAAATATGACACCGTCATAGGCCTCTTGGTCGATGCCCACCACCTAGGTATCTATCACCTGCATGTATTCCTTGATTCACAGCTATTTGTATCGCAGATGAACAAGACCTTTCAAGTCCGTGATACACACCTTTTTTGGAAGTATTTGCATGCATAAATGTTAGCTTGACATTTTGATCATATCACATTTACACATATACCAAAGGATCAAAATCACATAGTTGATCACATAGCTAATCAAATCCTAGACTGGGATGCATCACATATATATAGCCATCAAAATACATAAACCATGAGTATAAGATACATCTCAAACAAAATGTAGAAATATCTCAAAAAGTATAGATGCATATGACATATCATGAGAGCTGCCAAAAAACAATCTCATATATACATATCAAAAAATATATATGAGTACAAAAATATCCACATAGTCCATTGGCTCACAACTAGGATAAATAAGTCAAAAAGAAATATAGGGGAGCATCCTCATAATGGGTGCTTTCCCTGGTACATACATAATCTCATCCAAAAAGGAGACCATCAAGTCTATCTAAGGCTCCAATGGACCAATCTCTAAATCAGGAGCCAAAATCATACCAGCCAAAGCCATCGCCATAGCTATACAGCGCAAAACTGGTCAGTGCGCTCACTCGAATGACATCGTCGTCTCTACCATGACATCCGCCAGATCTACCCAACCATCAATAGGAAAACCTCTAGTCAGGACCTCTGCTCTGACCTAGGTGTCTCAGTAGCTCTGCAGCTTAGCCTCTACAGCTGCCAAACATGCCTTTGCGACCTCGACATGCTCATGTCACCGCTCTACGTCCCCGCCCGTCGCTGCACTGCTACCCTCACCAGAGGGTCCACCAACCTCCAGTGGTCATCATTGCGCTAGTGGCACCCCAGTCGGTGGCCTCACAACCCTCGGTCTTTTTGGTACGGGTGCATCCCCTGCAACACCCATATATCTAGGATCATGGCCTACCAAATAGGTCAGTGGTCGCCCCCGTGGCATCGCATCTGCACGTAAACAAAAATGGTATCAACATCATCATAAATAAAACATCATACCGATACATGCAAATAAATATATGTATACAAATGCAGAAAACAAAATATACCAGTTGGTCTCCAGGCATCACCTGGAGGAAGCCCCATGTTTGGATCTCCCCGGAAGTCCAGGTTATGATAGGGATACTCCAGAATCAACTAAGGATTGGAGTTAAACCAATCATCTATTGTGGCGTTCCAATAACACCCGTCGCACCATCCCCAACTCGTGGCATCGCAGGTGCCCAACGGCGTATACGAGAGTCCCTAGCAGGCCTCGTCGACACTACTAGGATCGGACATAACATAACCACCCTCTCATACATAATGCTGCATAGGACACTCGCATAACAAAAACTTTGAAGTGTACCATGCCGCACCTGCATCAACAAACAACATCCCCCTATGCAACAACCGCCAAATAAAAAAAGTGGTCCTCCTGCAACTGCTGGAGGATCACTATATGTGGCCCTGATGCTTTGTTGGGGGATGTTGACCCCACCAACCTCATAATCATCACTAGCACCACTTGCTCAATGAGATCCAAAACAACCGCAATCCTGATGCAACCCTCCTCATACAGGTTACACCCATAGTGAGCCTCACCCTCAACCTCTGCCCACTGATGGATATCCACATGCCCAACTGGCAGTGGATAGGGCAAAGCCTCTCCAAAAGGCAGCAGACCAGTAAAAAAATAGATATTGGTACAGACCAATATCGCCAAATCCATCAAACGTATAACCATCACCTACCGATCCACATCCGAGCATCGAATAAAAAAATGTATGAACCTATCTTGCAACCTCAAAAGGGGGTTCTGAAAAAAATTAGAAGCCCCCACCATGCCAGTGACTGGCTAGCAGCTGGATCCCCCGCCACATCCACACGGAGGTGCTCCCAGAATATCTCCCTCCAAATCATCCTGTCATTAAGGATACCATGTATCAAATTTATAGCTCCTTAGGCTATCACAGAAAAAAAAGAGAAAAACCCTTTTTTATCATAGTCGTGTGCCTATGATCCTAACAGACGTGATGACGCACGCATGTTTCCCCAAAGGATGCATGGACACACGTCTGTCACCCCCTAAAGCCACAATGTCCAAAGCACCAAAGACCATGTGCTTGTTTTCAAAATAGGCGCACGGTCTGCATGTCTGTGTTTCACACAAACACGTGGACATCCCGGAGTCTAGCGGCCAAGCCGCGGCGACTCCCAAAGGGTTTCGTCGTGGCATATCTCACCTCAAATGCATGGAACTTGCGTCTAAGGCTGAGTTTTGCGTGAAGTTTCCATGCAAAACCCTTAGTTTTGTGCGGATATCGCGCAACTCCACAAAAGTCACCTGCACTGGTAAGAAAACTCAACTTTTAAAGGTCATACATGGGACCCCTGTACGGCTTGTCTACCCTAAGTCTACCAAAATGACAAAGAGTAGGGTATAAACCCTAACTTGGATCTCCCTATGTGTATCCCTTATGCTCTAGCTGACCGCAACAAAAAGAAACATTCCAAAACCTCGCTCTGACCTCTATAGTTTAGTAGTGAAAATGAAGTGATATTTGGCCTCCTTAGCCCTATCTATCGCCCTTTTCACCATTTTTTGGAGTCCATTACAGAAGCCTAGGAAATTTGTTGAAAATTTGAAAGAGACACAAGGATTAGTACCACACCATCTTCATCATGGAACTCTTTGTTCCATTAAATGCAAAAACTCATTTTTGGGTCTGTCGCGCACTCAAAAATTCATGCAAGGTACCCCTATATTTCTCTACATCATAGCAGTCAATTAGTCAGATTATATGTATGTTTTAAATAGATGCTTTCACTTGGGGTATTGGTCGTGTATATTGTAGGTACATCACACATGATCCCTTCGACCAACACCCTGACAGGCAAATAACAGAGCAGGTATCATTCTCCACTTAGCATGATAGGCTTCCTCCTAAGCTTTGCATATCCTAACATCATTTCTCCAAAATGCACCATAAGGTCCCTCATCTCGACCATGTTTATCACTATCTCGCCTTGGCATATGATAAAAATTTGTGTCGATCGATAGAGCCCTCCCACTCATGGCTCGCTTCATGTTTGTAGACCCCTCTTCACTATCAGGAGCCATGACCACTTACTCTGGCCTGAGAACCACTCCACTTACATGCCTTGAAGTTCAGCCTCATTATGCTACACTCATCACACATGCACCCCATTTCTCGAGCCATCTTTGGTACTTTATGACAGATCAAGATGGATGCACCTCCACGTCCTACATTTCAACTATCATTCACACATATTGCATAGCCCATCTATGTCACTTCATCCGCCTCAGTAACCCAACACGAAGACCAACCAATGGGGCCCCCGCCCTTAGCAAAAAGCACCATACCTCCATAAAGGTCACCATTATTATGGGGCACCCGTCTCCGTGTATGTACATCCAAATCACCCTCATATTCTTTTGGCAAGTGTACAAAGATTTTTTTTAGGAAAAGGACTCCCACCCACATTTTTGTTATTCATGTCTTTTCCCTCTAACAGTTTCTAGTCACCCTTGGTCAAAGCTTGCACATCACCCACAGTCATTTACCATCTTCATGCTAGTCAGAACATACTCACACCCACCTTGGAAATCCTACCGACTCCAGGGCCATCCCTATCAATAAACATGTTTTGACTGCTACCATTTGCACAAAAGCTCTGACCTCGGGCCAGTTGTCCATATCCTCTTATATTGTCAACTCTCATTATCATGCCTTATTTGACCCACACTATTACAGTATGTTTACATCTCATATTGATTCCCCGTCACAGCATGTCGTACGATTAACACTCCTTTCCTGTCGACCTCAACATTCGTATTCCAAGATAGGGTAGTACCTTGGATACTCCCCCCTTGAAATGATATCCTCGGGTGGCACAATGAGAATCACTATTTCCCACTGATTCCATCTGTCCCTATGACATTTGACACCAACACAATCTTTCATGTCAATGTGGTGTTATAATTATCCATCATTGCAGTTCTTTCATTTAGTCGAAGACCCATGCATCACTAAGCACCTCATCCAACAGTGCTTACACCATGATACAGGGGAGGTACCCAAAGTCGAAGACCCATGCATACTGCAACACCTCATTCAAGAGTACTTCACCTCTGTTATGCACGGGGGAACCAAATTTAGTCTATTTGACCAGGAAGCACCTTTGAGGGCATTAGCAGTTATCATCATCAGCCATTAGCACGTTAACCACCATAACGTTGACTAGACAGAACCACTCCTTGTTCGATTGTAATAATTTAAGATAGTCATCATAATGAGCATGAGACATTCCTGCCTCGTATAGACACATTTTTTCACTCTTTAGGTTTTCACCAGAGTATGGTTACCATTTATACTCAGTCAATGGGTTTCTCTACTCATCTCCATAACAAGTTATCCTCTTTCTCGAAGAGTTGATCAAACACTAAAAAGTACACCAGAAAATCGTACACATGTTTGCACATTCCAAAGGACACTAAAAGGTGTCCATCATAATGCACAGTTGAAGATTTTCTAACTGAATACATCATGAAGTTTAAAAAATTAAATTTCTCATGAGGTCCAAAGTTTATAAAGATAAAAGAATTTAAATGGTTCGACTATTTCTTCGATAGCCGCGCGTGTGCGAAATATCCTTCAAAATTCGTGCGATCGCAGAAATAGATGACTCAGCGATTCAGGACCACTCCACACACTTGGGGCCAATTCTCTAACATGAGATCAGTCCATTACAGTCGAGTTCAAGTCACCCTAAAGATATGCAACCCTCAATGGAATCATCTTATCCTACTCATGTGTCATTATCATGCATGAACCAAAAAGGAGAAAATGGATTCAAAAATTCTATATAAACAGGCCATGGGAAAGCAAAAATATGAGTCATTGTTATGCTGGCCAGATTGCTATCAGAGCTAATCACCATTTCATTGTTGAAGCCAAAGAAGGGAATAGAACTATCATGTTGGCCATATTGTTTCTAAGCAATTCATCCTAGTGAGAAAAAAAGAATTCACCATTGGAGAGTCTTCATACTTCTTAGAGAGAGAGGAGAAACTTACAAAGAGATTGAGGAAAAGCACCCCCTTACTAAGGATTTTTTAGCACCGTAGCTCAAAGAATTATCTTCAAGTGTCTAAGATTCATCTATTGTATTCAACCTCTACTACCAGTAGTCAACAAAGGGAGTTTTTTCCATTATTTTGTTGACTTGTTTGCTCCATGGAGCATTGTTTGTGTATTTACCTCTTTGTTTAGTTTATGTTTATGTATGCATTGTTTCCACTACTTGCAATGTTGTGCGTATTTAATTTTTTCCACTAACAGCACCAATTCTACTTGTGATTTTTTGCAGGGAACAATCAACTGCTAAGAAGGTGTCTTTTGGTACACCATTGTCACAAAAACACTACCACACCATTGTCATCCCCTAATTGGCCATATGCTTGGAAAATTGGAATTTCGGTCTATCTGGAGGCAGAGTGGGAAGTATACCACAGCAATATCTGTTAGGCCACACTGTCAACATGCCTGAACAATCTGGTTTGGGGTGGTCATTTATTTGATGGCAGAATAGTTGCCTCTGAAGCATATGAGCACATCACTTCCTTCTCACAAAATCACTCTTTTTCCAATCTCACCGCTCAATTGTGGTCCAGGGATGTCCCCCTCAAGATTTTATGCTTCACATGGTTAATTTTGCACAACCGTATTTTAACCTGGGATACTCTACTGAAGAAAGGTTTTGTGGGCCCTGGCAGATGCTCATTCTGCAAATCTGAGTTGGAAGATTGTTTATATCTCTTCATTCTCTGCTCTTTCACTCAAGACATCTGCATGAAGGTGTCCTCTCTCTTGGGGACTCAGGTTATTGGTGACAGGTCTTCCATTGCTTACTAGATTTGTTCTTAGGGAAAACATCCAATAGAACTTGGGGTTGTTCCTCTTTACATCTTTTGGGGCATATGGCACTCTCAGAATGAGTATATCTTTGAAGACACTACTCCCAATCTCAATTTGACAATCATCCACATTGTTGCACACTTTCAGCAGATTGGTCCCTAGTGCCCCAAAGCTTCCATTAGGTCAATCCCTTTGGTTGATATATCCAATAATTTCCCAATTTTCTACTTTGATGGGGCATCTGCTAGTGAGTGTTGTGGTTGTGGTGTCTCCCTTCACACCAACACAAGCTTTCATGTCAAGGTGGTGTTGTAATTAGCCATCGTTGTAGTTCTTTCACTTAGTCGAAGACCCACACATCACTAAGCACCTCATCCAAAAGTGCTTACACCATGATACAGGGGAGGTACCCAAAGTCGAAGACCCATGCATACTACAACACCTCATTCAAGAGTGCTTCACCTTTGTTATGCACGAGGGAACCAAATTCAGTCTATTTGACCAGGAAGCACCTTTGAGGGCATTAGCAGTTATCATCATCAGCCATTAGCACATTAACCACCATAATGTTGACTGGACAGGACCACTCCCTGTTCAATTGTAATAATTTAAGATAGTCATCATAATGAGCATGAGACATTCCTGCCTCGTATAGACACATTTTTTCACTCTTTAGTTTTTCACCAGAGCATGGTTACCATTTATACTCAGTCAATGGGTTTCTCTACTCATCTCCATAACAAGTTATCCTCTTTCTCGAAGAGTTGATCAAACACTAAAAAGTACACCAAAAAATCGTACACATGTTTGTACAATCCAAAAGACACTAAAAGTTTTCCATCATAATGCATAGTTGAAGATTTTCCAGCTGAATACATGATGAAGTTTAAAAAAATAAATTTTTTCTGAGGTCCAAAGTTTATAAAGATAAAAGAATTTAAATGGCGCGACTATTTCTTCGATAGCCGCGCACTACGAAATATCCTTCAAAATTCACATGATCGCAAAAATAGATGACTTGGAAATTCAGGACCACTCCACACACTTGGGGCCAATTTTCTGACATGAGATCAGTCCATTACATTCGAATTCAAGTCACCCTAAAGATATACAACCCTCAATGGAATCATCTTATCCTACTCATGTGTCATTATCATGCATGAAACAAGAGGGAGAAAATGGATTCAAAATTTTTATATAAACAGGCCATGGGAAAGCAAAAATATGAGTCATTGTTATGCTGGCCAAATTGCAATTAGAGCTAATCACCATTTCATTGTTGAAGCCAAAGAAGGGAATAGCATTATCATGTTGGCCATATTGTTTCTAAGCAATTCATCCTAGTGAGAAAAAAATAATTCACCATTGGAGAGTCTTCATACTTCTTTGAGAGAGAGGAGAAACTTACAAAGAGATTGAGGAAAAGCACCCCCTTACTAAGGATTTTTTAGCACCATAGCTCAAAGAATTATCTTCAAGTGTCTAAGATTCATCTATATTATTCAACCTCTACTACCAGTAGTCAATAAAGGGAGTTTTTTCCATTATTTTGTTGACTTGTTTGCTCCACGGAGCATTGTTTGTGTATTTACCTCTTTGTTTAGTTTATGTTTATGTATGCATTGTTTCCACTACTTGCAATGTTGTTTGTATTTAAGTTTGTCCACTAATAGCACCAATTCTACCTGTGATTTTTTGCAGGGGACAATCAACTGCTAAGGAGGTGCCTTTTGGTACACCATTGTCACAAAAACACTACCACACCACTGTCATCCCCTAATTGGTCACATGCTTGGAAAATTGGAATTTCGGTCTATCTGGAGGCAGAGTGGGAAGTATACTGCAGCAATCTCTGTTAGGCCAGTATCACAATGTCAACACACCCAAACAATCTAGTTTGGGGTGGTCATTTATTTGATGGCAGAATAACTGCCTCTGAAGCATATGAGCACATCACTTCCTGCTCACAAAATCATTCCAATCTCACTGCTCAATTGTGGTCCAGGGATGTCCCCCTCAAGATTTTTTGCTTCAGAGGGTTAATTTTGCACATCCGTATTTTAACCTAGGATACTCTACTGAAGAGAGGTTTTGTGGGCCCTGGCAGATGCTCATTCTGCAAATCTGAGTTGGAAGATTGTTTATATCTCTTCATTCTCTGCTCTTTCGCTCAAGACATCTGCATGAAGTTGTCCTCTCTCTTGGGGACTCATTGCTTACTGGATTTGTTCTTAGGGAAATCATCTAATAGAACTTCGGGTTGTTCCACTTTACATCTTTTGGGGCATATGGCGCTTTCAGAATGAGTATATCTTTGAAGACACTACTCCCAATCTCAATTTGACAATCGTCCACATTGTTGCACACTTTCAGCAGATTGGTCCCTAGTGCCCCAAAGATTCCATTAGGTCAATCCCTTTGGTTGATGTATCCAATATTTTCCCAATTTTCTACTTTGATGGGCCATCTGCTAGTGAGTGTTGTGGTTGTGGTGTCTCCCTTCACATCAACTCATATCTATCCTATCGCTTCAGGTGGTTTGTCGGCTTTGGGGACAACTGTAGGGCAGAAATGCTAGCCTTACGGGGTGCCTTATAGGTGGCTCAATGGCTCAACATAGACAACATTCTGGTTGTTGGGGACTCCCTCACAACAATCAGATGGATTCAAGATCGCTATGCCTTATAGGTTCCTTCTCTTTTCAACTGGATGCGGCAGATTTTGGGCCTTAAGTCCCTCTTCTCGGAGATTTCCTTCCAACATGTCTTCAAGGAACATAATTCTGAAGCAGATGCACTCTCTAAGCGAGCTTTGTCTCTTCCACCAAGGCAGATGCATTATGAGATGTTTTCCAAGGGGATTTTCCATCGTCAAGGATCTTTTGATTTTTATTAAGCCTCCCTATTACTTATGGTTTCTTTTTTGCTTTCAGGGACCTTGTCGCTGTTTCTGGTTCCTTGATTTGGTTTCATATCCATTATGTGACTGAAGCATTATGTCATATTTCTTAGACATTTTTTTCATTTGCCTCCATGTTCTTCTATGTTTTGCATCCTTTTGTTGCCACATGGCGGTAATCTCGACAATCAATGGTCGTATAGGTTTGCTTAGATTATAGATATCAGTATAGTGTTGATTTGGATCTATGAAAATGTAAAACATATTCCTTCTTAATGAAAATAATGTTTTTTTCTTCTTCTGATTATTAAAAAAAAAAAAAAATTCACTTATAGAGATACACCAAATAGTGTAAGAGTTCATCTTAGACATAGTTGAATTAATAATTTCCTTTTGCTCATAGAGATCCACCAAATAGTCAGTGTTCCTCTTGCTTGGAATCCATCTCGCCCGCCAAACTCTATGGTTGTTTGTGTTAACGTGAATGTTGAGCAGAATTGGAGAGTTTCTTACTTTTGTACATCTTTGTTTGGACAATCAATTAAGGCATAGTCATGTTCTTACAATATCCACTATGTTTAGGATTTTGTCCTCTTCAGAAATAGAATCATGTATGAACATGCAAGCAATTGTCTCCATTAAACTCAAACTAGGTCTAAGTTGGCGAAAGTCTATTCTTCTTCCTATTTGAAGCTTCACTGGATCGAGGCTTTCGCGAAATGGTCAATTCTTTCTCTTGGAAAATTCGAATAAATCGACACATGTCGCTTTTCTGGTTAAACAACTATTCTATGTGTGTTGTGTAATGGGGAAAATAGGTCGTTCATGAAGTGACCCATCCGCACGAACATTAGGGGAAGCCATCAAGAGTCGTTGTAAAACAAAAAAGCCAAATGTTGACCCAATTTGGTTTAGCATATCAATTTTAAACCTTTTTCCCACAAATGTTAAAACCAATTTGATCTAGCATGTCAAAATTTGAAATATGTTCTCAACATCCTTTTGGCACGGATTCAGTTTTCACTAAAAAGTAGTCCAAAAAGCATTATACCAAATGCAAGAGAACAGTGATTACAAAACTATTGTTTAGGAAAAATATCTAAAAGCACGTGGTCTTCATAAAGTGTAGTGATAGTATGATATGCCTAAGGGAAACACTTTGATGAGGCCTTCATACTTATTATTGTTGAATTTTTGAGCAACAAGGAAGAAATTCCCATAGAAATCATTTTATGTGGTTAATCCTTTTTAACTTTGAAGTGAATTATTTTTCAAAGTAAATTATTAAAGTTATTTCAAAAATATTTTATAAAACAATTAGACATGTGCAAAATAAAATCACTTAAGTTATCTAATTTGAATGTGTCACTCGAGGAAGGGATTTTGCCTCGAAGATTCCTACATATTGAAGAGGAGCCTTCATTTGCAACATATCAAGTTCTCTCTCTCTCTCGCTTTGGTAATCTAACTCTCATATTGGTGATCAAGCCCTCACATTAGTAATTTATCTCTCTTATTATCAGTAGCAGATCTATTGCATATTTGCATATCTCTTATCATCATTAGCAGATCTCTTATTATCAGTGGCAGATCTATTGCAAGTTTGCAGATCTCTTATCATCATTAGCAGGTCTCTTATTATCAGTCGCAGATCTATTGCAGATTTGCAGATCTATTATCATCATTGACAAATCTCTTATTATTAGTAGCAAATCTCTTATTATCAGTAGCAGATCTATTGCAAATCTGCAAATATCTTATCATCATTGGCAAATCTATTGTTTGGTAAATCTATTATCTGGCAAATCTATTGTTTGACAAATCTATCATTTGGCAAATCTATTGACAGATCTTAGAACTCTCGTTCAGCTCTTGCGTCAGATGTTTCTACTCTCCCTCGCTTCAATAGCATTCTGATCTTGCATTTGGAGAATATTGTTCTTAGTATTTAGCTCTCGTACTTGTGCACTTTGTTCACGCACTTGTGTCCATTGCGCTTGTTTTGGAAGCCTTTGGAGGCTTGTGGTGGTATTTTGAAGTTGTCATATTAAAAAGGGTTGTTACTACTATTATTTGTAAAAGGGGTTTTGTACTTTGATTATGTATCTTTGTTGAACATTTGAAGACGATCTAATAGAAGAATATTTTAAAAAGGGTTTTCCCCCATATTGGGGTTTTTCCTTGGTCTTGGACCAAACCCTTTGTCTTGTTGTTCTTTAATTGTCTTCTATGGTTTATGATCTCAAAAATTAAATTTTAAATCTACAAAATTTAACATGGTATCAGAGTTGTGGTGAAGATAAGCTCAAGAACAGTAAGCTTAAGGCAATTATCTGTTGAAAGACCTTATTTGTTGCTCAAAATACAACAATAGATCAATTCAGATGGCTACATCCTTCTTCAAGGACAACGAGAAATTGAGACTGAACACCAACTTGGATGGAGAAGATGTTCTAGAGTATGTCCAAGGAGGTGTACCCCAACCTCCTGAAAATGCCCCTGTTGCTGCTAAAGCAAGATACAAGAAAGGTGAGATCAAAGCCCGCAAAATTATCATTGATTCTTTGAAAGACCACCTTCTTACATGTTATCTCCAAACTGAAGATATCTAAGGAAATGTATGACAAGATTGTTGGCATGTTTGAAGTCCAAAATTTGAATGACAAGATTGTTGGCATGTTTGAAGTCCAAAATTTGAATCCTGGCCTTGACCTGAAGAAACAGCTTAAAGAAATCAAATTGAATAAGGGAGAATCTATTCAGTGTTATTTTATAAGGATTACTAGATTCAAGGACCAGATTTTGTCTGCTGGCTAGCGCCTGTCTAATAGGGAATTGGTACACACAACCCTTGATGGACTTCCTGTAGCTTGGGAAGTATTCATTACTACTATCAACAATAATAATCAGAAGATGCAAGCAAGAAGAATCAATGATGATTTCAAGGGGCAGAATTCAAAGACATGAAGAAAGAGAACCATCTGCCTTCATTGCACAAGCAAAGAAGAAGAAAGGAAAGGGAAAATCTTCTAAGCCAAAGTTCAAACCCAAGTTTTTCAAGAAAAGCATGATGAATGTTGAATGCTTTAACTATCACAAGCATGGGCACTATGCTCGAGATTGTCCAAAAATAAGAGCCTCTTATGTCAAAGGAGCAGCAGACTACAATAAGCTCGAGAAAAGGAGGAATTATGAAGGAAGAAGCAATGCTCGCAGTGATCATGATTAAGAGCCTCATCCTCAAAAGAGACACAGAAATATAAGGTATGAAAATAATGTTGTTGCTTCTCAATTTGAGTACTTTCTGATTTCAACTTTGTCTAGTGCTTCTCCTCCAGATTCTTTAAATAGTTGGTTAGTGGATAGTGGTGCCTTTAGGCACTTCTCTAGTTACAAAGAAGTCCTCTCTAATTTGGTTGAAAGGGAGACTAGTAAAAACGTTATCCCAAGAGATAACACTATATACCATGTATAAGGGTTTGGTTCAGTTTCTTTTCATTTGGATCTTGGAGAAACTATTCATCTTCAAGATGTTTTATATGTACTTGGTCTAAAGAAAAATCTTGTATCTATATTTGCTCTAGAAGATAAAGGAATGAAAGTGACTTTTATAAAAGGAAAGGTGTTAACATGGCTAGAGAAAACACACACGAAAAATGTTTTTACTCTTGGATCGAGAGTCGAAGGGCTTTATAAAGCCAATGGGAGACCTATTAAAGTTATGGCTCAAGAATGCAATTTCAATCAGATCAAATTATAGCACCATGGATTTGTTCTCTTCAACATAAGGGACTACCCAAAGTAAAGAAGATGGTTTATGGAATGCCAAAAATCCAATCAAAACATGATGGTGTTTGCCCTGGTTGTGAATGCGGAAAGAAAACGAGAGGGCCTTTTCCCTCTAGCAATACCAAATCTCATGACATCCTGCAACTAATTCATTCAGATTTGTGTGGACCTATGCCAATGACATCCATAGGTGGATATTTGTATTATATCACCTTTGTGGATGATTTCTCTAGAAAAATGTGGATATACTTTCTAAAGCACAAAGATGAAGCCTTTGATATGTTTAAAAATTTCAAAGCATTGATTGGAAACCAAACTAGAAAGAAAATCAAGTCTTCAACTCAGATAATGGAGGAGAATGCATTTCAAATGAGTTCATTGACTTTTGCAGAGAAGTCAGTATCAAGAAAGAGACCATTGTACCATAATAAAAAAAGAATGATGTGGGAGAAAAAAAGAATAAAACTATCATGGAGGTTACTCGTGTCATGCTACATGATCAGAATGTGTCAAAGTTCCTATGGGGAGACGCTGCCAACACTACCGTATATGTACAAAACGAGACTCCTCATCAAACATTATATGACAAGACTCCTAACATGATGCTAGTCATTTAAAGATCTTTGGTTGTCTTGTTTATTTTCATGTACCTAAAGAAAATAGGAACAAGCTTGAGGCTTCAGATAAAAAAGGTATGTTTGTGGGCTATTGTAAAGATTCTAAAGCATTTAGAATTTATATACCCGGTTAAAGAACAATACACTTCAGCAGAGATGTAACATTTGATGAAGATCCAACTCTTGAAAAAGTAAGAATTAGTCCTTCTATCTCTTCTAAAGAAACAAACAATGATGTGGATCCCTCTACCCATGAACCTGATCACGAGGACCTAGATGAACATGTTGAGCCTATGGATCCATTAGATCCTCCTCCATATAGGAAAATGCCTATATGGCTTCGTGATACTCTATAGGATGTTGAAAAACATACTGCTCCCAGGGGCACTTTTAGAGAAAGCATGAAGCTCAGTTGATATCAAAACTATGTTGTTGCTATGAGTTCTATCATACAGAGTGAACCTCAATCATTTGACAAAGCAGAAAAGCACCAAGTATGGAAGGATGCCATGACAGAAGAATATGAATCCATTATTCAAAATGATGTATGGGAAGTTGTTCCTAGACCTCGGGGCAAATCAGTTGTGACTTCAAAGTGGTTGTTCAAAATAAAACATGGCATGGATGGCAATATTGAAAAATATAAAGCAAGGTTTGTGGCTCGAGGATTCTCTCAAAAAGAGGGAATTGATTATGAAGACATATTTGTTCTTGTTGCTTGTTATATCACCATTCACTCTATTATTGCTTTAGCTGCTAGTCAAAGTTGGACTCTCCATGGATGTCAAGACAATTTTTCTCCATGATGCCCTTTAGAAGGAAGTATATGTTGAACAACCTCAAGGGTTTGAGGTACATGACAGAAGAACCCATGTATGCAAATTGAAGAAAGTACTCTACAGTGTATGTTGAACAACCTCAAGGCTTTGAGATACATGACAAAAGAACCCATGTATGCGGATTGAAAAAAAACTCTATGGCTTAAAGCAAGCCCCTAGGGCTTGGTATTCTCGCATTGACAACTACTTAGTAAAGTTGGGATTCACAAGGAACAAAGTTGATCCAAACCTCTACTTCAAAGTTGTACAAGGTATGCCTTTGAGTTTGGTATATATGTTGACAATCTATTTTTGACAGGTAATGAACTTCTGATTATTCAGTGTAAGAGGGAGCTTACTTTTGAATTTGCAATGAAAGACCTTGGGATGAAACACTTATTTTTGGGCCTAGAAGTCTGACAAAGACCTAGTGAAATTATTCTCTCCCAAGGGAAGTATGTTGTAAAGCTATTGGAAATGTTTGGAATGGTAGAGTGCAAATCCATAAGCACTCCCATGGAGATGAACTTCAAGAAACTCTTTGGTGATGAAGTTGGACCTGATTTATCTGATCCATCTGAGTATTGTCAGTTGATTGGAGCATTGATGTTCCTAGTGAACACTCGTCCTAATATTTGCTATGTTGTAAACACCTTGAGTCAATTCATGACCAAGCCTTTACATAATCACTAGGTTGTTGCTAAGCATGTGCTTAGATATTTGCATGGGACAATTAATTTCGGTCTTCGATACACTACTGACAACATAAAGTTGCATGGTTATGCTAATGTTGATTGGGCAAGCAACATTGTGGACAATAAAAGCACTTCAAGATGTTGTTGGATCTTCCATAATCTCCTGGATGAGCAAGAAACAAAAATAAGTTGATCTCAGTTCCACAGAAGCTGAGTATATTGCTACTAACTTAACTACTTGTGAAGTTGTTTGGTTAAGAAAACTCTTCGGAGAATTATTTGAGCAAGTCCTGGATCCTACAATGGTATTTTGTGATAATATGAGTGGGATCCGATTGTCTAAGAATCTCGTATTTCATGACAAATCCAAGCACATTGAAATTAGATATCATTTTATTCGAGACATGGTATAGAGAAGAGCAGTGAGACTCCACCATATTCAGACTGATGAACAAATTGTCAATACACTTACCAAAGCACCGCCGAAGAAGAAACTTCTAATTTTTAGAGATATGCTTGGATTAAGGGATGTACCTCTTCTGGGTTCAGGACCCGACTGATCAAGAACACTGAGGTGTGCTCTTCCCCCCTGGTTGAGCTCCCGGGGATGAGGAATTGAGCTAGTGAGCTCCTAGGGATGAGGGACCTCCAAGGAGTATGCCCTAGTCATGCATCTTGTTTCCCACCCATTTGGCCAATGGGTGTTGGCTACTTGAGATCAGATGGTGATCCTTACCAGTCATGGTGATTCTTAGCCTTTGAGCTGAGCTATTGTGGATTATTACTCTTATTGACTGAGCGATATTAATTTCAAGTGGTAGCATGAGTCTCCCCAATGGTATTTGTTCCGGGTTGTAGCATGTGACTCCCTAATGTCAGGATGGAAGCGAGCTTGGATTCAGGGTGGTAGCAATACCTCCCCTGCCACGAATATTCTTTTGTAAATTCAAGAATGTTCAGCATGAGTCATGATGATTTGACAGGTACAACAATTTTGGCTTTATTGATGGAAATTCCTCCCTATTTGAGAGGGGGTGTTGAATTTTTAAGCAACTAGGGAGAAATTTCCCTAAAAATCATGTGGTTAACCCTTTTCACCCCTGAAGCAAATTATTTCTCAATAGCAAATTATTTCTCATAGGAGCAAAAATTATTTCAAAAATATTTTATAAAGCAATTATTTTTCACTTAAGTTCTCTAATTCGAATGGGTCATTCTAAGAGCTTCTAAAACACTTGATTTGAGGAAGAGATGTTGCCTCAAGATTTCTATATATTGAAGAAAAGTCTTCATTTGCAACACATTGACTTCCTTCTCTCTTGTTTTGGTAATCTAACTCTCCCAGTGGTGATCAAGCTATCACATCGATAATTTATCTCTCTTATTATCAGTGTCATATCTATTGCAAATTTGCAAATCTCTTATCATCATTGGCAAATATCTTATTATCAATAGCAAATATATTGTAAATTTGCAAATCTCTTATCATCATTAGCATATCTCTTATCATCATTAGCATATCTCTTATCTCCTATTATCAGTAGCAAATTTATCGCAGATTTGCAAATCTATCATCATTGACAAATCTCTTATTATCAATAGCAAATATCTTAATATTATTAAGATATCTATTGTAAATTTGTAAATCTATTATCATCATTAGCAGATATCTTATTATCACTAGCTGATCTCTTATTAGCAATACCAAATTTATTGCATATTTGCAAATCTCTTATTATCAGTAAGAGAATTATTACAGATTTGTGATGATTTGCAAATCTCTTATTATCAGTGACAAATCTATTACAGATTTGCAAATCTCTTATTATCAATAGCAAATCTTTTATTATCAATAGCAAATTATCAATAGCAGATCTTTTATTATCAACAGCAAATATATTGCAGATTTGCAGAACTCTTATCATCATTGACAGATCTATTGTTTGACAGATCTATTATCTGGTATCTATTATCTGGTAGATCTATTGTTTGGCAGATCTATCAATTGGCAGATCTATTAACAAATCTCATAACTCTTGTTCAGCGCTCACACCAGTGATTTTTGCTCTTGTTATTTGCTGTGTTATTAATGCTCTTGCTCGAAAGAAGTATTATTGCAGTTGGTATTGGAGTTTGATTGTTGGTATATTGCCCTCACTTCAATAGCGTTGTGATCTTGCATTTGGAGAATATTGCTCTCAATGTTTAGCTCTCATACTTGTGCACTTTGCTCACACTTGTGTTCACTGCTCTTGTTTTGGAAACCTTTGGAGGCTTGTGGTGGTATTTTGAAGCTATCATATTGAAAAATGTTGTTATTATTGTTATTTATAAAAGGGGTTTCATACTCGGATTATGTATACATTTGAAGACAATCTAATAGAAGAACATTTTAAGAAGGGTTTTCCCCACAAAGGGGTGAGAGGTTAGTCTTGGACTAAACACTGTGTCCTGTTGTTAGTCTTGGACCAAATACTGTCTTGTTGTTCATTGACTGTCCTCTATGATTTATGATCTCAGAAAATAAATTGTAAATCTGCAAAATTTAACAATTATGAAATGCAACTTGCAGCTTTGAAGCACAATATCATCACAATTGCAACCATCCTCCCAGCTCTTTGTAAACATACTCTCAGCTTGTGCCCATCTAGTAGTTTTGCCAGTCCGGTGACTCCTTGAAGAGTCTTCATCAAATGAAAATGGTAAATGTTAGGCCCAATTTGTTAAGGATATCAAACATGTCACTAACATTCTTTATTAACATTGGGATTCAATTTTATTTTATTTTTGGCTAAAGATCGGCCTCGGAAACATTATACCAAATGCAAGAGAAAAGTGACAGCACAGCTATTGTTAAAATATACCAAATGCAAGAGAAAAGTGACAGCACAGCTATTGTTAAAATAGCTAACTAAAAGCCCGGCTGTCACATGAAATGTAGTCAATGCATGATATGACCTGTTATCTCAAAATCAAGCCCTGGAAGGATGCAAACCAGGAAGACTTCAAGTAACTGTTTCAAACCAATCTTTTGACTAAGGCTTAGCCTCCTTAGCCTGAGAGGGCTCTCTCAAAAAGGGTTATTGATTTTGACTATTAATAAGATGGCTAACTCTTGTGGAATAACATTGACAAATATGAAGGCTAGACAAACATTACATAAGTTTCCATTGGGCCTATGGAGTCAATCATACTTCAGTAAACAATGATACTGCCTTTACATAGAAGTCAGGGCATTTAGCATTTAGATGCTCAGAACACAACTCATATAAAACCAAAGTTTACAAATGCATACAGGAAATCAGAGCACAATCAGTGAATTCTGAGTGATTATGCATTTATACAACTGTAAAAGACATGAAGGAAAGAATAAAATCACCATTCTGAACATGGAAATCCTTTATGAATCCTGAGAAGAAAAGCAGCCAACTTATATTACTGAACTCTGTCTTTTCATAAGCCAAAACAATACTCTGTTTTATAAAATATCCAACCCTCATTACATTGTTGTTTCAGCTATATATAGAATCCTTATTCTAACTAATTCGAGCTTCCTCCTCCAGCATGAGGGGAGTCGATAACTACCTCTACTGACACCTATCAGCTATTGAACTAACTAATAAATACAACTAAAGTGCTGACTGGAGTTTTTAAAGAGTTCTAAATTAACTATGACTCTAACTCCATTTTCCATGCATAATGGCCTGTCCTTGTTCTTTGACACCTGGTCCTCTTTCGATTTGGCTGAGCTGGATGTTTAATGTTCCATATTGACCTTGTACGCTGAATCTTTTAACTGCTCAGAAGTATTAGGAGATTTCCCTTGCTTCTCGGCTTCAGTTTTCCTCAAAATGCTCGAATGTACAGAAGCATGTCTTCTAGCTTTTAATAACCCAAAACATGGAACACTGCCACGTTCTTGATGTGCTGTGAGCTTCATCGATGGACATGTGTGCAGACAAAAGTTCCTTGTATTCACATCATTTGATACCTCTTGAACGGTGATAAAGGGACTTTATGACAAAAATCCAAAATTGGATTTGAATATTCAAGCCTTTAAAGCATCCACCTGTCTTGATCTGATTGACTATTGTTTCTCCAGCTGATGTCTTGCATACCCTTTGGCGTTTCCCTTTCAAATTCCCGCTCTTAATACAAAACTGTCTGTCTGTGTTAAAATCATCACCTACAGCAGTTTCGTAGCGCGCTACGAAACTGCTGTGTAATTTCAAAAACACAGTCTTCCTTTCATAGCTAAATGATCGACACTGTTCATGGCTTAAGCACCTTACTCCCTTGATCATTTTACGTGCCAATTGTATAGGTATCTTCTCTTCAGGTGCAAGGGGATGTGCTAATATAGTTCTCTCTTGATTGCAACCAAAAACAGGGCTGGCAGCTATGAAATGATTCCCTTGAAAATGAGACTGGAATACTGAATAACACAGCAAAAATCCTGATATATGATAAGATATGCAACTGATGGCTCAAATGTCAACAAGATTTGCTCAGCAGATGGATTGGAAACAGCGGAAAATATTGTTTGCTCTATTTTCATATCAAAAGGTTGGTACTGCTCTCCTGTTAAAGAAGAAACAGGACATTCAGAAATATTTCCACTTCTTAGATCTCGACGTTGTATTTCTGGTAGCAACTCAATACATACGCTTCATTAGTGATGCCATACAAGTCACCATCAACCAAAGAGTCACGATTGGGAAGCCTCTTCAAAGCAAAAGCCGGAAGATGAGGAAGGCAAAAGCATGTTGCTGAATCATAAAGATCCTCACCAGCAACCATTATAGTTTGTCCCTCAGAAATATAAACTGTTGGATTACGACCCGCCCTTAGAGCTCCTGCAGGACTCCAACTGAACTTATAGCCCAATGGATTATTTGCATCAGCAGGTGATGGAAGGCCTCCACAGTATGAGACAAAAGACTTGATCTTTCCTCCTCTGAAATGAGCTTGATTGATCATTTTCATTGCCATCATATGATCTATTCCTGGGTCCAATCCCATTTCACATAGAATCGTCACTCCAGCACTTTTAGCTCTTTCATTTGCATCTGACATGTTCTTATCGACATAGCTTGCCGTGACAAGATGCTTTTTTAACTCAATGCATGCATGTGCAATTTGCGTGTGACAACTGGCAGGTAATAAGCTTATCACAACATCTACCTCAGATATATATTGTAGAAGATGGTCTTTATCAGCTATATCAAGCTCGACTGCTGTTGTATTAGGAATCCCTTCAATTACCTTTTGAGCATCCTACAGATATAAAGATGCCACAATAACTTGAACATCATTAACTGCTTCTCTGCTGGTTTCTCTAATTCCGGAAATTTGAGACTCCGAAAAATTGCATCCATTCAAAGCTAAGAATTCAATTTTTCAATCAACCGCGTTCTCCATCATTGTTGTGTTTAACCAACAGTAAAAATCACCATGACGATCATGAAAGTGAACTTTGAATTCACTGCTTAACTCTGTAAGACCCCTTTCTCTTGGCAAAGCAAATACCATGATTCCTTTCCTTGGTGCACTAAACCAAAAATCATCTGGCATCATATCCTTTGTCCTTGGATGCTTCTTTGTTGAAAAGAGAACTCCATTATGATCAGATATTGTAATAGATGGTCGAACCCAGTAAGGGCATTTATGAAGCCGGAATCCCTGAAGTATACATCTCCTGCCAGGTTGAACTTCACCATTGAAATATGTGAGAACTCATTCAAAATATTTTACATAGCGAATTTGGCTTGGAAGAACAAGACCCTTGCCATCTATACACCGTTTCTGGTTGTAATAAGCAATGGATTCTTCAGCAGTGGGGTAGAACTTGAGGTAAAGAAGAAGACTCGATATCATGAGCCCTGTTCTAGCCATGCCAGCTTTACAATGAACAACTACTACATTCTCAATATCTTCCTTCATAATTGACCACATTTACAAACATCATAATTGCATGAATATGATCAATCAAAGAAATGTGAAACCTTGTGTCAAAATACGAAAGCTTCTTGCTACATATCAGACAGCCCTGGCAACCTTTCGCCGCTCTATTTGATTTGTCAAAGGGCACTGCATCTCTGTCCAACTGATTTGGATCATTGCTGCACCGGCAATACTTTCTGCAGATACAACACCCAATTCATTCTTAGCTGTAGAGGGGTAATATGCCCGTGCATCACCAAGAGAGAGAACTTCTGCTCGGATTATATCCCCAGGGCGAAATGATGTGTACATATCAACCTTGTCAATCTCTGTTGCTCGAACATCCTGTTGTCTCACAGTACCTGTAAACTTTTCTTTCATTGCCCTTGTCCCAACACAAATAATATTCACTTTGGCCAATCTTGCCATCACTTTTGTGACTCTCGCTGTAACAATGGCTCCTGGTTCAGGCACAGCCCCGTGCTCCTTCTCCTTCAATACTTCAACAGTGGGTCTTTTGTCTTCAGCATTTGCAAAAGCAGGAATGACGCGCTTTAAGCCCTGTGCTTGCCATGTGTTTCCATAACCACAGTGTAAAAGTCGAGGTAGAAGCTGCTTGAAATAATAAACAGTAAACCCCAAAGCTCATCCCTCGGGTAATCTGCCGCGATTTTAAACGAAGCCAAGAGCTTCAGGAACGCCCTAAGATCCCCCTTACCGGTGGAAACCGTATACTTATCAAATTTAATTTCTTTTCTCTAAGCCTTAGCAATCTTCCGGGCCGAATCCTTGACATCCGACTGAACAACACGGCTGTCATCGTTACCAAAAACGAGGAAAAGTGAATCTAAGAGTAAGATGCGATATTTTCTGTTTATAGAAATTTAGGGCCTCTTCTCCTCTATGTGAGTCAAGCCACACTCTGCGAAATCACAACTGTCCAGAGCTTTTATCACCACCTTCGCCGCGTCAGGGACTCCACTGAACGCCACCGCCAATTCCTTCTGAAGGGTTTCAAACTCGTTAGTAAACAGAACCCTTTGTCTCCTTCTCAGCAACAATTGCAACATGTGTCAATACCACAACACCTAACGATCTAAAACACAGCAGATTCTGATAAGTATGACAGCTGGGTGAGAATGACTATGGATTCGAAAAAATCCCCAATTTCGTAGCGCAGCCAATGCAAAATATAAATTACGCGCTACGAAATCACTTAAAGCATGTTGCGCTGCGAAACTGCTGAAAAGGATTTATGTGTTGCGGAAACACTTCAAAATTATTTCATGAGCTACGAAATAACCTAAAAAGCTTTGCGACGCATAGTAACTTTTGAACAAAACTGACACATGGCTATGAGACCGGGGATGAATGAGAATGACCGGTGATGAATGAGAATACATAGTTGACTCATAAGACTCAGACTCTAAGGCAAACAAAAACTCAAACTTAGACTAGCACCGACCTTTACCATCAAACAAATGTAAGACATTTGGCATTGAAATTTTGTCAGTGATAACAGTGGCTCCACTTGGGATAGTGTGCTCCTGTAGTACACTAAGAACTCGTAGGTCCAGTGCTTTATCTTTTTTATTACAAACGGAAATTTGCTTGACAAGCATTCCTTTCAAGCTTCTGGGGCCTTCACCTCGGGCTGAAACTTGATGATCACTGTGGGAAAAAGAAATCTACCACTACTGAAAAATGCTCAGTTAACCTTGAGCTTATTTGCACTTTCCTACCTACCTACCCTATCAGCTGCAAGCTCCACTTGTAGCTCAAGCAACATGATATTTCCAATAAAGCCAATCAGTTGTCTTCTCTGATATTGGAGGCTCTTGACTGCATTCAACCTCAAAATAACCATGGTAGTGAGATGACCAAATCAACTCATAATATACTTGATCTTCATAATGCAAATGAAAATGAAAGACCGGAGTGCAAAGCTTGTCCATATATTCACTTATAGGGTCAAAGAATACATGGTTATGTCGATGATCATCATAACATTCTGCATCTTTTGACAACTGATTCTCAACCACACAAGGTTCTTTTGATATGCTATCGAACTGCTTTTCTGAATGCTGCCTACAAACAATGTAATTTTCCTCTTTCTTATGATCATTTATTGCTGTAAGCTGCTGAGAAGTTTGACATAAAAAACCAACCTTTTCCTCTCCCTGAGGGTCGTAGAAGCTATCTTCCAGTACTTCTTCTTGCTGTTTGCAATCAATTTCATCTTCATCATGATCTGAAGCCTGAAAAATCTGCTGCATCTCTACATCAATATCAAAGGATGAAACATGGTTTTCACAAATAAACCCCTGCTGATCTTTATGCTGCGTTTCATGAGATGTTATGCTTTCTTCTTGGTGTTGAAATGCATTGTTATGAAGAGCCTCTAAAATTTCTTCATCCGTAAATTCATCATTATCATAACAATCCTCCAAATACTGAATAAGACTTAAAGAATGTCTACAGCAATCTTTGAGCAGCAATAAAGATGGATGACACTCTTTATACATGTCATAGAACACATCATGGAAATCAGCAAGAGAATATAATGAACCATTTTCCAAACTTTTATATCAAGACCATGCCTTTCCTTCTAAAGTGGTCATAAACATCTTCATGAGACAATCTTCAGGGAAATGAACCTTAAGACTGCGTACATGCATATGGAATTTAACCAAATGAAGAGCAGCATTGTCCTTCTTTTCATCTTTGAATATTGGAAGATCATCTAACCAATCAACCTTGGGCATAGGATTTGGAAAACCAGGGATATGAGACCGATTCATAGGAGCATACCTGGCATTCATTCTTGCAGTGGAATTCATCTTGAAACTTCATCAAGCTACTGATCTTCTAGCAGTGGAGTCACCTTCCAATTTCTTATTCGATGTGTGGAGTCGCCAAGGTAGTTTTGCAGCCTCAAAAAGATGTCTGAGCTCCTGCTACCTTCAGAAGTTCAACCATTGATTTCGGGAATGAATAATCTTCGGACTCCCAGCAGACGCACCAAAATGTTATCTCAAAATCAAGCCCTGGAAGGCTGCAAACCAGGAAGACTTCAAGTAACTGTTTCAAACCAATCTTTTGACTAAGGCTTAGCCTCCTTAGCCTGAGAGGGCTCTCTCAAAAAGGGTTATTGATTTTGACTATTAATAAGATGGCTAACTCTTGTGGAATAACATTGACAAATATGAAGGCTAGACAAACATTACATAAGTTTCCATTGGGCCTATGGAGTCAATCATACTTCAGTGAACAATGATACTGCCTTTACATAGAAGTCAGGGCATTTAGCATTTAGATGCTCAGAACACAACTCATATAAAACCAAAGTTTACAAATGCATACAGGAAATCAGAGCACAATCAGTGAATTCTGAGTGATTATGCATTTATACAACTGTAAAAGACATGAAGGAAAGAATAAAATCACCATTCTGAACATGGAAATCCTTTATGAATCCTGAGAAGAAAAGCAGCCAACTTATATTACTGAACTCTGTCTTTTCATAAGCCAAAACAATACTCTGTTTTATAAAATATCCAACCCTCATTACATTGTTGTTTCAGCTATATATAGAATCCTTATTCTAACTAATTCGAGCTTCCTCCTCCAGCATGAGGGGAGTCGATAACTACCTCTACTGACACCTATCAGCTATTGAACTAACTAATAAATACAACTAAAGTGCTGACTGGAGTTTTTAAAGAGTTCTAAATTAACTATGACTCTAACTCCATTTTCCATGCATAATGGCCTCTCCTTGTTCTTTGACACCTGGTCCTCTTTCGATTTGGCTGAGCTGGATGTTTAATGTTCCATATTGACCTTGAACGCTGAATCTTTTAACTGCTCAGAAGTATTAGGAGATTTCCCTTGCTTCTCGGCTTCAGTTTTCCTCAAAATGCTCGAATGTACAGAAGCATGTCTTCTAGCTTTTAATAACCCAAAACATGGAACACTGCCACGTTCTTGATGTGCTGTGAGCTTCATCGATGGACATGTGTGCAGGCAAAAGTTCCTTGTATTCACATCATTTGATACCTCTTGAACGGTGATAAAGGGACTTTATGACAAAAATCCAAAATTGGATTTGAATATTCAAGCCTTTAAAGCATCCACCTGTCTTGATCTGATTGACTATTGTTTCTCCAGCTGATGTCTTGCATACCCTTTGGCGTTTCCCTTTCAAATTCCCGCTCATAATACAAAACTGCCTGTCTGTGTTAAAATCATCACCTACAGCAGTTTCGTAGCGCGCTACGAAACTGCTGTGTAATTTCAAAAACACAGTCTTCCTTTCATAGCTAAATGATCGACACTGTTCATGGCTTAAGCACCTTACTCCCTTGATCATTTTACGTGCCAATTGTATAGGTATCTTCTCTTCAGGTGCAAGGGGATGTGCTAATATAGTTCTCTCTTGATTGCAACCAAAAACAGAGCTGGCAGCTATGAAATGATTCCCTTGAAAATGAAACTGGAATACTGAATAACACAGCAAAAATCCTGATATATGATAAGATATGCAACTGATGGCTCAAATGTCAACAAGATTTGCTCAGCAGATGGATTGGAAACAGCGGAAAATATTGTTTGCTCTATTTTCATATCAAAAGGTTGGTACTGCTCTCCTGTTAAAGAAGAAACAGGACATTCAGAAATATTTCCACTTCTTAGATCTCGACATTGTATTTCTGGTAGCAACTCAATACATACGCTTCATTAGTGATACCATACAAGTCACCATCAACCAAAGAGTCACGATTGGGAAGCCTCTTCAAAGCAAAAGCCAGAAGATGAGGAAGGCGAAAGCATGTTGCTGAATCATAAAGATCCTCACCAGCAACCATTATAGTTTGTCCCTCAGAAATATAAACTGTTGGATTACGACCCGCCCTTAGAGCTCCTGCAGGACTCCAACTGAACTTATAGCCCAATGGATTATTTGCATCAGCAGGTGATGGAAGGCCTCCACAGTATGAGACAAAAGACTTGATCTTTCCTCCTCTGAAATGAGCTTGATTGATCATTTTCATTGCCATCATATGATCTATTCCTGGGTCCAATCCCATTTCACATAGAATCGTCACTCCAACACTTTTAGCTCTTTCATTTGCATCTGACATGTTCTTATCGACATAGCCTGCCGTGACAAGATGCTTTTTTAACTCAATGCATGCATGTGCAATTTGCGTGTGACAACTGGCAGGTAATAAGCTTATCACAACATCTACCTCAGATATATATTGTAGAAGATGGTCTTTATCAGCTATATCAAGCTCGACTGTTGTTGTATTAGGAATCCCTTCAATTACCTTTTGAGCATCCTGCAGATATAAAGATGCCACAATAACTTGAACATCATTAACTGCTTCTCTGCTGGTTTCTCTAATTCCGGAAATTTGAGACTCCGAAAAATTGCATCCATTCAAAGCTAAGAATTCAATTTTTCAATCAACCGCGTTCTCCATCATTGTTGTGTTTAACCAACAGTAAAAATCACCATGACGATCATGAAAGTGAACTTTGAATTCACTGCTTAACTCTGTAAGACCCCTTTCTCTTGGCAAAGCAAATACCATGATTCCTTTCCTTGGTGCACTAAACCAAAAATCATCTGGCATCATATCCTTTGTCCTTGGATGCTTCTTTGTTGAAAAGAGAACTCCATTATGATCAGATACTGTAATAGATGGTCGAACCCAGTAAGGGCATTTATGAAGACGGAATCCCCGAAGTATACATCTCCTGCCAGGTTGAACTTCACCATTGAAATATGTGAGAACTCATTCAAAATATTTTACATAGCGAATTTGGCTTGGAAGAACAAGACCCTTGCCATCTATACACCGTTTCTGGTTGTAATAAGCAATGGATTCTTCAGCAGTGGGGTAGAACTTGAGGTAAAGAAGAAGACTCGATATCATGAGCCCTGTTCTAGCCATGCCAGCTTTACAATGAACAACTACTACATTCTCAATATCTTCCTTCATAATTGACCACATTTACAAACATCATAATTGCATGAATTTGATCAATCAAAGAAATGTGAAACCTTGTGTCAAAATACGAAAGCTTCTTGCTACATATCAGACAGCCCTGGCAACCTTTCGCCGCTCTATTTGATTTGTCAAAGGGCACTGCATCTCTGTCCAACTGATTTGGATCATTGCTGCACCGGCAATACTTTCTGCAGATACAACACCCAATTCATTCTTAGCTGTAGAGGGGTAATACGCCCGTGCATCACCAAGAGAGAGAACTTCTGCTCGGATTATATCCCCAGGGCGAAATGATGTGTACATATCAACCTTGTCAATCTCTGTTGCTCGAACATCCTGTTGTCTCACAGTACCTGTAAACTTTTCTTTCATTGCCCTTGTCCCAACACAAATAATATTCACTGTGGCCAATCTTGCCATCACTTTTGTGACTCTCGCTGTAACAATGGCTCCTGGTTCAGGCACAGCCCCGTGCTCCTTCTCCTTCAACACTTCAACAGTGGGTCTTTTGTCTTCAGCATTTGCAAAAGCAGGAATGACGCGCTTTAAGCCCTGTGCTTGCCATGTGTTTCCATAACCACAGTGTAAAAGTCGAGGTAGAAGCTGCTTGAAATAATAAATAGTAAACCCCAAAGCTCATCCCTCGGGTAATCTGCCGCGATTTTAAACGAAGCCAAGAGCTTCAGGAACGCCCTAAGATCCCCCTTACCGGTGGAAACCGTATACTTATCAAATTTAATTTCTTTTCTCTAAGCCTTAGCAATCTTCTGGGTCGAATCCTTGACATCCGACTGAACAACACAGTTGTCATCGTTACCAAAAACGAGGAAAAGTGAATCTAAGAGTAAGATGCGAGATTTTCTGTTTATAGAAATTTAGGGCCTCTTCTCCTCTATGTGAGTCAAGCCACACTCTGCGAAATCACAGCTGTCCAGAGCTTTTATCACCAGCTTCGCCGCGTCAGGGACTCCACTGAACGCCACCGCCAATTCCTTCTGAAGGGTTTCAAACTCGTTAGTAAACAGAACCCTTTGTCTCCTTCTCAGCAACAACTGCAACATGTGTCAATACCACAACACCTAACGATCTAAAACACAGCAGATTCTGATAAGTATGACAGATGGGTGAGAATGACTATGGATTCGAAAAAATCCCCAATTTCGTAGCGCAGCCAGTGCAAAATATAAATTACGCGCTACGAAATCACTTAAAGCATGTTGCGCTGCGAAACTGCTGAAAAGGATTTATGTGATGCGGAAACACTTCAAAATTATTTCATGAGCTACGAAATAACCTAAAAAGCTTTGCGACGCATAGTAACTTTTGAACAAAACTGACACATGGCTATGAGACCGGGGATGAATGAGAATGACCGGTGATGAATGAGAATACATAGTTGACTCATAAGACTCAGACTCTAAGGCAAACAAAAACTCAAACTTAGACTAGCACCGACCTTTACCATCAAACAAATGTAAGACATTTGGCATTGAAATTTTGTCAGTGATAACAGTGGCTCCACTTGGGATAGTGTGCTCCTGTAGTACACTAAGAACTCGTAGGTCCAGTGCTTTATCTTTTTTATTACAAACGGAAATTTGCTTGACAAGCATTCCTTTCAAGCTTCTGGGGCCTTCACCTCGGGCTGAAACTTGATGATCACTGTGGGAAAAAGAAATCTACCACTACTGAAAAATGCTCAGTTAACCTTGAGCTTATTTGCACTTTCCTACCTACCTACCCTATCAGCTGCAAGCTCCACTTGTAGCTCAAGCAACATGATATTTCCAATAAAGCCAATCAGTTGTCTTCTCTGATATTGGAGGCTCTTGACTGCATTCAACCTCAAAATAACCATGGTAGTGAGATGACCAAATCAACTCATAATATACTTGATCTTCATAATGCAAATGAAAATGAAAGACCGGAGTGCAAAGCTTGTCCATATATTCACTTATAGGGTCAAAGAATACATGGTTATGTCGATGATCATCATAACATTCTGCATCTTTAGACAACTGATTCTCAACCACACAAGGTTCTTTTGATATGCTATCGAACTGCTTTTCTGAATGCTGCCTACAAACAATGTAATTTTCCTCTTTCTTATGATCATTTATTGCTGTAAGCTGCTGAGAAGTTTGACATAAAAAACCAACCTTTTCCTCTGCCTGAGGGTCGTAGAAGCTATCTTCCAGTACTTCTTCTTGCTGTTTGCAATCAATTTCATCTTCATCATGATCTGAAGCCTGACAAATCTGCTGCATCTCTACATCAATATCAAAGGATGAAACATGGTTTTCACAAATAAACCCCTGCTGATCTTTATGCTGCGTTTCATGAGATGTTATGCTTTCTTCTTGGTGTTGAAATGCATTGTTATGAAGAGCCTCTAAAATTTCTTCATCCGTAAATTCATCATCATCATAACAATCCTCCAAATATTGAATAAGACTTAAAGAATGTCTACAGCAATCTTTGAGCAGCAATAAGGATGGATGACACTCTTTATACATGTCATAGAACACATCATGGAAATCAGCAAGAGAATATAATGAACCATTTTCCAAACTTTTATACCAAGACCATGCCTTTCCTTCTAAAGTGGTCATAAACATCTTCATGAGACAATCTTCAGGGAAATGAACCTTAAGACTGCGTACATGCATATGGAATTTAACCAAATGAAGAGCAGCATTGTCCTTCTTTTCATCTTTGAATATTGGAAAATCATCTAACCAATCAACCTTGGGCATAGGATTTGGAAAACCAGGGATATGAGACCGATTCATAAGAGCATACCTGGCATTCATTCTTGCAGTGGAATTCATCTTGAAACTTCATCAAGCTACTGATCTTCTAGCAGTGGAGTCACCTTCCAATTTCTTATTCGATGTGTGGAGTCGCCAAGGTAGTTTTGCAGCCTCAAAAAGATGTCTGAGCTCCTGCTACCTTCAGAAGTTCAACCATTGATTTCGGGAATGAATAATCTTCGGACTCCCGGCAGATGCACCAAAATGTTATCTCAAAATCAAGCCCTGGAAGGCTGCAAACTAGGAAGACTTCAAGTAACTGTTTCAAACCAATCTTTTGACTAAGGCTTAGCCTCCTTAGCCTGAGAGGGCTCTCTCAAAAAGGATTATTGATTTTGACTATTAATAAGATGGCTAACTCTTGTGGAATAACATTGACAAATATGAAGGCTAGAGAAACATTACATAAGTTTCCATTGGGCCTATGGAGTCAATCATACTTCAGTAAACAATGATACTGCCTTTACATAGAAGTCAGGGCATTTAGCATTTAGATGCTCAGAACACAACTCATATAAAACCAAAGTTTACAAATGCATACAGGAAATCAGAGCACAATCAGTGAATTCTGAGTGATTATGCATTTATACAACTGTAAAAGACATGAAGGAAAGAATAAAATCACCATTCTGAACATGGAAATCATTTATGAATCCTGAGAAGAAATGCAGCCAACTTATATTACTGAACTCTGTCTTTTCATAAGCCAAAACAATACTCTGTTTTATAAAATATCCAACCCTCATTACATTGATGTTTCAGCTATATATAGAATCCTTATTATAATTAATTCGAGCTTCCTCCTCCAGCATGAGGGGAGTCGATAACTACCTCTACTGACACCTATCAGCTATTGAACTAACTAATAAATACAACTAAAGTGCTGACTGGAGTTTTTAAAGAGTTCTAAATTAACTATGACTCTAACTCCATTTTCCATGCATAATGGCCTGTCCTTGTTCTTTGACACCTGGTCCTCTTTCGATTTGGCTGAGCTGGATGTTTAATGTTCCATATTGACCTTGAACGCTGAATCTTTTAACTGCTCAGAAGTATTAGGAGATTTCCCTTGCTTCTCGGCTTCAGTTTTCCTCAAAATGCTCGAATGTACAGAAGCATGTCTTCTAGCTTTTAATAACCCAAAACATGGAACACTGCCACGTTCTTGATGTGCTGTGAGCTTCATCGATGGACATGTGTGCAGGCAAAAGTTCCTTGTATTCACATCATTTGATACCTCTTGAACGGTGATAAAGGGACTTTATGACAAAAATCCAAAATTGGATTTGAATATTCAAGCCTTTAAAGCATCCACTTGTCTTGATCTGATTGACTATTGTTTCTCCAGCTGATGTCTTGCATACCCTTTGGCGTTTCCCTTTCAAATTCCCGCTCTTAATACAAAATTGTCTGTCTGTGTTAAAATCATCACCTACAGCAGTTTCGTAGCGCGCTACGAAACTGCTGTGTAATTTCAAAAACACAGTCTTCCTTTCATAGCTAAATGATCGACACTGTTCATGGCTTAAGCACCTTACTCCATTGATCATTTTACGTGCCAATTGTATAGGTATCTTCTCTTCAGGTGCAAGGGGATGTGCTAATATAGTTCTCTCTTGATTGCAACCAAAAACAGAGCTGGCAGCTATGAAATGATTCCCTTGAAAATGAGACTGGAATACTGAATAACACAGCAAAAATCCTGATATATGATAAGATATGCAACTGATGGCTCAAATGTCAACAAGATTTGCTCAGCAGATGGATTGGAAACAGCAGAAAATATTGTTTGCTCTATTTTCATATCAAAAGGTTGGTACTGCTCTCCTGTTAAAGAAGAAACAGGGCATTCAAAAATATTTCCACTTCTTAGATCTCGACGTTGTATTTCTGGTAGCAACTCAATACATACGCTTCATTAGTGATACCATACAAGTCACCATCAACCAAAGAGTCACGATTGGGAAGCCTCTTCAAAGCAAAAGCCGGAAGATGAGGAAGGCGAAAGCATGTTGCTGAATCATAAAGATCCTCACCAGCAACCATTATAGTTTGTCCCTCAGAAATATAAACTACTGGATTACGACCCGCCCTTAGAGCTCCTGCAGGACTCCAACTGAACTTATAGCCCAATGGATTATTTGCATCAGCAGGTGATGGAAGGCCTCCACAGTATGAGACAAAAGACTTGATCTTTCCTCCTCTGAAATGAGCTTGATTGATCATTTTCATTGCCATCATATGATCTATTCCTGGGTCCAATCCCATTTCACATAGAATCGTCACTCCAACACTTTTAGCTCTTTCATTTGCATCTGACATGTTCTTATCGACATAGCCTGCCGTGACAAGATGCTTTTTTAACTCAATGCATGCATGTGCAATTTGCGTGTGACAACTGGCAGGTAATAAGCTTATCACAACATCTACCTCAGATATATATTGTAGAAGATGGTCTTTATCAGTTATATCAAGCTCGACTGCTGTTGTATTAGGAATCCCTTCAATTACCTTTTGAGCATCCTGCAGATATAAAGATGCCACAATAACTTGAACATCATTAACTGCTTCTCTGCTGGTTTCTCTAATTCCGGAAATTTGAGACTCCGAAAAATTGCATCCATTCAAAGCTAAGAATTCAATTTTTCAATCAACCGCGTTCTCCATCATTGTTGTGTTTAACCAACAGTAAAAATCACCATGACGATCATGAAAGTGAACTTTGAATTCACTGCTTAACTCTGTAAGACCCCTTTCTCTTGGCAAAGCAAATACCATGATTCCTTTCCTTGGTGCACTAAACCAAAAATCATCTGGCATCATATCCTTTGTCCTTGGATGCTTCTTTGTTGAAAAGAGAAATCCATTATGATCAGATACTGTAATAGATGGTCGAACCCAGTAAGGGCATTTATGAAGACGGAATCCCCGAAGTATACATCTCCTGCCAGGTTGAACTTCACCATTGAAATATGTGAGAACTCATTCAAAATATTTTACATAGCGAATTTGGCTTGGAAGAACAAGACCCTTGCCATCTATACACCGTTTCTGGTTGTAATAAGCAATGGATTCTTCAGCAGTGGGGTAGAACTTGAGGTAAAGAAGAAGACTCGATATCATGAGCCCTGTTCTAGCCATGCCAGCTTTACAATGAACAACTACTACATTCTCAATATCTTCCTTCATAATTGACCACATTTACAAACATCATAATTGCATGAATTTGATCAATCAAAGAAATGTGAAACCTTGTGTCAAAATACGAAAGCTTCTTGCTACATATCAGACAGCCCTGGCAACCTTTCGCCGCTCTATTTGATTTGTCAAAGGGCACTGCATCTCTGTCCAACTGATTTGGATCATTGCTGCACCGGCAATACTTTCTGCAGATACAACACCCAATTCATTCTTAGCTGTAGAGGGGTAATACGCCCGTGCATCACCAAGAGAGAGAACTTCTGCTCGGATTATATCCCCAGGGCGAAATGATGTGTACATATCAACCTTGTCAATCTCTGTTGCTCGAACATCCTGTTGTCTCACAGTACCTGTAAACTTTTCTTTCATTGCCCTTGTCCCAACACAAATAATATTCACTGTGGCCAATCTTGCCATCACTTTTGTGACTCTCGCTGTAACAATGGCTCCTGGTTCAGGCACAACCCCGTGCTCCTTCTCCTTCAATACTTCAACAGTGGGTCTTTTGTCTTCAGCATTTGCAAAAGCAGGAATGACGCGCTTTAAGCCCTGTGCTTGCCATGTGTTTCCATAACCACAGTGTAAAGTCGAGGTAGAAGCTGCTTGAAATAATAAACAGTAAACCCCAAAGCTCATCCCTCGGGTAATCTGCCGCGATTTTAAACGAAGCCAAGAGCTTCAGGAATGCCCTAAGATCCCCCTTACCGGTGGAAACCGTATACTTATCAAATTTAATTTCTTTTCTCTAAGCCTTAGCAATCTTCCGGGCCAAATCCTTGACATCCGACTGAACAACACGGCTGTCATCGTTACCAAAAACGAGGAAAAGTGAATCTAAGAGTAAGATGCGAGATTTTTCTGTTTATAGAAATTTAGGGCCTCTTCTCCTCTATGTGAGTCAAGCCACACTCTGCGAAATCACAGCTGTCCAGAGCTTTTATCACCAGCTTCGCCGCGTCAGGGACTCCACTGAACGCCACCGCCAATTCCTTCTGAAGGGTTTCAAACTCGTTAGTAAAGAGAACCCTTTGTCTCCTTCTCAGCAACAACTGCAACATGTGTCAATACCACAACACCTAACGATCTAAAACACAGCAGATTCTGATAAGTATGACAGCTGGGTGAGAATGACTATGGATTCGAAAAAATCCCCAATTTCGTAGCGCAGCCAGTGCAAAATATAAATTACGCGCTACGAAATCACTTAAAGCATGTTGCGCTGCGAAACTGCTAAAAAGGATTTATGTGCTGCGGAAATACTTCAAAATTATTTCATGAGCTACGAAATAACCTAAAAAGCTTTGCGACGCATAGTAACTTTTGAACAAAACTGACACATGGCTATGAGACCGGGGATGAATGAGAATGACCGGTGATGAATGAGAATACATATTTGACTCATAAGACTCAGACTCTAAGGCAAACAAAAACTCAAACTTAGACTAGCACCGACCTTTACCATCAAACAAATGTAAGACATTTGGCATTGAAATTTTGTCAGTGATAACATGACCAAAGAGAACATTCTGATGAGGTCTTCATATTTTTAAGTGCAACTTGCAGCTACGGAATCCAATATCATCACATTTGTGGCGATCCTCAGCATACATTTGTTAGCATAGTTTCAGCTTGTGCACACTTAGTATCTTTGCAATGAAGGCAAGTTAACCAGTGGCCATAAAAATAGAAATTAGAAGCGAGATGCCTTGGTAGAAACTGAACTTGTAAGTGCAACTTGCAGATATGGAGCCCAATATCATCACATTTGTAGCCACCCTCAACCTACGTTTATAAACATAAGTTCCATTAAGTGCAACTTGCAGTTATGGAACCCAATATCATCATATTTGTAGCTATCCTCAGCCTACATTTGTAAACATAATTTCATTAGTTACAACTTGCAGCAATGGAACCCAATACCATTACATCTGTAGCGATCCTCAGCCTACATTTGTTAGCATAGTCTCAGCTTGTGCAAATTTAGTATCTTTACCACAAAGACAAGTTAATCAGAGCCCATACAATTAAAAATTAGAACCCAGATGCCTTTGTGGAAACACACGTATGCAACATATGGGATGTTGCCCATTAAATGTATGGTAAAACGCATGCAAGGAACGTGAATTTATGAAATGAAATAATTTTTAAGTATCGAATGAAAAAGTTTCTGAAATTACATTGTTACATGGGCCAAACGATGTCGCCTTACTCTGTGTTTTTTCTGACATAGTTGTAAAAGCCTGGAAGTACAGCTACTGAACCAAGAAAAATATATCAATGTGGTTGAACCAAGATAATGTGGTCGACCTTTTAAGTTGTGCAGGGCCTCTCATAAAGGGACATTAGTTGATTGAATGCATACCAATAAAACCCAGTTACAGTGTCTAACTTACTACAATGTACTCCTGTGAAACACATATGTTGTGACTGATAGTGGGACACTGGAGCCAAGGTGAAAAAAATGCTAAAAGACCGGGATGAAAACCACTACAGGACTCAGATTGAATGAAATAAGTAACGGGATCCATCCATTCCCTGTAGGATACAAATTAAATTGTCAGTCAGAAACATTGGCTAAGCATATATGTGCAGGAAAGACATGTGCCACTTACAAAATTTGCGGGCACGATGTAGAGGAGAAACTAAAGAAGAAGTTATGCATGTTATGCAGTTAAAGGGAGCACCATCTGGTTTTCAAAAAGACCATGTGTGCAATGACTCCCACATTGCTGCCAAGTATGATCCTAGATCTTTAGCCCATCTGATTCATTATGACTCAGATGGGATAGAAATATGAAGACCAAAATTAGAACTAAAAAGATTAAAGTGAACGAGTGTGCAAAGTAGAACGGGACCACCAGGTGCGAGTCCTAGTAGTGATGTGGGCATATAAATGCCTGGGGCTGAGAGGACTTGGCTAGGTAATCCTAGGGGAGCCCAAGTACTATTTACCATAGCTCTTCTATAGCATCCAGGGATATAGAAAAACCTAATTGAACTGGCAATATTAAAGCAATTACAATTTTTAATACCTGTTTTAATATGAATCATGCATTTTGAAAGCAATTACAATTTTGAATACCCGTTTTAATATGAATCAGGCATTTTGAAGGCAATCACAATTTTAAATACCTTTTAAGATTCTATGAGGCTCTTCTGCCTCTTCTCCCATCACCATGCCGAGACACATTTGTATATATAATGCATATATATCAAGATTCTTAAACCGCGATGATATTTAATATTTTTTGGACAGCTAGGAAATAAAAAACACCACTCCATTAATTATCATTAAGCCAAGCAAGAACTTAATACAACCAGAAAAATGGGTTACAATAGTACCTGCAAGGCTTAAAGATTCGAGTCAGAAAACTGATTTAACCTGTAACTGTTAAAAAAAACCCACAACAAAACACTTGTCTGAAATTATAACGGTGTAAGCAAAATGAGAAAGAATGGGATCAGAAAAGCCAGTCTTTATCAGTGCAGAGAAAAATGGTCTAAATGATGCAAATAAGTGGGAAGGAGAGAGGGATGCACATAAATTTCTATCGGGAGAAGTCTAGGCTGACAATCATATCTAAAAAAGCAGCCCACGCCTTTTTCTTCAACCCTTCGATCAATCCATTTAATGGATTTCTTCATGTACAAGAGCTTGCGAGGGCAACTCTGCAATAACTAGTGCAAGCGCCAGGGCACTCTTATTTTATAACCCTCCCTCTCTACCAAATCCACCATGCAATCTCAACCAATTTTTTACTGCTCAGACCTTTTACCTAGATTCATCACCTCCGCTTCTATTCTCGGCTTCAAAATAAGAAAGAAAATGGGAAAATCTAAGTCTAAAGAAAATGGGTAAATCTAAGTCTAAAGAAAATGGGAAAATCTAAGTCTATCCATCCAAAGCTTGAGCTTAGCAAACAACAATATTCTCGAATTCAAATTAGCAAAAGAAAATGGGAAAATCTTAGTGCAACTATCCAAAACTTGAGATTAGCAGACAAAGAGCAAAGCAGCCCTACCGAATAAACATTATCGACAGAGTAGCTAACAGAGCAACCGACCACAGGAGCCTTTCCATAACCCAGACCAGAAATACAGAGACTAATAAAGGCAGGAGAAACCGTTACGATGGCTTAAAATTTTATCAACGGAATTTTAAAACCCTAAGTCCTAAACCCTACCACGAAATTAAATCCTAGCCGCGGTTACCATGACCCAACAATAGACCTGCAGCCCGAGTTACCCTGGTCTGTGACATTTGGTAGACGGACTATTTAATATAAATAAATAACGTTACGCTGATCTCTATTAAAAAACGCAGGATAAAAGACTTGATACCGATAAGGAGGTGGGTCATTTTATCTTTGCAATGTGGAGGAGGATATTTCTTTATAGAAAGGTTTTATTTCCGAACAAGAAAAAAACATAGTAACTTGCTATGTCATAATCAAATTACATACATATTCAAATACCAAAGATTAAAATATGGTTTCAGTGAAATAGCTATAAGGAATTCCCAATCAAGTGTATTTATGGTATTAAATGGTATTAGTCAACATAATTCGCATGCGAAGGAAAATAGTGGAGAAGATGAAAGTGTTAATCTCAGATTTTATGTTTCTGTGCTTCATGATATAATGTTCAGATTTTCTGGAGAAATCACATAGAGAACAAAGGATCGACGCGTTTCGAACCTACATCTAGGTTTATCATCAGGACCAAGATGAACCTAGATCTAGGTTTGAAAGGTGTCGATCCTTTGTTTTCTATGTGATTTCTCCGGAAACTCTGAACATTAGATGAAGGTGTTTTTAGGGATTTGCACCTATGTCACCATTTGTCTGGGTGTCACCCATGCATGACGGTTATATCATACATAGGCTCAACTATAGGGATTTTTGTCAAACCATTTTAAATGCAAGTAAGTGGTGAGCGAGGGAACTTTGTATGACATTCTCTTTGTTTGCAACTTTCAGCCTTGAAGTTGGTTATAGTTGCACTACACATGAATCTGGTGTTTAATGAGGGTATTAACATGTATGTCAACAAGCATGCTCGTCCTCCTTTGTCTCTCGATTGTTTAGAAGGTCTTTTCAACTCGTTTCATCCACAAGTCATGGGATTTTTCTATAAAGAGAGGGACCTCACCCCAGGGTGGCAGATTTTCTACGATGTTTTCCGCTCTGGTAACCTCCTCCTACCTATTCTCCATTATGGCTCAGTAACGTTGGTGCTCGATGAGCTTTGTAAAGGTCAATTGATATATTTAAGTCCTTTGGCTTTCTGCGTCTTTCATCAACTCATAGTTTACGGTGAATTGTTTGGTTTTGGTAGTCTGGTTGGGTCTTGCAGGCGCCCATGTTTTTCATACTCTTTTTACATAACACAATGGCAAGCCCTTCATTCGAGTTGGTTGTTGTGCTACCCTCTGCCCCCTCCCAAATTGCTGACTTTGCGGGTGTCTCATTCAATTTTCTGATTCTCGTCTGTGGCATCTAGTACTCAGGTACCTTCTCAATTTGGTTATGATCAAGTTCTAGGTCTAGTCTTCTCAAGGTCCTTAAGCACAGTTTACATATGCCTTGCATTCCGACAAAGCCAGTGTCTAGGAGTGTCCATCTTGTTCATGGTTGACGATGCCTTTCTAAAGTCTTCCCTTCTAGTTTCACTCGCATTTAACTTCATTCGCATTCCAATCCACCCTGTTCGCTCACATTCCAGTAGTTATTCCCTCGAATTCTGATCTTGCTATCACCATTGTCTTTAGGTTTGACTCTAGGTCATAAATTTGGTGTCTAGTCATACCACCTATGTTACCCTAGTTTGGTTAGGTCTAGTTTTAATAAGTATTTTCATGGCCCCTCAGTTGCACCAAGCTAGTTGACGGGGTGGTTTTGTAGGAAGTTCCACTTCCCGATGCTGGCATCTCTTTCGTTGGCATTCTGTGGCTTACCACTTTGACTTTGTCCCTCTTGAAGTGAGGAATGAGATCCTTCACTTGGAAGCGAAGGAGTTTGGTGATAGGATATATTTTTCTGATATCGAAATCAATGGTCACACCTTCAGGTGGACTCTAGATCCTGGGAAATTTTGTAAAAGAAGACTTCACTTTCTACATTCAGTGGCACTGCATCGTCAACTTGAAACGTTGCTTCACATGGTCATCAGGGACAAGCAATTTGACCACTACTAGTTATTTGCAAAACAAGAGGAGATCAAAAGGATCCTCTGGGACATCAGATACAATCTTGATGATATGATTACCATACTAACACGGTTGGAACGCTATGTGGTCTCTGATTCTAGCTTTGTCTTTGACTCATGACCCCACAAACCAGTGGTTATCAATGCACCCGCAGAGGATTCCCCCAAGGCAACTCAAGTGCTCTTTCTCTAGTCATTATATTAGACTAACAGTCTTTTATGGCACTTGGTTTATCTTTTGTGTATATGTTATGTCTATCTCTATTATGTGTCTATAACGATCCATATGTCTTACGCAGCTATATGCAAACAATGTTTTGTTTTAATGCCCATCAAGCACTCATGTATGTAATTTCCACTCGCTACATAGTATGAAAGCTACTAAGTGTTTTTTGATGTATTTTTTGGCTAAAATTGGGATTAGGGCAACAATGGTTATTTAGTCTACTTGTTTAGGGGATCCCACTGAGTTTTTGACAACCCAAAGCTATCAATGTAGTAGCAATTTTTTCGTAATATAAAAATCCTTATATAGCTTACAAAAACAAAAACAAAAAAATAGTTATAAGGAAATGATTTTCTAAACTTTCTAAATACTTCTGTTAGACATCTAACCCCATATCAAAATGATAAAAGTTCCAACCCAACAAAATTGATAACAACTTATATACATATAAACATATGTCCCAATTTTCTGAAAAGACATTGAATGACTAAAGTTGTAACAAAGTTGACATCTACTTAAAACAGAAAGTCCAAGCTAAAATAGTCCTCAAATTGTCATAAGGATTAATGAATTTTCTTGTGAGATCCAAAAAAATCCAAGAAGAAAACCACGGTTTTGTTGCAAATAGTTGCATCATTTGGAACTTTTTGTTCAAAATTCTCTAATTCCCACAGGTCCAAATTCCCCAAGTCACAAAGAAAGGAAGGGTGAGAATTTTTTTGTTTTCCATAATCCACTTCTAAGACTATCTTCAAAGTTTGATCCTTCCTAGGTACCCTTAAACTGTAATTTATGTTTCAATGTCCTCCAAACAATTTTTGCAAAAGGGAAGAAAAGAAATAGATGAGAAATGGATTCACCATCTAATTGACACATATGGCATATATTTGGTCCCCTGAAGCCGCTTTTCTGTAAGTTATTCTAAGTAAGAATTTTCCTTTGAAGAACCAACCAACTGAAGCATTTGGTTTTTAAGGTAAATGCCATTTCCATCAAAGGGAATACCACCACTTCACAAGATGACTTTGCATTAAGAAATGTGAAATGGCTTCGTATATTGAAAGTGTTGTTACCTTGCCTTCTTTTTGCATTTCGTCTCCACTTAAATTGTAGTTGAGTTAGTATTTGATTTTAAGTATGGTATTAAATTAACGGTTAGTTTAACTAATAGGTGAAATGGTCTTTTTTTAGCATTTTTTACAATCAATTTTAACCAAAATCTGGCAGAGATTTTAAAAAAATTATATTTTATGTTGTTTAATTTGCATAATTATGTCTTAGGGGTCTTGGATAGACGGTGATCGGGTGTTTTGTTAAGGCACTCCTTGATGTGAAGTCACCGGTTCAATTCCCTGCCCCAATTGGGGTGATATATTGGACATGATGAAGATGTAGTCCCACCAAGCTTACAAAAAAAAAATTGCATAATTCTAATGCCTCAAAGGTTTTTTAGGGCACTAAATCTATTTATGCATTCAAATACATATTTTAAATAACAAAATTTCACAATCTCGCTTGAAATTGTATTGTCGAATTTTGATTAAAAAAGTACGTCTTAATTTGAATGGAGGTAGTTATAATTAAAATTATAAAATCTTTTTCAGGTTTGATTTATGACTGCATTCAATATCAATTTTAATGGTTAATGATTTCCATGAAATTGTCATCAAATATTGATGCAGGAGCATCTGGACTTAGCCAACAATGTGATTGTATGTTCACATGTTGTGGCTAACATGAAATGAATTTCATCGACCTAAGTGGTCAAATCAATTTTAGTAGAGAGGGTTGGATCTCTCGAATTTATTTTACTTCAATTATTGTAATAATCAGAACATTGTATTATTTTTGGAATAGGCGATAGGTTGTTAGGATAGGTGTGTATCAAAGCCTGAGAATAGGGATTTAATTGTTGAACTGATAAAAATAGAGATTGAGTTTTCGATGCAGTTAGAATAGGATTTGATCCATTAAAGAGAAAATGTAATGATAGAGTATGGGAGAGTGTGAGAGAGAAAAAAAAATAAGGTTTGAGAGTGAAAGAAACAGAGGTCGGACAAATTGATCAAGCGAGAGGGCCAAGACTCTATAATTCCTGTTTGATTGAATAACTGATTTAAGTGTGGTGTTACATGTTATTCTGGTGTAGAAATTTCTTTGTATCTGTGTATTCGTGTTTAGACCCTAACCGGGTATTATTCTTTCATTTATGCATTTTATTGATAATCGCAATTAATTAGCATTAAGGGTTTTATTTCAAGATTAAGTGTTAAACCCTTTTTTGTTATAAAAGTATTTCCTTCAAAGTTTTGTATTAGGAATGTGGGTAGTATTCCAAAGCAGTAAGTGGTATATCGCGTGGAAAAGAAATGGTAAATGGTATTTTTCCAAATTGCGCGATTAACCTCAGGAGGCGACACGTAGCACGGAGAAACCACATATCTCGCGCGCTCTCGACCTGATATTGATCGTGCTAGAAATCGCACGATATTGCGCGATATCCATTGGATCTGGGTAAGCGAGACCAAGGGCGAAGATTGGTTAGGTAAGTGGGACCTCAGTAAGAAATCCACACACATAATCTGATTAAAGTGCGATTCATTTTATTTCAAGTCAAATACTATTAAAATTGTGGATTGCCACATCATTTGTCGTTGTCTACATCATTTGGTATCGAAGCCCAGGGATTAAGTTCTGCTACAGCAAACATGCCACCTAGAAGAGGAGCTGGCATAGGTCGGGGAAGACCTGTAGCCAATGCAGTTTTGCTAGAAGAAATTCGAAACCTGTGTACAAGGATGGAGACAATGGAAACTACTCAACGGAGAGCACCTAATGAAGGAGATGCTAGTGCTGCAGAGGAATCCTCTAAGGAAGAAGAAGAGGATGAGAGCGAAGCTGCCAAAGTTCTCAAAATATTGGCCAAAGCAAGTGGAAGACCAAAGGTGGAGATACCTTTGTATGACGGGAACCTCAATGTAGAAGAGTTGATGGACTGGATCAGTTCATTAGACAAGTATTTTGACTATGAGGAGGTTGATGATAAAAAGAAGGTGAAATTCGTAGTTACCAGATTGAAGGGTCATGTAGCTATCTGGTGGGATGAACTACAAACATCCAGAGAGAGAAAGGGGAAGCCCAAGATCAAATAGTGGGACAAAATGGTGAGTAGATTGAAAGGTAAATTCATGCCAAAAGATTATCAGCTAAATCTTTTCAGACAGTTACAAAATTTGAGGCAAAAAGGAATGACTGTCAAAGAATATACAGAAGAGTTTTATAAGTTGAGCATTAGAGCAGGACATGTAGAGGATGACGTAGAAAAGGTAGCCAGATACATCAATGGCTTGAGATATGACATACAGGATGAAATTAGTTTGTTGAGTCTGAAGACAATTGAAGATGCCTATCAAGCAGCTTTGAAGGCAAAGGAGAAGATGTTGAGGAAGCAAAATCAGAGGAATAGAGGAAAAAGTCCAGCAAGAGGTAGAGGAACTACCAGATCAAGATTCCAGCACCCTCAGGGTGAAGCAGGAGGTTCAAGTAGTAGACCGCCACAGAGAGGAGACTTTGGTAGAGGGAGATTTGCACCCAGAGGAAGAGGCTGAGGAAGAGAAATTCGGTATTACACATGCGGGGAATGGGGACATGGATCATGGGACTGCCCTCATAATAAAGAAACAAATTAGCGGAATGTGAATGTGGCTGAGGCAAAGGAAGAAAATCCTCAAATTGCAAGTAAGGAAGAATCACCCGAAGTAGGAGAATCCTTGTTATTGAAAAGGGTATTACTTAAAGCAAAAAAAGAGACAGGAGAACTAGCCCAGAGAAAGAATCTATTCAGAACTACATGCAAGTCCAAAGGAAAATGTTGTAAAGTGATAATTGACAGTGGAAGTACTGATAACCTTGTTTCTACATAAATGGTGGACAAGTTAGGATTAGTGAAAATAGTACACCCTACTCCTTACAAAGTATCATGGCTGCAAAAAGGACATCAGCTTATTGTGACAGAACAATGCAAGATAGAGATCCAAATTGGTACTTATAAGGATGTGATATTATGTGATGTAATGTCGATGGATGTATGTCATATATTGTTGGGAAGACCTTGGCAGTTTGATCAGAAAGCTATACATGATGGGAGAAGAAACACTTACACTCTAGAGAAGGATGGGAATAAACACACACTGCTGCCATTGAAGGATGAAGCAGGCAAAGAAGCACCTGGAAACAATGTTATGCTGATAAGTGGGAAGGAATTGCTGCAAGAAGTCAAGAAGGATGAAAAGATACATTTTGTTGTCATAAGGAGACCTAAGGTAATTTTGACTTCCACAAACTTAGATGATTTATCTGAAGAAATCAAAACTCTGTTGAATGATTTTGCTGATATTATTGTGGATGAGTTGCCAAATGCATTACCACCAATAAGGAGTATTAGTCATCACATTGATCTAATACCTGGAGCAAGTTTGCCAAATAAAGCAGCATACAAGTTAACTCCTCATGAAAATGCAGAATTTGGGAGACAAGTACATGAAGTGATGGATAAGGGATTAATCAGAGAAAGCCTTAGTCCATGTGCTATACCAATAGTACTCAGTCCAAAGAAAGGTGGTGAATGGCGCATGTGTATTGATTCCAAAGCCATAAACAAGATTACTATTAGGTATAGATTTCCTTTACCACGCATGGATGATTTAATGGATTGTTTAAGTGGGTCAAAGTATTTTACTAAAATACATCTAAAGAGTGGATACCATCAAATAAGGATTAGAGAAGGAGATGAATGGAAGACTGCATTTAAAACAAATAGTGGGTTGTATGAGTGGTTAGTGATGCCTTTTGGACTCACTAATGCACCCAGCACATTCATGAGATTGATGAATGAAGTCTTGAAGGAATATGCAGGCAAGTTTGTCATTGTTTATCTTGATGATATTTTAGTTTTCAGTCGAAGCAAAGAGGAACATCTGGAGCATCTTAAGTTGGTTCTGAAAACTTTGTAGAAAGAGAAACTGCTAATAAATCTGAAGAAATGTAGTTTTATGAAAGAAGAGTTAATCTATTTGGGATTTGTAGTTTCTAAAGAAGGACTAAAAATGGATCCAGAGAAAGTCCAAGCAATTTGGAACTGGTCTATTCCAAGAAAAATATTTTAGGTAAGAAGCTTTCATGGTCTTGCAAGTTTTTATAGAAAATTTATTAGAAGTTTTAATCAAATTTGTGCACCAATTATTAAAACAATAAAAGAGACTAATCAGCCATTCAAGTGGACAGAAGCAGCAGACCGAAATTTTAAGTTGTTGAAGAAGAAAATTACAGAAAAACCAGTTTTAGCTCTGCTTGATTTTGGAAAAGTTTTCCAAGTTGAAACTGATGCTAGTGGAGTTGCAATTGGAGCAGTTTTAAGTCAGGAATAGAGACCAATAGCATACTTTAGTGAGAAACTAAATGAAGCTAAGAAGAAATATTCCTCTTATGACAAATAATTTTATGCTATTGTGCAAGCTTTAAAAAAATGGAGACATTATTTGCTACCAAAGGAGTTTGTATTGTATTCTGATAATCATGCATTACAGTTCATAAACAACCAACCAAAATTGAACCAGAAGCATGCCAAGTGGGTAGAGTTTTTACAGAGTTTTACTTTTGTGATTAAACATACAAGTGGTAAGTTGAATAAAGTTGTTGATGCTTTGAGCAGGGTAAATTTCATTGTGCAAGAATTAAGAGTTGGTGTTGTAGGATTTGAAGAAATGGTTGATATGTATAAAGATGATGTAGAATTTAAAGATATTTATGCAGTTGTACAAAATCCAGCAGTTCATAATAGAAGCCAGTGGTTGGATTATCTTATCCAAGGAGGTTTACTGTTTAAAGGTAACAAACTGTGTATTCCCAAATGTTCTATGAGGGAAAACATAATCAAGGAGAAACACAGTGGAGGGTTATCTGGACACTTTGGACAAGACAAAACCTTTGCTCAGGTAAATGCTTTTTACTACTGGCCAAAGATGCAAACTGATGTTAAGAAATTTGTTGAGAAGTGCAGGATCTGTCAGCATGCTAAGGGGAGAAGCCAAAATACAGGATTATATCAGCCATTACCAATACCAGACTGACCATGGGATGCAGTTAGTATGGATTTTGTTTTGGGATTACCTAAAACTCAAAGAGGAAATGATTCCATTTATGTTGTGGTAGATAGATTTTCTAAAATGGCACATTTCATTGCATGCAAAAAGACTAGTGATGCAACACATATTGCTAATCTATTTTTTTCAGAAGTTGTAAGGTTACATGGATTGCCTATAAGTATTGTGTCTAATAGGGATACAAAGTTTGTTGGCATTTCTGGAGAACTCTTTGGAAGAAACTAGGTGCCAACCTTAGTTTCAGTTCAGCATATCATCCTCAAACAAATGGGCAGACTGAGGTAGTAAACAGAAGCCTGGGAAACATATTGAGGAGTTTAGTGTATAAAAATCCTAAGCAGTGGGATTTAACACTTGCTCAGGCTGAGTTTGCTTATAATGATACTCCAAACTAGAGTACTGGGATGAGTCCATTCCAGATTGTTTTTGGGATGAATCCAAGAGGTGTGTATGAGCTTAGAAATTTGGGCAAACAGGAGACAAGAAGTGCAAAAGCTGAAGAGTTTGTAGAGTAGATGCAGAGACTACAGGAAGATGTCAAAGATAGATTGCAAGAAAGCAGTGGCAAATACAAACAGAGAGATTATATGAAGAGGAGATAAAAATAATTCTAAGTGGGTGATCTAGTGATGGTATACCTGAGGAAAGAAAGGTTTCTTGTTGGTACTTACAATAAACTAAAGATGAAAAAGATAGGGCCATGTAGAATTGTGAGAAAGTTTTCAACCAATGCTTATGAAATTGAATTTCCAGAAGGGGTTGGAATATCACCTATCTTGAATGTTGCAGATTTGTATCCATATAAGGAGACAGAGTTAGAACTACAAGATGAACCTACACAAGGTGAAGTTCAGACTTTAAATTGGGAAGAACAAATGCCAAACATAGTCGAGAAAGAGGTGGAAGCTGTTATGGAGAAAAAGGTATCCAAAAGAAGCAGAGGACAGGTTTATTTTCAGTATCTGGTCAAATGGAAGGGACAACCAATGGAGGATGCTACTTGGTTAACAACAGCAGAATTACAAAAGTATGGAGTAAATCCCGAAAGTTTGATGAAGGATTCTTTTCTTCCCCGGGACTCTAATGCAGGAGCATCTGGACTTAGCCAGCAATGTGATTGTATGTTCACATGTTGTGGCTAACATGAAATGAATTTCGTCAACCTAAGTGGTCAAATCAATTTTAGTAGAGAGGTTGGATCTCTCGAATTTATTTTACTTCAATTATTGTAATAATCAGAACATTGTATTATTTTTGGAATAGATGATAAGTTGTTAGGATAGGTGTGTATCAAAGCCTGAGAATAGGGATTTAATTGTTGAATTGATAAAAATAGAGATTGAGTTGTCGATGCAGTTAGAATAGGATTTGATCCATTAAAGAGAAAATGTAATGATAGAGTAGGGGAGAGCGTGAGAGAGAAAAAAAAGAGGGTTTGAGAGTGAAAGAAACAGAGGTCAGACAAATTGATCGAGCGAGAGGGCCAAGACTCTGTAATTCCTATTTGATTGAATAATTGATTTAAGTGTGGTGTTATGTGTTATTTTGGTGTAGAAATTTCTTTGTATCTGCGTATTCGTGTTTAGACCCTAACCGGGTATTATTCTTTCATTTATGCATTTTATTGATAATCGCAATTAATTAGCATTAAGGGTTTTATTTCAAGATTAAGCACTAAACCCTTTTTCGTTATAAAAGTATTTCCTTCAAAGTTCTGTATTGGGAACGTGGGCAGTATTCCAAAGCAGTAAGTGGTATATCACGTGGAAAAGAAATGGTAAATGGTATTTTTCCAAATCGCGTGATTAACCTAAGGAGGCGACACGTAGCACAGAGAAACCACCTATCTCGCGCGCTCTCAACTTGATATCGATCGTGCTAGAAATCGCGCGATATCCGTTGGATTTGGGTAAGCGAGATCAAGGGCGGAGATTGGTCAGGTAAGTGGGACCTTAGTAAGAAATCCACGTGCATAATCTAATTAAAGTGTGATTCATTTTATTTCAAGTCAAATACTATTAAAATTGCAGATTGCCACATCATTTGTCGGTTGTCTACATCAAATATTTTTAAGTTTGATGGAAAATTGGGAAATGACCTTTCTATACACATTGTGACCTATTGCCTATGGTGCTTTTGAAACTCCTTGGTTGAGGATAGTATACTATCATTTCTTTTCTAGAGAACATTGATTAGAAGTGCCACCAAATGATACATTGAGTTATCAAGTGCTTCCTATCACTTTAATTCCTTGGCTACGACCTTTTTACCACATTTCCCACTACCTATTCATTATGAAATTAGAATAGAAATTTTGATGTCATTACATCAAAACATCACTAGTCATATCTTTGATCGCATCCATGGATGGAGAAGGTAGCATAGACTCATAATGGTGAATATTCTAGATGAACTTATGGTAGATTGATTTACCAAGTCATTGTTACCACCCATAGCCAAGGACATTGCAATGTTAAGGGCAATGACCAAGGAGTAGGAAATCTTACAAGCCCAACATTTAGTTGTAATATGCTATAAGTACAACAATTTGTATGACATTATCCCCCATGCTCTAAGGTATTTAACATATCGATTGAGACCCAACAAAGGACCCCATGTTGATGGTGTGGTAGATTATGTTTCTCAAGCTTCTATTGCCCAGTTGAGTGGGTAGTTAAGTCATATGACTATTACTTTGAATATCCCTACTACTATACCAATCACCCAAAATAGTACAATCCCCACTTAGAAATTGGAGATGATTTCAGTGCAATCAACAAAATTGATGAATACTCAACAATCCAGAGGGAAGAATGAAAACTATTTGGTTGAGTAAGGGAGCACACAAACCCAGCAATAATGTCGATGGCACCAAGGAGAAGAAGAAACTCAAATTTTCCTGCAAGATTTGTAGTGGAGACCATCTTACTTAATAATTCCCAAGGATGGATGAAATTCATTGTTTTTTGACTACCTCGCTACTAATCCATTCCCTCCCCATTAACAACAAATGGTTACTACAAATATTTCCACTTTGCAATGGGACAAAATAAGTCATCCTTAGCAAGGAGGTGCATTATCGAATGCTAACATTTACTTGTGATCAAATGGTAAAGTGACAACTGTGGTATTGTAATTACAAGAACTCAAAAGTGGTCCTTCAAATAACGACCTAATGTTTATTTATTTGCATGGCAACCCTCTTCAAATAGATATGCAACTACTAAACACAATGCTTCACCCATATAGAGGTGTACTTTGAGGGCCTACACATAATCCTAATGCACATGATGCTCTGATTAAAATATTGAGGAAGACTTAGCCAAGGTGCCATATGCCATGTCTATCATAGAAGTTATTCAAAGCTACACAACACAACAAAAAACACTGGTGTGCTATATATTGAGTGGACCTTTCAAATACTAGCTTAATTGCATTTGACTTGGATCAAAGTCAACCTAGGATTCCCCACCATATTGCTTCAAATTCAAGTAGTCTTATGTGGAATCAATATCTTCATAATTATCATTGATGAGGGAGCCTCCACTTGCATCATGTTTATGTCATGTTGGACAACTATTGGTTCTCTAGAGTTTTCCCAGTCTAGTACCATGTTAGAGGCATTCCATGGGCACACATTCAAGCCGCATGGAATCATTATTGCCTTTGCTGTGAAGTTAGGTCGAAAGATGGTATTGATTGAAGGTATGGTATTGTTGCCAGTAGATTATAATATTTGTTTAGGTGAATTTGTAGTCTACTCTATTGAAATTTAACTAGTGTTGGTCTTCATAAACTATACTTGAGTCATGACTTGGTGTAATTATTAATGTACTTGTCAAAAAAAAATGTAAAAAAAAAAATCATTATTATTGAAATGGGTTTCTTGCACATCATGTTGTGGTCCTAGATCAAAGCACCCATTGAGTGTTCTAGGGGTCTTGTTGACAAGTCAAAAGGTCAAGGTCATGATGTACTAACCCTTGGAGGGCTCATGTAACAAGAAAGAAAAATAATAAATGTACATTATATTGTCTAAAAGCCTCCAAGTGATGGGTCGGCTAACCCTCTTCAAGTCGGCCTAGAGGTCTAATTTTCTCTCATGGAGGCCTATAAAAAGAGGAACCTCGCCTCATTTGATACACATCATCCAACAAAATCTTATTTCTGATCCTAACGAAGAAGAGAAAGGTCTGATTTAGTGACATTGTGTGGAAAGAGGAGTGAATCCTTGGGAGGCTAGTGAATCTGTGGAAGGAAGCAAAATTTTGTCTTTGTTGCTCTCACATGCGATTTTGAAGGAGGAACTAGGGTTTCCTCAATCTTGTTTTTGCCAAGACATCTTTTGGGGTTTGGTTGGCTTATCACTTGGGGTTTGGTCTTGGATCAAGGTCAAGGTCTTGGAAGTCTTCATTGAAATTCTATAAGAAAATATTTTTGTGGGTTTTCCTGTCTAGGAAAGGTTTAGGCCCTGGCTAGTAGCCAACATCTAATATTCTTGTGTTTTCATTATGATCATCTTATCGGAATTTGTCTTGATGATGAACAAAACTAAATAATGATGATAATGTCCTAATATAAATCACAAGAAAATGTCAAGGATTAAAGAGAAATCAAATTAAATAAATACCCTAACTGTCTGCCCTAGATTCTCAACATGGTATCAGAGCTAGGGCTTTGAATAATGGGAAAAAATAAGATTAGCTTTGTAGGTTTTAATCCTGTACAGAAATTACCTGCATATGAATTCTAAGAACAGAAAATAAACAATCCAAGAGCATAACACCTAAAACACATATACACCAAGATTTTCCCCTGGATCCCAAAACTAGGACTACCAGCTTGATATTTCATTATGTTCCTTGTAATGTTACTATACATATATATACATGTTGAAGCATCCAATACCATGGACCGAAAAACCATCGCGCCCAAAACCATGTGCTAAAACCATGCACAAAACCATAGGTAGGTTCGTCCCACCTAATATAGGGTCCCCAAAAAAATTCACCGGGGCGCTGCCTCGAACCCCGTAGAGGGGGACTACCCGCCCCCCTCAAACCCCCTGTGACCCCTCGCTGTGCAATCGACGCAACGAAGGGGGGGCTCCGCCCCCCTTCTAACCCCCTGGGAAGCTAGTCGTGGAAAGAATATAACACAACCCAACAAGCTTGGTGTTAATTTTACCTCAAGAAGATTGAGTTCCCTAGACCAAATTTGTGAAGGCAAGTAGAAGAAGTTCTTGGCAGATTTTCAGGCCCTAATTTCAGAGATTAGGATGTAGGTCTTATCAAGGGTAGAGAGGGTATTTTAAGAACATTTCAGCCTTGTTTCAGGAGACAATATTAATAAGGGGAAGCCCTCTCAAGATCGCACTCTCTGGAAGGCAGATCGAAGTCTTTTGGCTCCTTCATTAGCCTTTAATCACTACATCAAGGTTGCATATCTACTGTAGCAGAGCAAGAGCATAAAGAGAATTTTTGTGAAGGACGAAAGTCTTGGCAAGCAGCTCTAAGGAAGCTGCACTCATTGGCATAAAAGGTGGCATTTCAAGGTCTGCAAAACCTCTAAATCTCTAATCATCCTCATATCTCTGGTATGTACTATATAATCATTATTGATCAACATTTTCATTAAACGTTTATTGAAGGATTGTTCTAGGTTTTGAAAATCATCAAAAGCCTATTTATTAACCCTAGAAAGGAGTTTAATTCTCTATCTATAAGTTGAGGTTTTGAAGCATAGTCTCATTGTCAAGAAAAATTCATACCTTTGTGCATTCGAAAGTGCAAGAAGTCCTGAGCACGATCATTGTTTGAAGGGCCATCTTGCATATTAGTTAAGAGCTACAATCATCTTGAGGAAGGAACCAAGTTCTCCTGTAGGCTTGGTTATAAGCCCTCTCTCCTATTCACCAGTCCTGCGCATTCAAAAGACAATAAGTGACCTAGATCAAATTATATGAAGGCAATCTAGGCCTTCGAAAAGGTATAGTCAACTAGCATAAGTCACCATCGGTCATTCTCTATATGAGATCCACGAAAGATTAAAACATTTTTGTATCACTGATAAACAAGTAAAGGAGAAGTAATATATTTTTCCTGAAGTGGGAAAAGATAAACAAATAAATACAGTGAAGATGCTCGCTTGAGGGAAAACGATGAAGAAACCATGGCATTTGGAATTGAAGACCACTTTGACAAAGGTATGTAACCTTGAGGTATGTATGGTATATTTTATTAAGGGTCCTACATGAACTATTGTGGGGTTAGTGGTTCTAGGTTTTGTTGTTAAAACTATTGATATAGGTATTGATATTTGAAAACCTTCAACGACATAAGTAAAACCCTAGTCATATGGAAACCCTAACTCTGTTCCCTCAAAGAAACCCTAACCCTTGGTCTTTAGGGTTTGTGCACAATCTAGGGCTCATGTCAAGTAGGCATGGATAAGGTTGATAAGTTATATATGGAACCCTTGGTCTAGGGTTGGCACTTGAAAACCCTAGGAATACAACCTCTAAGTCTCATGGTAACCTTAGATTGACATATTGACATCATGCTTTTGTTATTGTATACTTTGCTTGGGTGTACTTGTCAATGAATGTTGTAGGTACAAGAAGTAAAGGAAGAAAGATGAGCATATCATCTATTTTGGCAAGCATGATGGAAGGAGGGAACTGTAAGGACCCTTGGATCCTTGGGAACTCTGATAGATTCATGATATAATTGTGAAAATATGGATGCAAGGTTTAATAAAAACATATGTAAGAATTAATGAACCTAATATAATAGTCATCTAATCGATATGAAGATTTTGTTGCAAGCTGATAATAAGGATCATTTATGGATCATATTTCGTGATGTCATGAAATGAGTTCTTCATTTTGGGAAGAATGACCATGATGATATCACGATTATCGTCTACTCTTTCTATTTTTGGAGCAGGTCTTTAAGAAGCTTGTTGGTCTAGTTGCAGGACGATGGATCTCATCCTAGAAATGAGGAGCAGGGGTATATGTCTGGATGAGATATGTTTCGCTAAATACTCTGATGAATATTGAAGGAATATCATGATGTTGATAAAGACATGATATATTGCCTTGGTATTTAGTCTAAGGAGCTTATGTACACCACGGTGACAAATATGATATAAGGTTATAGATGGTTTGATGATCATGTCCTGGTGGATCACTTTCTAAATGTTCAAGAGGGAGCCATGTTTGAGCTCGATGATGATTAGTTCGTGAATATGCAAGTGATGAAGATGATGAGATAACAAAGGGCCATAATAAAGAGGTATCTTTAATTTGATGTTCATTTTGATTTTTGAACTCATCTGATTGAGTTGAAATAGGACTATCGAAAGAGGGTTGTAGAAATTCACCTACAACTAGTACTCATGTGATTGGATGGATTGAAAGAGGTAGATGTATGAAGGATAGCCAAAAGTGGACTAAAATATCACTTTATGAGGAAGAAAAGGATGACATGTATGTTGGTTCAACACTATGGTTTGTTGAAGGGAAGTGATGTAGAAGATGGCCTATGCCCTACGAAGAAGTTATGAAGAAGAAAGGTTCCATGATGAAGAAGTTGAAGTTTATTTATAACATGGTGATTTTGTATATAGAGGGCCCTATGATGTTTAAACAAAGCTTGCACACGTGATGATAATGATAGAGCCTTGAGAGCTACTATCATAGTAGTTAATGACTGACACTTCTCCCTAGTTGAGAGGAAGCTCCTCCACGGTTGAGAGGGAGTGACAGATATGGTTTTATACTTCATGTGTCGTACACTACACTAGGACTGACAATCATAAGTCTTAGTGAAGGCAATGAGGAGAGAATGGTGTATGAATAATTGGGTAAGCATCTGAGATAGATACTCCTTAAGGATTTGGAATCCAAGATAGGAAGTAGTCTGATGACTGATACTCTTTGAGGATGAGGTATGGCATCCAATAGGTAAGAGTAGTCGAAGAGGAAATTATTTGAGGATGTGTAAATCCAAGACAGGAATGGTCCTAGAAGGACATACCTTGTGAACATCCAGATGGGGTATGTGCCTTAAGAGGTAGTGTGGTGTCCCATGTAAAACCTCCCAGCATTATGCTCTGATTTATTGAGAGATAGAAATTGTTAGTTAAGGCCTTTTTATGTTGACAATGTTGGTTGTATATTGATCATAATGTTGATGCTTAAGATGGCTTACCAATCCGACTCTTCTTATGAGAATGATTCAATGGAAGCATTGTCCTTGTACCTGTGGTCAATTATGAATACCTACCTAGTTATGAGGGAGTGTTGAAATGTAACTAGTGTTAGTATTCATAAATTATACATCAATCATGACTTGATGTAATTATTGATGTACTTGTCAAAAGAAAAAGAAAAGAAAAAAAATATTTGTAAAAGAACATTATTATTATTTAAATGGATTTCTTGCCCATAATGGTGTGGTCCTAGGTCAAATCACCCATTGAATGCTTTAGGGGTCTTGTTGACAACCCAAAAGGTCAAGATCATGATGTACTATCCCTTGGAGGTCTCATGTAAAAAGAAATAAAAATAATAAATGTAAATTATATTGTCTAGAAGCCTCCAAGTGATGGGTTGGCCATCCCACTTCAGGTCGTCCTAGAGAGGCCCAACTCTCTCTCATGGAGGCATATAAAAAGAGGAACCTCACTTCATTTGATATACGTCATCCAAAAAAAGGTTATTTTTGTTCCTAATGAAGAAGAGAAAGGTCTAATTTAGCGATGTTGTGTTGAAAGAGGAGTGAATTATTGGGAGGCTAGTGAATTTGTGGAAGGAAGTGAAACTTTTTCTTTGTTTCTCTCACATGCGAGTTTGAAGGAGGAACTAGGGTTTCCTTAGTGTAGTTTTTTATATACATCTTTTGGGGTTTGGTTGGCTCATCATTTGGGGTTTGGTCTTGGGTCAAGGTCAAGGTCTTGGAAGTCTTCATTGAAATTCTATAATAAGGGATTTTTGTGGGTTTTCCTCTCTCAGAGAGGTTTTGTCCATGGCTAGCAACCTACATCTTGTGTTCTTGTGTTTGCATTGTGATCTTATTATTGGAATTTTCCTTGATGATGAACAAAATTAAATAATGATGATAATTTCCTAATATAAATCACAAGAAAATGTCAAGGATTAAAGAGAAATCAAATTAAATAAATACCCTAAATGTCTGCCCTATATTCTTAACGCACTCAACGTTTTGTGTTCTCCACTTTCCCACCAAAGGAAGGTAGTCACTATTAACCAGTTGGAATATTGCATGCTTGACCATGGGACCAACAATGACACACAAATGATGTTCATCAGTGGTCACTTGAGTTCTTATGAGTGTCAGTGTGGAGGTGTTCAACGATTCATTGCTTATGCATACATTTACCCTACCACCCCCATTTACCACACAACTATTGCTCCTATTTGTATGATTTTTTTGGATACTTTCATGCCTCAAGGATCCCTTGATCCTTGGGTTGTTCCTACTTCTTCAGAAATTGAATCCTTTGGAGTGACCATGCCACTTAGTGCAGTTGAGGTAGTTAACAATCTAATCAACATCTACAGAGATAGAGCACGAAATTTAACAGGGTGAAAAATCTCATCAATACCCTTTAACCACATGAGTTTTGACTCCACCCACTTTGCATGAGTTCTTACATATTGAGTTGCCTTCAGATGATACTATCATGGAGGTCATGGCTTTAGTTCATAAGCCTTGGGAGGATATGCATCATCACACTATCTTTTCTTCATGATTTGGAAAGGGTGGAGGTTGACATCAAAAACATCATTCCTACTGACAATTTTGAGTGACAACAACCTCCCATTATGACACGATGTACTTTCAAAGGGAACTTGGTAAACATCTAAAGGACCATCCCATCAAAATTTTAGTTAAACCAAGTGTCATGAAGAATGTCTTGATAAATGTAGGTTGTTATCCTCGAGAATTTGAACTCTACACCACCATATTCAAAGAATTCAATGACATTTTTGCTTGGATGTATGAATATTTTCCTAATGTCGATCCATGGATTTTCATGCATGAGAAAAAAATACATTTGATATAACCAAGCATGGTTGACAAAAGCTCTAGCTAGTTAATCATAGGAAATTAGTTGTCATCAAGGTGTAGATTAAAAAGCTTCTTCGTGTTAACTTTATCTATCTAGTTCCCCAGAGGTATCTAATATCATTCTAGTCACCAAGAAATAGGGCACCATAAGGGTTTGTGTTAATTATAGAGATTTAAACACGGATTGCTTAAATGATTATATCTTACCCCATTAATTGACTAGATTATTGATGGATATGTTGGAAGTGAAATCTTCTTGTTCAGGGGTGGTTTTTTTTGCTATACTTAGATTTAGATAAAATTAGAAGATCAACAAAAGATTGCCTTCATTTGTCCTTGGGGCACATTTCCTTATAGAAGGTTTCCATTTCGTCTTAAATATGAGGGCTACCTTCTAATAGGCCATGTCATATTCCCTTCATGACATCAAGCATATAGTTTAGGCATACTTGGAAGACTTAGTTGCTAGATCTAAGTGGCATAAAGATCATCCTTGGCACATGTGAGACATCTTCAACTCATGTTAACATTACAATATATGTTTGAATTTGCATAAGTGCATATTTTTGTGGTTTTTAGATGATTACTAGGTTTCGATGTGTCTAAGTATGGGATAATGGTTGATCCCTTCAAATTGATGTGATAGCCTAATTGCTTCCTCCACATGTTATTAGCCAACTTCAAAGTTTGCAACGGAAGGAAAACAATTTGTGAAGGTTTGTTGTTAACTTGTTGAGATAACAAAAGGTTGCATGTGCCTTTTGAAGAAATATGTGCCTTTTGTGTGGCGTGACCAAACACAATGCTCATTTGAAGCATTAAAGAAGGACATGATCTTAGATCCACAATAAATTTCTCCAAACTATAGTCAAAACTTTTTACTGTATCTCACCTCCTCTGAATCCACCATTGGTATTGGGTTTGTCAAAGAGGATAGTTCATAAAAGAAGCATGTGATATATTATCTTAATAAGGGTCTAATTGGCCTTGAATTACATTATTTGCATGTTGGAAACTTTGCCTTGGAGATCATTCACATTTTCAAACATTTAAGGAATCACATACTTCTGTGGAAGACTACGATCATAGTAGATTCCAATCCCATGTATCATATATTGATCTATCAAACCTTCGATGGAAATATTATAAATGGATAGTTTTCTTGTAAGAGTTTTATTTAGAATTTATGATCTCTTAGTCAAAAAAATAGTTTATTGTCATTGAGTTGATGTGTAAACTTCCCCAAGTTGATGGTGAAATTGTGGTTAATTATTTGTTACTTGATGAGCCCTTATTTTTAAACAACTCTTCTAATATTCTTTATAGGGATCTCTTGATATATCTCCAAACCTAATGGTTTCATCCTTAGTTATCCTAAGATGAATGTTGACATATATGCCATCAAGCGAAGCATGACCTCATCATTGGAAACACAATCTATCAATGTGGGGTAGATATGGTTTTGCATCAATTTGTCATCCAAGTTTCAACTTATTTCCTTGTTGGAGCAAGTGTCAGCCATATTTCTGGTATTGTTCACAACCCAAAAAAATCTTGCACATTAGATACTTTTGGCCCATGATCTTTAAAGATTGTATGAATGTAGTCTATAAGTTTCAACCTTGTCAAGATTTTACTTGGAAAATACATGCAGATCCTACTCCACTTAACCTCGTGGTTGTTGTTTCCCCCTTCACAAAGGAGACAATTGATTTCATGAGTTGTAAGTGAGTTGTAAGCTTTCCTTTGCTAATGTCTATTGCTACATCATTATGATTGTTGACTATTGTACTAAGTGGGTAAAGGATGTGACTGCTTACAGAAATGATGGCATCGGTATGACACTATTCATGTTCAATCATATTATTGTTATGTTTGATGTTCCCAAAATTATTTTCACTCATCGAAAATCTCACTTCTGAAACAAGATGATGACTCAATTAGTTGCCTAGTTGGGTTTTCACAATGAGAACTGAACACCTTATTAGCATTATGCCAATGGTCAAGTTGAAGCTATCAAATGAGATTTAAAGACCACAATCCAACAAATGGTAGGGACACACAAATTAAATTGGCACCTTACACTCTTTTCGGCATTATGGGCATAATGAACCTGAGTGAAAACTACCACCGAGTTCACATATTTTCAAGATGCTTACAGAGTGGAGGTAGATTTATTGATTGAATGAAAAAATACTTTGTTGAAGCTAGCCATATAACTACTACCCATCACTTCCACTCAGGAAGATCATCTCTTGTATTTAGCACATTTATATGAACATTGTAGCAAAGTAGCTATGGCCAATGTGACAATTAAAAAGCACATAAAAACTAAACATGATTAAAGTATTCAACCTCATGTTTTTTGTGTGGAGGAAAATATGGTTTTGGTTTATGACCATGACCATGATAATAAAGGGAATGAAAGTTAGAACCTGTATGGCATGGACCTTACATCATTATATATGTCTTCCAAAAAGGTGCCTATTAGTAAGTGGACTATTTTTCTCTAACATAAGCATCCTGGAATTCGAATATGGAATAAAGTGAAGTAGCAAATGAGAGAATTAACTAATTTCAATCCAATTTCATATAATATGATTTTATGTGAAATTTGAATTGTTTTCCTTTTTCATTTTGTTCACAAAAGAATTAACGAGAGTAGTATTCTTAAAAGGTGCTACAAATAATTATTTTATATTCTCTTGAGAAATAATAAATGTCTATTCAATAGAAAATTGCTTCATCTCAATCTCTTCTTGAAGGAAATGATTACTTTCTCATTTGGAATCGTATCATTAGGATTTCCATGATGGGAGGTTACTCTTTTGAATGGCCATGTTGGTAGCCTACCATAACTAGTGGAATTTGTTCAAAGTATTACTTACATGTTTTCCAATTTGAAACACGCATGCCTCTAGTTGTATAGGGCTATTTCATGAAGGTTAGAATCTCTATTGCTAATCCCATGAAGCTTTGAAGGAGCATAAATACATTTTTCTTCCGCTACTTTATCAAGCTAAACCTTAGTTGCACCCCTTGCTATTTTACTTTTTTATACGAAACCTTGTTAGTGAGCTTCAACAAGTCAACTAGACATTGTTATGTCTTGTAATCTCCCATAAAGTACTCTTTGAGATGCATTAAGTTCATCTTTTTTTTTTTTTTTTGACAAGATCGGTTATGAGATATATTTCAAAAAGGGGTCTTAGAGCAAGCTCTAGTTACAATCATCTTTTTTGCAATGGCAGATTAAGCAACGAGAGGGGAACACAGTCCCTTCTCCTGTGCTTAATTTCCATACTTCATATATTCTTTTATTTATTCTAGAATACTGCCGGACGAATTGACCTACTAAAAAAGCAAATTTACATAACATAAGTTCCCAATGAGATTATGGCTTATTTACTGAGTGTTCTTGGATTGCATCAGTTCTGTTGTTGTTGTTGGGTGAATTTTCTCCTTCATTGTTGTTGCTCCCGCAGTATTTTACTACCTCCTGTAGCTTCTTGCACTTGATTTTCAGTTCCTTTATCTCGTGGAATTGTGCTGCCATATTTTGCTTCTGTATGCTAGACTCCATTCTCATCTCATTTCTTAAGTCTTTAAGAGACTGTTGCAGCCAGTTTATCATTACTTTGTTTCCTTTGCATGTTGAGCATGCTTCATTCCTAGTTGCCTTCTCAATTTGGTGAGACTCTGTCTGACTACTTTTTCCTTTTGCATTGTTGTAGCTGCGTGCACTTCCTTGCTCCATCCTTGCTTCGTTCTGATGGGCTCTATTGAGGACTTTTTTATGTGCTGTGGGTAAAGCCTCTGAGAGAGATTTTTTTTATTTTTTATTAAGGGCCTGCGTATGAGAGGAGGGGAGAGAGGAATATGATGCTCTGCGTTATAGACTGGAAGAGATGAGGTAAATTCAGCGGAGGATGGGTGAGCAGCTGGCAGAGAGGATGTGGAATCACATCTGAGCGTAGGGCTGGGGAGAAATGCAGCAGCTGAAGGATTGGCTGCCAACAGAATTGCAAGGGTTGTAGAACGATGCGCAGAGGGGGAAGGAATAGCTGGGAGATGAGAGGGGGGCTGAACAGACTTTCCGACCAGCGTGAGGTAGCCTGGAGGTACTGCGAAGGGGTGATGGTCAGTCCCGGGCCTTGAGCATTGAGATTCTTTGCCAATAGCCGCCACCTGAAACGCTGGAGCTGGAAATCGATGTACTGAGAGCTCAGAAGAGTTTGAAAGGTAACAAGAATGTTGCTGGTCTTCAGTCCATGCGGGGGCCTACTTAATTGCTGCGCAGAGAGCTAGTGCTCTTGCTGTCCAATGAGCTGGGCTTCCTGTGTGAAGACCTGAGGGTTCCTTTGGGAAGCGTTGGCCTGTAGATCGCTCCTCCCTGCTGGCTGCTTTATTGTGTGGGTGCTTCTGATCTGACAGCTTAACTCCATACTTGACTCCCCATTCGTTGGAGTTGTGTGCTAATTTTTTTCCGCTTTTCCCTTCTATAGCCCACTTTCCTTCTGGGCATTTTTTTGCTTGCTCATAGTCCTGTTGATTTATATTGTTGTTTCTGCCAATGCTTGTTTTTTCCTCCTTTTTTCCTCGCTTTTCCTTTTGTCTTTCCATGATTTTCTGAGATATCTTTTGGCTGTTTGTTTTTTGATTTTCTGAGTTTTTTGTTTTTTTTATTTTTTTCCATAATTTGTCCTGCTTTGTCCATTTTTTCCCCAATGCATTAATATTCTCATATTCATTTTGATCTTAAGGCACAGAGTGGTGATATTCCTCATTATTTTCCTGGACTTTTCCTTCATTCCTCTCCACTGCTTGATTTGCATAGTAGTCCGCTTGCTGATTGTGGCACCTCATTATATGTTTAAAAGTTACGGTACCAGACGCTTCTAAATTCCTTCTTATTCTTTTGATAATTCTTCTCATATACTCATTGCTTGGACTTTTGGCTCGGGTCATTGTCTCAATTATGATGGCTGAATCTCCCAGGATTATTGGATTTTGAATTCCTCTTTTTTAAATTATTTTTGTCCCCAAGAGCAAGCTATAAGCTTCGGCCTTATTATTTGATATTTGTCCCAATCCCCATTCATATGTGATAATTTTTTTCCACTTGGGTCAAAAATTATCGCACCTGCTCCTGCCTTTCTAGGATTATTCTTGGAGGCTCCAACAAATTGCAAATAGAATCTTTTTTGTTGTCTTTCCCAGCTTTCAATTTCTTCCTCATTCATTCTCAACTTCCAGTTTTCCCCTGACCTTTCTTTTCTCTGTCCCTTTTTACCATTGTTGTCTATTATGGCTTTGTTAAGCCATTCTCTTTCTTCTTGTTGAAGTATGCTAAAGTCCGTTGGAGCAGTTCCTTTTTCATTGAATATTTCTGATGTTAATCCCCATGCTTTTGATAATGTTGTTCCAATTCTAGGATTTTGGTTTTTAAAGATGCACCTGTTCCGGGTCAACCAAATTTGCCAGCATAGGACTGTTGGGATACATTTCCAGATTCTTATAATTGTGTTTTTCTTCTTTGCAGCATATGGGTAGGCTTTCCCCAGAAGATTGAGGAATTCCAGCATTGGTTTACCATATTCTATGTTTACTTCCAGCGGGCTCAAGAGCTGCTCCTAGCATTCTCTTGAGAATTTACAATCCTGAAACAAGTGTTGAATAGTTTCTTTTGCTTGCTGGCACAATGGGCATCTTGATGGTCCATGGATTCCTCTTTTTTTTAGATTTTTGCCAGTCAGGATCTTTCCTTTTAATAAGGTCCAAATGAAGACTTTTATTTTAGGCAAACTTTCTGATTTCCATGCTATTTTCCATGGTTCCCATTCTTGCTAATTGATTTGGTCTTGAAGAATTTTGTATCCAGATTTGACTGTATATTGCCCATTACTTGGGTCCCAGAGGTAACTGTCTTCCTCGTCAGTATGCATTGGTGCTGCCCCCTTTAGATGCTGCTTGAGTTTATTCCATTGTCCTTCCATGTTTGTTGGAATTGTTGGCCTTTTCCATTCCTTCCACTCCTTCTGATTCCATAGAGAGATTGAATGTAAGGTATTAAGGCCTTTCCCACTCATCCACTCTTGAATGTCCTCCATTTCTTGGTGATACTGTAAAGGGTCTTTTCCCATGATTCTGTCTTCCCAAATCGAGGTTTTTTGTCCATTCCTAGGAGTTTTGGATATATGGCTGCCCATTATTGGAATGACTCTTTTGACTAGCTTCCATACTTGGGTGCTTTGTCTTATTGGGATGTTCCCATTCAGCAGATTCTCCTTGGAACCATTTAGATATTTGTTTATGAGGGATTTTTTCCACCAGCTCTCATTACCTGTTATAAGCCTCCAAACAATTTTCATTCCCAGGGCTGCATTCATGAGCCCAGGTAGCCGAATAGACAATCCTCCTTGTTCGTATGGTAGCACTACTTGTTCCCACCTTACCAGACTAAATTTTTTGTTTTCCTGCTTCCCTCCCTGCTAGAGAAAACTTCTTAGGATTAATTCCATCTGCTTGTGAGCACTGGTTGGTGCCATGATTAGGGCATATTGATATATTGGTAGTGCAGCAAGGAGGGCCTTAATTAATATCACCCTTCCAGCCATATTTAACCACATCATTCCCCAGTTCTTTATCCTGTCTTGCATTTTCCCAATTTGTTTTGTCCATATTTCTGCCTTCATTATCTCTTTTGATATTGGTAATCCCAGATAGAGGAAATGACTCCAGTTTTCCTGTGCTGGGATTTCCATGATTTGGGAAATTCTTTGCATAGTTCGTGCTGGAATGTTCCACCCATAGATCCTGCATTTTGTATTATTCAAAAGTCCTCCTGACACCTGTAGAAATGCATCCATTATTTTTTTGAACCGTCTTGCTATTATTGTTGATGCTCCTCCCATCAGCAATGTATCATCTGCAAACAAGGAGTGATTTATAGTCCTTACTCCTTTTGTTATCCTCAATCCTGTGATTGTTCTTTCTTTCCTCTGAGTTTCCAATGCTCTACTTAGAGTTTCTGCCATTATTATATATAGAAATGGTGATAGAGGGCAGCCTTGCCTGAGGCCTCTTGTGCTTTGAAAAAATTCACTGGGTCTTCCATTGATGAGAGGGGCTATCCAAGGGGTGGATATGCATTCTTTTATCACTTCTATTATTTCTTTTGAGACACCTAGTTTCTGAAGTACAACCAGTAAATATGAGTGGCTGACTCTATTGAAAGCGTTTGCCATATCTAGTTTGATTATCATACCTTTTTCATGCTTCAAGATACTAGAGTGGACAGCCTCCTGTACTATGATGACATTGTCAATGATTTGTCTGTTTGGGACAAACCCTCCTTGATTTTCTGAGATGATTAAGTGCAGCACCTTTTTTATTCTGTTTGCCACTATTTTTGTTATTATCTTGTAGGAGGAATTGCACGGTGAAATGGGCCTGAACCTATTAAAGGTGGATGGATTTGCTTCCTTTGGAACCAAAACCAGATAGGACGATCTTGTGTGGCCTCCCATTTTATTTTTATTTAAAAACATTTTTTTCCATTCTTAAGAAATCCTTTCTTATTGTATTCCATTGATTTCTGTAGAAGGCTATTGTGAATCCATCAGGCCCAGGCGCTTTGTCCGGATGCAGGCTCCAAATGGCCTCCACAATTTCTTCTTCTATGAGGTCCTTACACATATCTTTGTTTTGTTCTTTTTTTATTTTCTTCTTTGTATGCTACAAAATTTCTTCATATTCAATTGTTTCCTCCGTTGCTGACAGTAAATTTTTGAAGTGCTTGTGGGTTGCTTTTTTTATTTCTTCCACTCCTTTAATTTCTTGATTTTCCACTTGTATTTTTTCTATCTGATTTCTAGCTCTTCTGACTTTCATGCTTTTTTTTTTTTTTTTCTTTCCAGCTGGTTCACGTATCCTGGTCAGTTGATCCTTTACTCCAGGTTCGATAAATCTGGGTGGACCCCACCCGAAGGGGGTCCACCCCTCGGTCACCACAGACCTAACCCCAAGAGCTTTCGGGTTTCGACCCTGTGACCTCCCATTGGCGAGGCCCCGACTTGACCGATTGAGCTAACCCTTGGGGCTATTCTGACTTTCATGCTATTATGAAAAAAGGTCGTATTTTTATCCCCTGCCTTAAGCCAGAGGTTTCTAGATTTCATTCTTGCCTCTTCCTCCTCTTTCCTGTTTTCTCTGTATATCTCCTAGAAAGTTTCTTTCTCATTAAGGTAGTCTTGCTTGTTTTCTTCTTTACTTTCTTTTTCCGCCTGCAAGCTGTCCATTTTCTGTTGTAACTCTTTTTTTTTCATTTGCCCTTGCCCACTCCTTTAGCTTGATTCTTACATTTTTTAGTTTTGTCTCCCATATGTATTGTGGTGAGCCTGATATTCTTAGTGCCCATGTTGCTTTCACTACCTCGCTGATTTCTGTACTATTGTCCCAGATTGAGTTGTACCTGAACGGGAGTGGGCCTTGGTTTTCCATTTTTCCCATTGCTATTACAACAGGTTTATGATCAGAGGCTGTGGTGTGGATGATTTTGGATTTGATAGAGCTGTACAATGCTGCTATGTTGTCTTGGATCAGTATTCTGTCCAATCTTTCTTTTATGTTACTTTTACCCACTCTCTTGTTATTCCATGTATATTTTCCATTGTTTGGAGGAATATCCAGAAGGCTATGTTGTTCCATTATTCCTTCTAAAGAGTTTCTGGATGGATCCGCATGAAAGTTTCCTCCAAAATTTTCCTCTGTGCTTCTAACCAGATTTAAGTCTCCTCCTAAAATTATTTTTCCATCTTGAGTTTCTTGTAGTACTTCCTTTATTGTTGCCCAACACTGTTCTTTCTCCTTATAGTGGTTGGGGGCGTATATGTTTATCACCCTATATTTCTCTTTTGTGTTGATCCTCCTCAGATCTGTTAGAATCCAGTGCTGCCCTGCTTTCTTCCCCATTAATTCCCATCTTTCTTTTTTCCAGATTTTGCATATGCCTCTTGATGCTCCAGTTGCTTGAATTGCTTCCCCTTCATATTGTCTGAACTTTTTTTTTTTTTTTTTTTTTTTTTTTTTTTTCAGATTTTCCGATTCTTGATTGTTTACTTTTGTCTCCTGGATCATAAGTATATCTGGGTTCTCATTTGTCAAAATGTCTCTTGTTGCATTTTCCTTAATAGGTGAGCCCATTCCTCTACAGTTCCAGGAGACTATTATCATTATTTACTTATTGGGTGATGCATGGCTCCTTTCCCCTTGTGCTGGATTTTCTCCATGTTTCCTGTACTTTTCCCTAGATAAGTGTCCATGGGCTGTTGTGTTCCTAGGGCCATTTCTTTTGCTGTTGCTTCATCCCTTACTTCTTTATTTGTCTTTCTTCCTACTTTTTTTTGGTTTTCTGCATTTGGGTATGCTTCTTTCGCTTGCTTTCTGGTTAATATCCTGTCAACTAAGGGGGGGGTGGGGGGGGGGAGAGGTGAAATGAGTCTCTAGGGGAAAGGGGGGACCGCTGAGAAGGAGAGCGCGGGGTTCTAGATCTAGATCTAGATCTGGCGGCTCCAGGAGATGGGGGGTTTGATGTGAGCAGAGGGTCAAAGGGGTTTTGACTATCTAAAGTTACTTTTGGCGAGAGGGTGAGGGCTTCAACAGAATGTGAGGGCTGAGAGGCGGGCTGTGCTGGTTGTTTATTGGCTATCTTCTTTCATTTGACCTGTTCCCATTTATTTTCCAGATCCTCAATCTTTTCATTTTCATTTTCTCTATTTTTTGTACATCTATTTGCAAAATGACCATATTCATGACATACCTTGCATTTGAAAGGGATTTGCTTGTAGTCCAGCTGTTGTATATGCATCCACTGATCCACTTTTATTTTGATTGCTTCAGGGAGGCCTTTGCCTAGATCTACTTCCACGCAGATTCGGGCACATGCATGCATGTTCTCTTTAGGCTCACATCTGTCTATGTATTTCCCAACTGCGTTTCCTATTGCTTTAACTGAATCATCTCCCCAACAGTGGAGAGGTAGATGCGACAGTCTTACCCATACTGGAACAACATTTGGGACGTCCATTTCTGGGTCAAAGTCTGGTGTCCATCTGTTCAAATACAGTCCCCTTGTATCCATAAAATATGGGCCATTCCTGAATATCAGATCGCGATCCTCTTTGGTTTCGAAATGAAAAGTGTAGTACCCTCTGCCACAGAATCTGATTGAGATCTTCCCGGATATTGCTGCAGCCTAGTTTCTTTCTACCCACTTTTGCACAGTCTTGGGTGATGGCCACAACCCAGTAAACTGCCCTACTAACCCTCGTTCTGTGAGAGAGAGTGCTGCTTTTCTTGGAAGTGCTGGGGGGAGAGATATTTCTGGTATTTCTTCCATTCTTTTAACGAACTTTGACACTGACGGTCTATTCTTTGCTAGACCCATTGCAGAGATGAGGGAAGCAAAGGCTTTTTCTGTTACTTCTAAATCTTGCTGGTGATCTGTGGGATGAAGATATTCCTCTCCTGGTGGATCCATATTGTTCAAACCCCAGCAGCTGGAGGCTGCTGAGGGCCACTACAATCTGAGGCAGTATCTGCCTATCGAAAACTGCAGCTGCAATCTCTCCTTCTTCTTTATGCCGTTCTGACCTCAGCACTAAGGGCCACTGAGGGGCAGTGAATGTCGCTTCACTTTGGTTGCTGCAGCAGTAGCTAGGGATGCATGCTCTCCTCAGTTTCTCTCCTTGCCATACTCAAAATTTAAAATCTCCAATTAGTATTGCGTAAGATTTGCATTAAGTTCATCTTGGATTAAAAAAAAAAAAACTTGAAATAGATGAGACTAGGCATTTATGACTTATGATAATTAACTTGATCTTCCAAGAAAACTATTCTATTTATTTTTCTCCATTTTAGCTCTCTGACTATGTTCTAGACATGAATTGCATTGTAATGAACAAAGGCATTAATTTTTAATGTTGTTGCTAGAAGATTCATTCTATTGTCACCGTATACTATTAATTTAGTAGTAACGACCACTTTTGATTCGACATCAATCTTCTTCCATTTATGTGTTACACTCACAATTTTTCTTTGTTTCTAATTAAATTAAAAGGACTCTAAACTAACCACTAACTCTCTTGCCTCACTTAGTCTTCCCATCTCGATACCTACAAGAAAATATGCAGCAGTAATTTATGGATGAGTTGATATGTCAATGTCATGATCAATGGTTGTATCCATAATATTAAACACTCCTTCTCCATCAATATTATCATTGGCTTTGTCTTCTCCCCCCTTTAGTTCCTCTTCATTTCCAAGTTCTTCTTCTCTTCACAAATTCTTGGCTTCAACTTTTTCCTTTTTTCTTCATCCATTACTAATTGAGCCTTCTAATCCTCTAACTTTTGCTTGGATATTTCTCTACATCATTAGTGTTCTTACATTATTCCTCTGTAAAACCCCTTGGTTGATCCCCAAGTTGTATAAGTACATATGACTTTTTAAACTACCGAGCCAATTGTTTTTTGGGCTAGAGTGCCTATGTATATATGTCTTAGGCAAGAGTGCTTATGTGTGATATTAGGTTGGAGAAACATGTATGCCAAAAGTTTGATGATCCTAACATTTTAAACTATAATCAAATTCTTACATTGACAAAATACATCATGGCTACAAACCAAGTCAGAGAAAAGAGTATGTGGGATTAGGACTCTACGAGAGTGAAAGGGGGTAAAGGGCTTAAGGAAAGGGGCTAAGTCAAATTGGGATCAAGGAAAGGGGCAAATTCAAAGGAGCTTAAGCCAAGGAATATAATAACACATTCCTAAATCCTAAGTCCTAAGTTATGATTTTTTCATTATTTCTTAAGTAGTGAAAAAGGGGCCCCATGCGTGCCATGTGTTAAAAAGGGCCATGCATATATAAACATTGGGACTTAATGTGAAAGGGGGGATTATTTTCCGCTGTTACCATGGTATGTGGGATGTGAGTTAAGGAGACACTCTAAACCTATGTCCTTATGAATATTATGCAATCTTAGGTGGATTTGGGCAAACAATTTTCCTTGGGTTTCCTTGGGAGAGGCTAGAGACCTATAGAGAGAATTGTCTAGGATAAGTTCCATGGGTGTGAGACATAGAAGGTGCCTAGATACTCCATGAGAATATCTAGAGATCCTAGAAGCACAACTTTGAGACTTTATGGATAGCCTGTGCTGAAGCCCTAGAATAGAAATGGGGCTACCTAAAGGATTTCATAGTAGAGAAGAGGGTACAGTTCCTTGGGTTATGTAGGCTAAGGAGGAAGAGTGTATGGTTGTAATTATTGTTGGATTTTAGTACCTTGGCCTAGCCATTGTTTTTACTAACAATATTAAGACCTAGTTGTCTTAGGTATCCTTTGCCTTAATGGAGTTATAGCCCCAACTCAAGGGTGACTTGTCATTGACAGAGCTAGAAAAATATTATCTATGGTTGGGTGTAACATCCAAGGTCTAAAATGATATATTTAATCCTTGGGATTGTGGTAAATTGTAAATGTTCATGTAAGTATTAATTTAGGAGGAATATGTGTAGGTTTTAACCTCGTACAGAAATTACCTGCATACGAATTCTAAAACACAAAAAATAAACAATGCGAGAGCATAACACAAAACACATATACATAGAGATTTTCCCCTGGATCTCAAAACCAGGACTACCAGCTTGATTTTTAATTATTCCTTTCAGTGTTACAATACATATTTATACATGCCTAAGCATCCAATACCATGGACTGAAAACCATTGCGTCCAAAACCATGGACCAAAAACCATCGCATCCAAAACCATGGACCGAAAACCACCGCATCCAAAACCATGTGCGAAAATCATGCATAAAACCATAGGTAGGTCTGCCCAACCTAGGGTCCAAAACCAAAATTTTCCAGGGCGCTGCCCTCGACCCCATAGAGTGGGATTACCTACAACCCTCAAACCCCCTGTGACTCCCCCCACTATGCAATCGGTGCAGCGAAGGGGGGGCTCTGCCCCCCTTCTAACCCCTCGGTTAACTATGTGGGTTAGTCATGGAAAGAATATAACACAACCCAACATTCTCCCACTTGTTGTTTTCTTTCCACAGAGGGCCATAAGAGAGCTTAGTCATTTATCCAGCCCTGCAACACCCATTGTTTCTCTACACCGAGAGAACTTCTCAGAGCTCACAGATTTTGTCAATGCATTTGCAATATTCTTCAAAGTGTCCACCGTTACCAGCAACACCTTTTTCTCTTCTATCATATCCCTCACAAAGTGAAACTGAACATCAATGTGCTTTGTCTTTGAATGATATGCAGGGTTCTTTGCCAAGAAAATTTCACTTTGGCTGTCACACTCTATCCTTATAGCTCCCTGTACTAACCCCATATTTGAACACAATCTCTGCAACCAAATTGCTTCCTTGCTTGCATGAGTGGCTGCCATGTATTCTGCCTCTATAGTTGATAGTGCCACTACAGATTGTTTCTTACTCATCCAGCTGACTGCACCTCCAAATAGGTTAAACACATACCCACTTGTAGATCTTCTCTGATCCAGATCTCTAGCCCAGTCTGCATCAACAAAGCCACGAATATCCAACATTCTGTCCAATCCTGGTCTTCCTTGATAGCACAAACCATAATCACTAGTGCCATGCAAATACCTGAAAACCTGCTTCACTGCTGCCCAGTGCTCCTTCCTTGGTTTTGACATGAACCTGCTCAATACTCCCATTGCATGTGCAATGTCTTTTCTAGTACAGACCATCGCATGCATCAGGCTACCAACTGCACTTGCATATGGAACACGGGACATATCCTCTTCCTCTTCTTGTGTCTTGGGACACTGTTCAACAAATAACTTTACACCTACAGGAATAGGAACCTTCACTGGTTTACTATCCTGCATATTAAACCTCTGCAATATTGTCTCGACATACTTCCTTTGGTTTAACCAAAGCTTCCTCTTTTCTCAATCTCTTTTAATTTCCATGCCCAAAGTATAGTTTGCAGCACCAAGATGTTTCATGTTGAATTTGGAGGACAATTGGGTCTTCAAATCCTGGATAATTTCTTTGTCACTTCCAACCAGCAACATATCATCCACATACAAGACCAGATAAATAACACGGTCACCAATTAATTTAAAATACACACAGTGATATGCTTTGCTGCTGGTGAAGCCAAGTCCTCGTATAAATGTATCAAATTTCTGGTACAGCATCCTTGGTGACTGTTTTAAACCATACAAAGACTTCTTTAACTTGCATACCAGTTCTTCTTACCCTTCATCACAAAGCCTTTAGGTTGCTTCATGTAGATCTCCTCTTCCAGATCCCCGTGAAGAAATGTTGTCTTCACATCCATCTGTTCTACCTCAAAATCAAAAGTAGCAACAACAGATAAAAGTAATCTAATAGAAGCTACCTTGGCAATAGGAGAATAACCTTTTGCTACCAACTGAGCTTTGTATTTCTCCACCTTTCCTTCTGCATTTGTCTTCTTCTTGAACACCCATTTGCTGCCAATGGGTTTCCTTCCAACCGACAACTCCACCAGATCCCAAGCCTCATTTTTGTGAAAAGATGCCATTTCATCAACCATGGCCTCTTTCCAGAGTTTTCCATCCTCTGAATCTACTGCTTCCTTCACAGTTCTGGGATCATCATCAATAATAGATAAAGCAAAATTTGAACAGAAAGTAGATGGACTATACCTTTCTGGCTGCCTTCTTTCTCGAACTGATCTTCTTACACCTGGAGTTTGTGGCTCTTCATCTTCTGATTCCTCCTCTGTTGTAGAGTCTGATTCTTACTCCTTTAGCTCAAACTCTATCTTCTCAGGTTCCTTTGGTTGGACTTCATGTTTAATAACATCTTTCACCTCTTTGAACACCACATCTCGGCTGTACACAACCTTCCTTATTGCTGGGTTCCAAAGTTTATAACCCTTTAAACCATCCTTATACCCAATAAAGATGCATTTTTCAGATTTACTATCCAACTTAGTTTGTTTATCCTTTGGAACATGTACATATGCATCACATCCAAATACCCTCAAATGTGAAGGAGAGGGCTTCTTACCAGTCCATACCTCTTGTGGAGTCTTATCCTCCAACGCTGATGAAGGTGATCTGTTGACCAGGTAGCATGTTGTTTCCACCGCCTCTGCCTAGAATTCTTGTCCTAACCCGACACCACTGAGCATGCTTCTTGCCCTTTCCATCAACATCTTGTTCATTCTTTTTGCAAATCCATTTTGCTGAGGTGTATATGGAGTAGTCTTCTGTCGTGCTATACCACAATTCTTATAGAATTCTTCAAATTCCTTGCTGCAAAACTCTCCACCGTTATCTGTCCTCAACACCTTAATTTTCTTCTCTGTCTGGTTTTCCACCAGAGCCTTAAATTCTTTAAACTTGTCAAAGATTTCAGATTTCTTCTTAAGGAAATATATCCATGTATTCCTTGAGAAGTCATCTATAAATGATACATAGTACACAAAGTTACCCAGTGATGGAACCTTCACAGGTCCAAACACATCACTGTGTACAAGCTCTAATATCTATTTCGCCCTCTTACCACCAAAGGGGAAACTCACCTGATTCTGCTTCCCATATACACAATTTTCACAGAAATCAAAATCCAGAGAGCTATTACTCATACCTTCTACCATACCTTTACCATGAAGTATTCGAAGGCCCTTCTCTCCAATATGTTCAAGCCTTTAATGCCACAGCATGGTCTTCTCTCCGAGACCACTAGATTTTTTGCTCCAGTTTCAGGAACCATAGAACTGTTGCATCCATCAACAACAATACTACCTTGCAGCTTGTATAGAGTTCCAGTCCGAGCTCCTCGCGTCAATACCAGTGCTCCCCAAACCATATTGCAGGTATCCTTCTCGAACACTATTTTTACACCTACATCATCTAGCTTGCTTACAAAAATTAGATTTCTGGCCAATGTAGGAATATGTAGGACACCTGGAAGTGTTCTAACCCTTCCACCTTGCAACTTCAACTTTACTTTTCTGCGACCAACGATTCTAGCCTTCCTATCATCCCCTAAGAAGACATCACCACCATCATATTTCTCATATTCGCAGAACCACTCTCTATGGGGAGTGAAGTGAAAGGATGCACCTGAGTCAATCAACTATGCCTCATGATCTACATGTGTACTTGAAGAAGCCAAGTACACATCCCCACCTTCATCTGAGGTGGTTTCGCCTCTACAAAAGGAGCATCATCAGATCCCTTTCCTTTGTCAGGAGCTTTAGATTTACATTCCCTTTTGTAGTGCCCTTCCTTTCCGCATTTCCAGCATACCACCTTTACAGGTTTTCCTAGAGATTTAGATCTCCCACTCGATGACGTATTTTTGTTTCTGTTCTGGGACCGTCCTCGTACAGACAAGGCATCACCATTTTGGCTCTCCATATTTTTCCGTCTCATCTCCTCCATCAGCAAGGATGAGACTATTTCATCAAATTGCAAGGCAGTTTCATTGCTACCTATTGCAATAACCAGAATATCCCATGAATCTAGTAGAGAACACAACAAACTAATGCACTTATCTTCATCTGAAATTTTGATGTCAACAGACGATAATTGACTTACCACAGTATTAAATGCATTCAGATGCTCTGTCACCGAGTCTCCATCTTTCATCCTTAGGTTATACAGCTTTTTCCATAGGAACAGTTTATTCACCAGAGACTTAGATTGGTACAAAGTCCCTAACTTGTCCCACAAAGCCTTCTCCGTAGCTTCCTCTGATACATTCAATAATACTGAATCTGAGACACACAATCGTATTATGCACTTTGCCTTTCGATCCAACTTCTTCCATTCTTCATCGGACACTCCCGTTGGTTTATTACCTGGATCTACCACGATCCACTGATCTTTATCCACCAATAGATCCTCCATCTTGAGTTTCCACAACTCAAAACTCTGCCATTAAATTTCTCGATCTCTATCTTTCCACTGCTCACCATCTTCTTTCACCACCATAATCAATCTCGCAGATCTCCCACTGAACAGGGTCTACCACAAGCCCGAGCGAAACCCCTCAGCAACAAAGGCGTCCCCTTGAAGCCAAAACAACTCCGATATCAAATGTAGGTTTAACCCCATACAGAAATTACCTACATACGAATTCTAAAACACAGAAAATAAACAATGCAAGAGCATAACACATAAAACACATATACACAAAGATTTTCCCCTGGATCCCAAAACCGGGACTACCAGCTTGATTTTTCATTATTCCTTTTAGTGTTACAATACATATTTATACATGCTGAAGCATCCAATACCATGGACCAAAAACCATCGCGTCCAAAACCATGGACCAAAAACCATCGCGTCCAAACCATGGACTGAAAACCATTGCGTCCAAAACCATGTGTGAAAAGCATGCACAAAACCATAGATAGGTCTGCCCAACCTAACATAGGGTCCAAAACCAAAATTTTCCGGGGCGCTGCCCCCGACCCCATAGAGTGGCATTACTTGCAACCCTCAAACCCCCTGTGACTCCCCCCACTATGGAATCGACACAACGAAGGGGGGGGCCTTATAACCCCCCGGTTAACTACATGGGCTAGTCATGGAAAGAATATAGCACAACCCAACAATATGAAGAGTCGTAGGTGGATAGGAAGAGTTATTTGTACTGAAGATTAAACCAAAGGTCCTTTTACTTATATTTATCAATGACTCACTTTAATCAAAATTAATCAATGCATGGAGTTATCCATCTCTGATAGTGGTATCAGAGCATAGGTTTTCTTATAACTCCAAGAGGTGACCTCTATATTCTCTACTTCCTCCTCATTCAAGGTTAGAGCCATTGAATTTTGAATGTGTGTGAAGTAAATGTGCAACTGAATTCTGAGGGGGAGAGGCACCATAATTTTTATTTTTATTTTTCCTTTCGTCTTTGTGTATTTGTGTGGGTAACAAGAAAGAATTAAAATTCGTATCCTCTCCTTATAGTCAATTACTAGGTCAATCCATCTTTTAGGCACATTTTTTTCTAAAAATTTAGTCAAGCTTTCCATTTTGTAGGTTTTTCATGTCCTTGTGGTCCATGCAGGTAAAGAGATTCATAATATGCATCATTAAAGTTGCATTCCACTATTTTTATAGTCAAATTTTGTGGTTTTTCTCATCAAGTTGGTGGCTAGAGTGAAGTTATCCGTGAAAATATTGAAGGGAAATCATTTTGAAATCGATGCCCAACCAAAGGACATGGTTATTGCTTAAAAATATAGATAGAATAAATTCAAGGGAAAGATACCTATCAATGTGGGAAGCAACTATTAATACATTAGGGGAAGGTGTTGGAAGATCATACAACTATAGAAGACAATAAAATTACTAAAAATGGTGTTCTAGTCACTATGTTTACCAAGAATAAGACCTCATTAACTATCAATATCACCTACTTCAATGATTCAACATGCCCAAATAAGTATACCACTAGTTGTAGTCTCAAACCCTGTATGACCTACATCCCCAGTTATGTCTCAACCCCCAATTATGGCTCCTACAACTTCTATGTTAGGTCTTGAGATTATAATAGTGCAAGCAAATGTTGATCTATATGGTCAAGAAACATCCATATTAGTAGCTAGTAGTAACATTGAATATACAATTTATTAGATGTCTAATATCGATGAGGGTGGTTAGGATAGAGATATGATTGTTTGTGCACTTAAAACTACTTGCAATAGTCCCAAGCATGTTGTGGAGTATTTATATTCAATGGTAGGATCATCTAGTATTAGGTTCAATTCAAATATCGTTACCTTAATAATAGTGGGGATGTTGCATCAAATATTATGTCATTTTCACAGCAAGGGCCTCATGTAGTATACATCCTTTGAGAAAATGGTGATATTTGGTGGAACTTTAACATATTAGGGTTTCTCTAAAATTCTCTCATTATCAGGCTCATTTATGCTCACTGAAAAAGGTGGGACACATAAGAGAACTATTGTTCTAAGTGTGTCTTTAGCAAGCCTTGATGCCCATGTTGCTGGTGGAGTTGATAGAATTCTAATGATATCTAATTCAATGTAGGTTGTGTGGGTAGATTTATTTCAAATGATAAAAAAGATTCACCTAAGACTTCCAATTCAATGTCTTCCATAGAATCTATACACACATCTGCATCTAGAGGTCCAGTTGTTCTTCCAATTTATCCAGAAGAAAAGGGACCAAAAGTAAAATATCCTAAGCTTGATCAGGTTATTATTGTTCTCTATAATAGAAGCATAAATTAATATTTATTCAAAACTTCATTTTTTCCTAGGATAGATGGCTGATTTCCTAACAGTGGTGAAACTTGACACAATGCATTCTGAAGAGGTTTTTTTGAAGAATTGAATGGAAACATTTTAAGTTGCAATAAGCTTTGTAGATGGTTCTAGTCTCAAACCTACAAAAAATGGCAACACTAGTCCCAAATTGCATATATTCACATACTTTCTGTTGCTTGATGTTTTATATCTCCCTAAGTTACAAATGAACTTGTTATCTTTTGTGCACATTTGACAAGGCCATTATATTCACTTTTTCAATGGAAAATTTGAATTAAGGTTGTATTTTAACAACATGGATTTCATGATAGGATGATATTATGAGAAACTACTGAAGTTGAAAGGGACATCTAAATAGATAGACTTGCATACCTTTCACACCATGATGAAGGTACATGTTCTTCCAGTATTTTCTAGCATGCTAATTTGGACACATTAATTATAGTAGTCTTTGTGCATTGAAAAAAAAATGATGTTTTTAGTTTGCCCAACACTCAAGGAATTTGAAGCAATGCGAGGCATTTATCCTTAGTAAACACAATAAGTAACCATTTCATGATTATACTTTGAGAACATGTAGAAACCTAGAGTTGATACACTCTAACTTATGTGCCCTCGTGCTTGTTCCATCTACTTTTCATAATAGATATAACATGAATTTTGTTGATGACTACACCAAGATGTGTTGGGTTTATTTTGTTAAAACAAAAATCTCAAGCATTTGAAACATTTAGAAATGTTCATCTATGGATTGAAAATAAGCTCAATCTTGTATTAGCATTCTTCATTTTTTTCCGAGGAAAAAATCAAACTTTCTATTAAGGCAATAAAAAGTTACATTTGTAGATGAATTTAAGCATTCAAAATATTGTATGTCCACAAGAAACATATAGTAATCCATCTTTGGGTTGATTGTAGCAGTGAAAACTACTCAAACCCAAAATCCAAAAAGAACCATATCTAGATCTCGAGCCTCCCCATTAATGAGGAAAACGACCCATAAATACATAATTTTTTTTTCAAAATATACAAAAATTGATAACCAGAAACCATCAGAACAAGTTTATGAAAATTCTAATGACAATGCATCAAAAAATAAATGATAGAGTTGATCATAAAGTTTTGTTGAGTATCCATTCTGATCAAGAGTTAAAAGGTTGTTGATCTGACACACGGATCCTGTCTTCTTCAACTTCAATTATGTGCCAAGAGCCCATAGCCTGTTGCAGACCCTCCTTAGAAAGGAGATCTTCTTGTGAATTATGCTCCCTGTAAATGTGACAAATAGTTATGAGATCAAAATGTTGTTTTAAATGTAAAATTTATTCTAGTAATGGAATCAAAATATAATTTTGACATATTTGATCTCCGTTGAACCATTTTATAACATTTAGTGAGTCACCAAAAAATTGAATTGATCCCATCCTCATATGAATAAGCCAACACAGTAAAAGTTTCAATGATTGAAGTTCAACAAAATTGTTTGATCCTAGGCCAAGGCCCACCGAAGCTTTCAAATTTTTTTGGTTGTTGACATGAATGACAAGTCCTGAGCCACATTTGTCCTAAGAATCAGATGCACCATCAAAGAAAGCCCATGGAATGTCAACCCTGATCTGTTCTTCTCTAATGATCCTAGATGACTTGACTGGGTTTGGCGAGGGGATTAGTGCATAAATAGAGGCACATTCAACAACAATTGGGGAATGTGAAGGGGACAAATCCTGGAAAATGCTCCTATTTCGAGCCAGCCAAATGCCCCATGAGATGATCAAAGGGATATTTCTCATGTTTTCATCCAGGGAAGCATTCCACCAACTTTTCCAGGCATCCCTTAAATTTTCCCCATTCCATATTTGAGATTTCCCCAAAAGTCTCAAAGTTTCTTCCCAAGTCTTAATGCTGAATGGACAACTTACGAAGAGGTGTTGGATTGTTTCTTCCTCGCTTTTGCAGAGAGTACACCAACCGGGACCCTGTTTGTTTCGTTTCTGGAGGTTATCCCATGTAGGAATTTTGTTTTTTAGGATACACCAAAAGAAGAGTCTTGATTTTGCTGGGATTTTTAATTTCCATAGCAGTTTACACCACCATTCCTAAACCCCCCATGCCCTTCTTACCATAAGGTAGTTGTAACCAAACTTTGGAGAATATTTTCCTGTAGGAGCATGTACCCATCTAAGCACATCAGGTCGGTCCCTTAACCGAACATTTGTTCGTTGAATTTCTCTAAGGTAACTCTTCCATTCCTCTTCCCATTGGGGCTGGAGTTGCAGATCCTCCGTTGATTTCCATCCATGATATTAGCATTCTTGGAGTATACTTCTAATGAGTTTGAAACCCATCTTTGCCTACATGAGATCAAACATCAAACCATTGTTGCACACAATCATTAGCAAAATGGTGTAGTATAAAGAATGAATAAGGAACTCGTGAATATGGTATGTTTAAATGAGTAAGGCACTCATGAATATGGTATGTTTAATTTTATTTTTCAAGAATGCGAAGTTGATGTCTTAGGTTGATGCAAATCTATGTCAGTATATGTGAAAAATGGGTGTCCATCTGATGCTCTTGGAAATGTGACACCTTATGAAATGTGAAAATGTGATATGCTTGCATTCCTTTGTTGAGGCATTGTAGGGTATTTGGTTCCACCTGATGATTCTCCTCTTGGAACCGAACTAACTAGATGTAGTTGGGTCTATAGAAACAAGTACAAATAAGATGTGTCACTTGAAAAGCATAAATTAGGCTTGTAATGAAAGTATTTGTATGGAAAGAAGGAATATACCATGATGATATTTTTTCCTCCACAAAAAGGTAGGGTACTATTTGTGCATTGTTGGCTTTGGTTGCACAGGTAGGTGGAAGATTCATCACATGGATGTGAAGGCAACCTTCTTGAATGGAGACATCTCAACTAGAAGGATTTGCAATCAATGGTCAAGAACAAAATGCATGGAAGCTCAACAAGTATTTATATGGCCTAAATTAAGCACCCCATGCATGGTATAATAAGTTATCCGAGCGTATTTTAAAAATCAACTTCAAGTATTTAATTATTGATAATCCACCTTTGTTTTTCAAGAAAGTTGTATATATTGTGGTGCATGCAGATTATATGTTGATAACATGGAATAATAAATAATAGATTACATCCTTAAAGAAATATATGGAGAATGGTTTTGAGATGATAGACATGGGGCATCTATTATCAGATAAATAATTCTTGTGGATAAGACTAATCTCCCTAGATCAGGTACCTAGATCTAGATAATAAAAAAAACTAAAATATATAGATTTCCTTAAGTATATTACAATCAAATCATATCTAAAAACACTGATGAAAGGAGAAAGATGAGTGATTCATACCTATTTATCAAATTTTTTCCTCGCTAGTTGCTCAAAATGTTATAGCTTCCAATATTGTCTTCAATGCTCACAAAGAAAACACTTGTAGACAACACAAACAAACAAGAATAAAAGCACATCTAATCCAAATATGATCTGACAAGAATTATATATATATGATCAAGGAGATATATACCAAAAATCATCAAACATAGACAATGATTGTGGGAAAACAATATATAATTGTATTATCACAAGGAAGTGGTTACAACTTGATGCCTTGATGTTGTAGAGTCCCCTTCCAGCTATTCCTCATCTCAACACCTTGCTTTCAAAATATTTAGGATCATAAGTTGGATACTTTAACAAAGTTTCAATGAGAATCTTAGAGCCAAAGCCTTTCTAAAATCAACCAAGATCCCTCTCTCAATGAAAGATGGTTGTATTTATAAGCTTAGAGGAGGTTAAGATCTAGCCAAATCAAGGATGCGAGTCAAATCCAAACTGATTGGGATAGATTCCATCCATGAGGCTTATCTTCTAGAAACTTCTCGTTCTTTTTATTTTTTCCTTTGTAAAAATAGTGTTGCACCTTTTGAATGCACAACCTGCAACTGTGTCACATATGATAGTTATGCAACATGCAACAATCAACTATGTCGTATGTTGTCAATGTGCAACCTGTGACATCCTCTTGAAATAGGGTTTTAAAAGGGATTTGAACAAGATTTTCATCTTTCAGGGAAAGGATTTTCTTCCATCTTCTTAAGGGATTAATGGAAATAATGCTTCAGATGATGAAGGATAGGGGTATGACATTAATTTCCATGAATACAACAAAATAATGTGTAATAGAATGCCCAGTAAAGTATGAAGTTAGAAAAGGAGTGATAACTAAAATACTTTATCGTGAAAAGACACTAAAACAAGGAATAGACCAATTAGAAACCTTCCAACAACAATCAAGGAGTTACAATACCATGATATCATTTATGAGGTAGCGATTCCCATACTCAAAATACAATTGACTCAAAGTATAACTATCGACGTGCAAATATCCATGTCAATTGAGAAAGGTCATGACCACCAAACATACATCGTGGATCCATGTCTACATGACTCAATATGAACATAGCCACCATACATACATTATGGATCTATACAACAATCATAAATACTCAAAAGACTCCATCATAACCTAGATGTAATAGACAAGATCTAGGCTCTTTGTCTCTATCTTTCCATATTACAAATCTAACCATGCGAATAAATGTGTTTAAGTAGAACTTGGTAGAAACTGTTTGATTACCAATCAATGACGGAAACCATTAACAAACGTGAAGGAAACCATCAATAATGAAAATGGCCCTTATGGTACTTTAGTACATTCTATTAAGTGTGAATAGATGATATGAAGTCAAATACTCATAGAATCATTCGATTGAAGGTCAATGACGTAAATATATCGTTGAAGGAAAGAAAACTTGCCATTGAGGCACGCAAGCTCCAAGGTACTGAATGGTTTCTAAATAAAATTTCCCGATAATATGTTGAAGTTGGTTGGAAGTGATTCGTCGCAAGAGGGCCTTGATGTATCCCCCATCAATGACATGAAACGGGGTACAAACGTGTGAAGTAGAGAAGAAAACATAATGATTTAGGACTGACTCAGAGATGACTAACATGATAGAAGGCCTACGAACTACCAAAAACTAGCTAACTTTGGTTGAACTTCTCTTGAACATATTGACGACATGACAACTATATTGGTAGCACCGACTCAAAAATGGGATCACAAACTAAAGTGTAAGACTTTAAAATAAATATGATCAACAAGAGGCAAATGGATTTCCCAATGTTGACACAAGGAGTGGAAGGGTGTCATGTTCAATATTAACTTGTTGCAATAAAATGTATACATATTTTATAAATTCCCTTCCCAGATTCCCCCCACCATTTCTAGCGAGTACCTATTTATTTTTAAGTGAGCTTAACGAGGATAACATATTCTTGTAATATAAGCTCATCCTTTTGATGAGTCCTTTAGAGTATTTTTAATGAATCCTAGGAAGGAGTGGTTCGGTCCCAACTTATCAATGGATCCTTCATTGTTTCATTTTTACGAGTCCAATGAAGGCATAAATCGATGTCCTTTTCATGTTTATATAGTTCGAAAAGAGGTGAAAAGAAAACTCCAAGATAACCTTTTTCATTTAGATTTAATGAGTTTGGAAAAAGGATAAAAGATAACTCCATGATTCTTTCAACATAAAATTTTAACGAGCCCAAAGAAAGTAAAGCTCAGTGATTTTTCATATTAGAGCATTTGAAAAATAAAAATAAAAACTCCAATGAGGATATTTTTTGTAAATTTATTGAGTTGAAGAAAAAGATAAAAGTATGCTCATGTCCTTCACATGGTTTTAATGAGCTTCAGAATGGAAAATATATCGCTCGTCAACTTCCAGTTTAATTAAAGAGTAGGAAAAGACATAAAGAAATCGATGTTTTCTTTAGGTTTTATGAGCATGAAAATGTGGTAGCAAAAGAAGCTCAGGATTTTCATGAGTTTAATGAGTCATGAAAAAAATGCCAAAAGGAATCCCGTGCCAAAAAACCATGTTTCATTGTTTAACTGATCCTAGATTTAATTAAGATATGAATCGACATGGTCATTGTTATATTCCCTAAATTCCTTTTAGATAGAACATCGTGGATCAAAATGGGAGTTTGAAGGTTATCGATCATCTCAGGCAGGGAAAATTTTAAGAACCCCCCCTAAATTTATAAATATAATAAATGGGCGAATCTCCATGGTATATAGGAAAAATGGAAGGCGATTTTATCAATAATATAATATGTATATATAATTTTTTGGCGAATCTCTCACCAGGCATGGCGAATATTTTACTCAATTATAAAATCTTGTAAGATCTTGGCGAGTGTTTCACTAAATAATAAAACTTTGTAAAGTCCTAGTCAATCTTAGCATAGGCTACATGCTGGTTTAATTCCCCCATTTAAGTAGGCTACATTCCAGGTGAATACCATGGGTCAATACCATGTGCCATTTTGGTGAATACCATGGGTCAATAGCATGTGCCATTTTTATTTTTATTAATTCTAATATTAGGGTTAATAATGGTTTTTTGCATGGTATTAATAACAATCTAGTCCATGGTATTTGTCCTATAGTATTTTGGCCATAGGTTTCACCTAAATATAACCCATTTTTTGAGTGTTTGTAAATATAAGGTGACTTATGGAGTAAATATAAAAAAATGTTTTATTTGTTTACCATACCTCTCGTTTATTTATAGTTTTATTAATTTACCATACCTCTTTTACAAATATGGTATTTGGCCCATAGGATTCACTTAAATAAAACCTCTTTCTTGAGCCTTCATAAATAGAATGAGGGTTATGGACTAAATATAAAAAGAGGTTTTATTTATTTACAATACGTCTAGTTTATTTATATTTTTATTTATTTACCATACCTTTTGAGTAAGTATAAAAAGTATTTATATTTTTATTTATTTACCATACCTTTTGAGTAAATATAAAAAGATATTTTATTTATTTACCATACCTCCACTTTACTTATATTTTTATTTGTTTACACCCTTACATGTATATAAGGTGACTTATGGAGTAAATATAAAAAATGTTCTATTTATTTACCATACCTCTTATTTATTTATATTTTTATTAATTTACCATACCTCTTTTATAAATATGGTATTTGGCCCATAAGATTCACTTAAATAAAACCTATTCTTGAAAATGGGCGAATGGATTTACTTAAATAAAACCTATTCTTGAAAATGGGCGAATGGAAGGTTGTAAGTCCTAATTTCAAGGGCTAAATTTACCTTTTTTACCCTCTCCCTTAAAATAAGGTGGGCTATTTGAGGTGATTTGTAAAAATGTACTATGATACAAAATATTCGCCCACTAAAAATTTAAAACCCCTTAATTTCGCCAAAGGGCGAACATTCGCCCCTAAAATTATCCTTGATCTCAGGTAAAATCAAAGTTTAAATTTGACTCTCAATAATATTGAGCTTAGGGAGAAAAGAAGAACGATGATGACTATCATCCCATGGTATTTATCCTAAATACATGATCTCCATGATACTTTTGTTAGTAGGAAAAATATCATCAAAAGGATCAGGAGATGTAGTGGAAATGATCTAATATATTGAGAGTATTAATCTAAAACCACGTTCAATCGATCATTGGAATCAGAAGTAGCCGCAGAGGAAAATTATATTGCTTCATAAGCCAATTCTCTCAAACTAAATGGCATATGGTCGTTATAGTTTTCATCTTGTGACAGAACAAGCACTACCCAAGGGTCATATGATCCGCCAGTGCTAGCCGAAAGCATGTTAATTTGAGTGACACAAGGAGGAGTGTTAGGTGGTTGGAGTGGAAAAATACCCATTAATAATGAATCTTTCAAAAAACCAACACCAACATTATTATAAGGAAACACGATTTTATATATGAAAGGTATATTACAGGTCATGTGCGAATCAAAATAATAGTAAGAAAGCTAGTCTCCCATGACTATTTTCCCTTGATGATGGAAGAGAAGTACACAAAAAAGAGTAGAAACTGCAGTAGACATAACATAGGTCTAGTTATGGCCAAGTAAAAGGTTATAGTCCAGAGCCTCGTCAATGACTTCTACTTCGACTGCTATTGTTTTACCTTCTAATAAAATAGGAAATGCATTGAGAGGCAATGGTTTCCAACAATTTAAACACATTATACTTATTGAGGCTCCTTCATCAATGGCGATATGAAAAATGTTTTTTCCATGCACAACAACTTGAATTTGGAATGAAAGTTGGTAGGGGAGTCTTAGTACATTATTATCCAAATATAAAACTATCAAACTTGAATTAGATGGATCAACTCCACTAATAGCTGACGATAACACTTTTCGTTGTGTAACGAAACTTTGAAGGACTTTGAGTGTTGATTTGGGGTAGCATTGGATATGCTCTAGCCATGAAAATTGGTGGAGAGGCTAAGGAACATGAGATCTCCAATACCGAGAAAAGGTTTGGGCAAATTCTAAACAGTTTGGGAGATATTAAAATAATTAATATTTTTAATGGAGTCCCTAAGTCTAAACTTAGGGAAAATAAAATATTAATGTGAATTAATATAAAACTGTGTTAGAATGGTCCAAAAATCATGGATCAAGCTAGATCTAATCTTAGTCGTTGATTAGGGACTTAATCTCAACTGTTGATTTGTCAATGAGAAAAGTATAAGAGGAGGTTTGAGGGTCACTTGGAGAACACATTAAGAGATCAAGTTTTCGACTTTCTGGGGTTGGGTTTGCTGAGAAAGTTGAGAGAGTGATCAGAGTTGCAGCTGAGGGGCAGTGAATACAGAAGCAGAGAGGCAGAGAGATAGTACCGAGAGGATTAGTGCAGAATCTGGGAGAGAGGGATGCAAAGCCAGCTAGAGGCCACACAGAGCCAGCTAGGGCCCATGCAAAGGCAGCCAGGAACTACGCAGTGCCTTAGAGAGTCAGTGTGGGTGACACAGAGGGCCAAAGGGTTGACGCAGTGCCTCCAGAGGCTGACGCAGGGGTTATTGGGCTGACGCAAGGCTAGAGAAAGGCTGACACAGTCCCTAGAGGATGACGTTGGGGTTTCATGGGGCAGATTGGAGATGTGGAGCTACCGGAGTGTTTATCCGAGGTTTCAGCCAGAATATTTGCTTCCGAGTAGAGATGTACTACTTCTAAGAGTTTTCTCTGTTGGGTATGTCAGATTTGGAACCCAGATTGTATTATGAAACTTCTTAATAAATCAAACCCTCAGATAGCTACACCGGTTTTCCAGCATTGGGTTTTTCCAGGGACATTAGTCCAAAAACAACGGTGTCACTTGTGTGCTTGTTTCTATTTACTTCAGTTGATGATCTGTAATGTGTTGAGCATGTAATTGTATTTATTTCCAGTACTTACATGGTAAATAACTTGTTAATTAATAGAACAAGTAGGTAGGAATAAATCAGTAAAGTGCATGAAGGGTTTCTAATGTGTCAAACTTAGAAATTCCAACATGGTATCAGAGCGTGGTTGCAGATCACAGGAGAAATGAGGACATTAGCCAAACAGAGCAACAACAATAGAAAACAACTGTCCCAAGTGATAGAAGTTGTTCCTAGCATAATGGCAACAAGGAAGGGGTGACACAGTGCTTGCGTCATCAAGATTGAGCCAAGAAGAGGCAACACATGTTGAGATTGCAACAAGATGATGGAGCTTAGTGAAAAGAGTCGCCTTCACTAAGTGGGCCCGCCGGCTATTTTTGGCGCAAGTCTATTTTTAGACTATGTCTATTTTTAGACATATGGATCATGTCTATGGATTGCAGGTTGCTGTTTATGGATGATTGATCAAGCTGGGAAAAATAGATGGACTTCTATTTTTGATGAAAGTGTGAGTGATCAAAGTCTATTTTTAGACTGGCTGTCAAAAATAGAAAAGTCAAATATTATTATCTCACAGTAATATTTGGACTATAAACTTAATTTTATTCTCTTGGAGCACTTCAGTTTGAGCTACAGAGGTGGCACATGCAGCTGTCAGAAGGAAATACGCTTTTCTTATGAGTCAGTTGAGTTGTTGCATGCATGACTTCAGTTAGAACTCAATCAGTTGAGTTTGGTGGAGTTGATTGTGGAGTTGATGGAGTTGTGTTCAGTTTAGCTTTGTTAAACTGGTTGTATTTAGTCTAACTGGCAAATAGACTAGAGATGAGTTGTGTGAATTAGTTATTAATTAATTCACAAGTTATTAACTCATAATACAACTAATGAATACATCAGTTAACTCAGTTGCATGTCAGTGCATGTTCAGTTCAACAGGGACAGGTGGTAGAGAATCAGATTGCTATCAATTGTGACTATAGTTGTGCACCAGATCTTGCATAATCAAGGGATTGAGTATGCCAATGAGTTTGCTCACGTATTTGCCCACATTATAGCTTGTGCTCACGTCCAACAAAGTGTGAGTGACTATTTTGCAGGTGAAAAACGAGTTTGGTGAGCCATTCTCATCAGTTCTTGAGCAGGTATTGAGCAGTGGAGGCAGGCAAGCAGTGGAAGAGATTTGGAGATCAGATCTGAGCTGTATTGTGTGTAACAGAGGTGGAGATACTTGTGAGAAGTATTATGCTGTGTAATGTTACATGACTCAATCATTAATATACAGATAGTTGGGGTTTTTAGCGAGATGCTTTCCCCAGGATACATACTATGTTAATGTGTGAATGCTCTTGATGTTTTATTGTTATTGATGCTGCTATATTGATGATCAACGTAGAGGAGCTTATGTATTGTGTATGTTTTCCGCAATAGTACATGATCAGGATAATCTCCATTGAATATGTGTTAAATTATTCTAAATTTCTACATGGTATCAGAGCGAGCTAGATAATTGTAGAAAAAGTTTCTACATGGTATCAGAGCTGTTGATCATCAGATCTACTATTCAGGAAGTGTTTACATTCTATTTCTCTAGGCAGAGCCTGTAATCGGGCCAGGTAGCCTCTGGATTCATCCTTCCTTTAGAAGGTGATATATCCGGTAAAATCCCATACAGTCAATCTCTGTACGAGAAATATTTTGTTCTCACGAATTCTAGATCGGAAGCAGTTGAGTTGGTTGCTGGTGGAATTCGAATTTGCAGCAGTGTTTTCTTGGTGACAACGCAGCAATGTCTTTCAACGGATTGCGATTGGAGTATGCTCTTGAGGGCAGCTCAAACTATATTGGATGGAAGGACAGGATGGAGGCAGTATTGGATGCTAACGGGCTGAAGGAGTTCATAGATACGGATATCCCAAAGCCTACTGATGCTGCTGAGGCGGAAGTTTGGCAAAAGAAGACCGCAAAATGTCGAAGGATTCTGTTGGAGGGCGTGAATGATCACATTGTGTCCAGCCTCCATGGAAAGGCTACTCCATATTTGATGTGGAAATCATTAACAGAATTATTCCAAAGCAAGAGCGATCAGAGGAAGCTGGCGCTCAAAGATAAACTCAGAAACATCAAATGCGAGAAGGGTGACAGTATTCCCAAGTATCTCACGAAGTTCACTCAGTGTCGAGATGAGCTGGGAAGTGTGGGGGTTACTGTCGATGATGAGGACTTGGTGAGCTTGGCTCTCCTTGGTCTTTCGAAGAGTTGGCATTCCTATCAGGACTCCGTAAATGGTCGGGAGAAGTTGCCAGGATGGGAAAGACTATGGTCAGATCTTGTGCAGGAGGAGATCAGGCGGAGTACCAGGGACAGATCTTCGTCAAAGGGAGCTGATGAAGAGAATTGTGCTTTGGCTGCCAAAGCAAAGAAGGGGAAGAACAAGAAAGCTTCTCAGTCTGGTGCGAAAGGCAAGAAGCAGGATATGTCCAAGGTGAAGTGTTTTCACTGTCACCAGCACGGACACTATGCCACTAATTGTCCGCAGAAGAAGAAGAACAAGCAGGTTGCTGGATCTTCAGCAGGAGAGGCTCTAGCCTCACAGTTTGAGCTTGATTTTTCATTGATCGCATGCTTGGTTTCAAGTGTGATGGGATCAGTGTGGTTCTTGGACAGTGGTGCGTCTTTTCACATGACGGGAGATAGAGATTTGTTCTCTGATCTGGAGGACAAAGATCTTGGAGTGCACATCGAGATGGGCGATGATGGTAGATACAGTGCGACCGGTATCGGTACCATTTCCTTTGAGAGGGAGTCTGGTAAACCCTTTGTATTGAAGGAAGTCATGCATGTTCCAGGATTGAAGAAGAATCTCATCTCAGTGGCGATGTTAGAAGATAAGGGGTATGATGTTGTTTTCAGCGAGGGAAAGGCTTTCCTGCGCAGCAAGACAACTGGTGAGACCCGGAAGATAGGGGTTCGAGTGAGGAACCTTTATCAGTTGCATGTAGATGGATGCGCAGCAATGGCAGGCAAGGCAGAAGGATTGGTGAGCCAGGATGATGGCGAGTTGTGGCACAGGAGATTGGGTCACCTTCACCATGGAGCCTTGAAGATACTGCAGCAGATCACTACAGGGCTTCCTAAAGGCACATTTGTGCAGTCAGATCAGTGCAAGGGGTGTACTTTGGGGAAGTTTGTGAAAGCCACCTTTCACGAGAAGGATAGTCGTGCCACGATGATCCTTGAGAGAATTCACACAGACGTGTGTGGACCTTTCTCAGTTGCTTCGACAGCAAAACACAGGTATTATGTGATTTTTGTTGATGATTTCTCTCGTAAGTGCTGGATCTTCTTCATGCAGAAGAAGAGCGAGACATATTCAAAGTTCTGTGAATTCAAAGCACTGGTCGAGAAGGAGTTGGGGAAGAAGGTGAAGGCTCTTAGGAGCGATAATGGTGGTGAATACATCTCGGACGAGTTCAAGGATTTCTGCAAGACAGAAGGGATTCGTAGAGAGCTCATAGCTCCCCATAACCCACAGCAGAACGGGGTAGTTGAGCGGAAGAACAGAACGATTGTGGGTGCTGCACGGGCAATGTTGCATGATCAGGGCCTACCCCTTCACTTGTGGGCGGAAGCATGCAATACAACAGTTTATGTGCAGAACCGTTGTCCTCATAGGATACTTGGCATGAGTACACCTGAGGAGACTTATTTTGGTAAGAAGCCTGATCTTTCTCATTTGAGGATTTTTGGTGCTAACGTTTAATGCATGTGACGAAGGATGCCAGGAGGAAGTTGGAGTCGACCGCAGAGGTTGGGATATTTGTGGGGTACACTAATACGCCCCACAACTATCGTGTGTATTTGCCAGACAGTGGTAAAACTGTTGTGCGACGGGATATAAAATTTCAGGAGGAGAAAGCCATGAAGTGTTCGCTTGAGAGGGAGCTACACTTGCATGCAGATGAGGAGCTATTAGTTCCTAAGGATGAGCTTCAGGACGAGGTTCATGGAGTGGAAGAGACCACTCATGCAGCGCCAACCATCAGAGGGCGAAAGCGCTTGACAGAAGTTGAGCGACTGGCTCAAGATGCAGAGAAAGTTGTAGGACCACCTACAGCCCAACGCAGGCAGAGACAGTCACCTGATCGGTACATTGGATACATGGCTCTTATGAGCAAGTGTGTTGTGACTAAGCCATCCTCTTTCGAGGAAGCTGTGGAGGATCTCGCATGGGTAGACGCCATGGTGGAAGAGTATGATTCTATTGTCAGAAACAGTGCATGGGAGATTGTTCCTAGACCGGAAGGGAAATCAGTGGTGGGTTCGAGATGGATCTACAAAGTTAAGCAGGCAGCTGACGGGAGTGTGGAGAAGTACAAGGCAAGATTTGTTGCCCGAGGCTTTTCACAGATTGAGGGGATCGATTATGAGGAGACCTTTGCACCTGTCGCAAGGTATTCTTCCATACGGACGATTCTTGCTCTCTCAGCGCAGATGGGATGGCACATTCATCAGATGGATGTGAAGACTGCGTTCCTCAACGGAGTCATTGAGGAGGAGGTGTACATTGAGCAACCCGAAGGCTTTGAAGTCTTCAGCAGCGAGTCGCATGTGTGCAGGTTCAAGAGAGCGCTGTATGGGTTGAATCAAGCATCAAGTGCTTGGTACACACGGATAGACAGTTATTTCATAGGACTTGGATTCTCCAAGAGCGAGGCGGATTCGAACCTATACCAGATTGTGGTGGAGGGTAAGTTGCTTATCATTGTACTGTATGTTGATGATTTGATTCTAACGGGTGATGAGCTGTTGATACTGTCATGCAAGAAGGATCTTGCTACAGAGTTTGAGATGAAGGATTTGGGCCTCCTTCACTATTTCCTGGGATTGGAAATATGGCAGTGCAGTGGTGGACTGTTTGTTTCTCAGGGCAAGTATGCTCGGGAGATACTGGAGAAGTTCAACATGCATGGCTGCAAGCCTGTTGATACTCCTCTTCCTGGAGGTTGGAGGAAGGAGGATTCCACTTCGGGAGAAGAAGTGGATGCCACTGTTTATCGACAGTTGGTGGGGTCGCTGATGTATTTGGTCAATACACGACCTGATATATGCTATGCAGTTAACCAGCTTTCACAAGCTATGGTTAAGCCTACCAAGCTCTTCTGGAAGGCGGGAAAGCATGTATTGCGCTACTTGAGAGGCACATCTGGATATGGTTTGTGGTACAGACAGGAGGATGAGGTGAAGCTATGTGGCTTCACGGATGCAGATTGGGCAGGGAGCCCAACAGACAGAAAGAGCACATCAGGAGGGGTCTTCAGTATTGGATCGACAACAGTTTCTTCGTACAACAGGAAACAGAGATCCGTGGCACTTAGTTCAGCGGAGGCCGAGTATATGGTAGCAAGTTTGGTTGCATGCGAGGCTATATGGATGAGGAAGATCCTAGTTGGTTTGTTCGGTTCTCATTTGGATCCTACTGTGATTTACTGTGATAACCAGAGTTGCATTAAACTCTCGGCTAATCCTGTATTTCATGATAGATCTAAACATATTGACATCAGGTACCATCATATCAGAGATTGTGTGCAGCGGAGGATCATGTTACTTTCGTACATTCCAACGGAGGATCAGGATGCGGATATTCTGACGAAGGCTCTCACCAGGAGCAAATTCGAGTACCACCGAGGCAGGATAGGGGTTGCTGATAATCCATATCTTGTCGAGAGGGAGTGTTGAGATTGCAACAAGATGATGGAGCTTCGTGAAAAGAGTCGCCTTCACTAAGTGGGCCCGCAGGCTATTTTTGGCGCAAGTCTATTTTTAGACTATGTCTATTTTTAGACACATGGATCATGTCTATTGATTGCAGGTTGCTGTTTATGGATGATTGATCAAGTTGGGAAAAAATAGTTGGACTTCTATTTTTGATGAAAGTGTGAGTGATCACAGTGTGAGTGATCAAAGTCTATTTTTAGACTGGCTGTCAAAAATAGAAAAGTCAAATATTATTATCTCACAATAATATTTGGACTATAAGCTTAATCTTATTCTCTTGGAGCACTTCAGTTTGAGCTACAGAGGTGGCACATGCAGCTGTCAAAAGGAAATACGCTTTTCTTATGAGTCAGTTGAGTTGTTGCATGCATGACTTCAGTTAGAACTCAATCAGTTGAGTTTGGTGGAGTTGATTGTGGAGTTGATGGAGTTGTGTTCAGTTTAGCTTTGTTAAACTGGTTGTATTTAGTCTAACTGGCAAATAGACTAGAGATGAGTTGTGTGAATTAGTTATTAATTAATTCACAAGTTATTAACTCATAATACAACTAATGAATACATCAGTTAACTCAGTTGCATGTCAGTGCATGTTCAGTTCAACAGGGACAGGTGGTAGAGAATCAGATTGCTATCAGTTGTGACTATAGTTGTGCACCAGATCTTGCACAATCAAGGGATTGAGTATGCCAATGAGTTTGCTCACGTATTTGCCCACATTATAGCTTGTGCTCACGTCCAACAAAGTGTGAGTGACTATTTTGCAGGTGAAAAACGAGTTTGGTGAGCCATTCTCATCAGTTCTTGAGCAGGTATTGAGCAGTGGAGGCAGGCAAGCAGTGGAAGAGATTTGGAGATCAGATCTGAGCTGTATTGTGTGTAACAGAGGTGGAGATACTTGTGAGAAGTATTATGCTGTGTAATGTTACATGGCTCAATCATTAATATACAGATAGTTGGGGTTTTTAGCGAGATGCTTTCCCCAGGATACATACTGTGTTAATGTGTGAATGCTCTTGATGTTTTATTGTTATTGATGCTGCTATATTGATTATCAACGTAGAGGAGCTTATGTATTGTGTATGTTTTCCGCAATAGTACATGATCAGGATAATCTCCATTGAATATGTGTTAAATTATTGAAAATTTCTACAGCGCAGAGGCTGAGGGGGGCAAAGGCAGGATCATGCAGAGGCCAGGAGGGCTAAATCAGTTGACTAAGGAGGATGATTTTCCGGTGCCGGGATTGCGTAGAGCCTAGGAGCTCTAAAATTTAGTTTGTTGGGGTTTAGGAGGCTGTGGGTAAGTTTAAGAGTGGAGTTGGTGGGGTACTGTAGTCAGAACAGTACCTAACAGGGCAAGGCCAAGGTAGAGGGAGTTGCTGCCGAGGTGGATTTCTAGCCAAGGAATCCATATCAGTGTTGCAGTTGCATAGATGATTGGAGAGGGGCATCTCGACATTGGCAGAAGGGTTTCCAGGAGGGAAATCGAGGCTTAGAGGAGTCATACCGAGAACTTCCAAGAGGGAAGTAGAGGAGCAACGAAATGACACTACCCAGAGTAAGAGACCAGGATAGACTGGACAGAGCCTCAAAATTCGTAGTCTGGAAGGCCAGAATCTTATTCGTACTAGACAGGAATTGTGTCAAGCACTTCGCCTTGAGGACAGTAGCTATCCTAGTTGACCCGGCTGATAACGACAGGTACGAGGATGTAATGGCGAGGGCTAAGAGTATCATCCTTGATGAGGTCAAGGATCATATAGTACCACATGTTACCAAGAAGAACATGACACAAGAGATGTGGGATGCCCTGACCAAGTTGCATTAGCATACTTCTGTGCAGAGGAAGATGCTACTAGAAAATCAGTTGCGATCATACCAGATGAAGAAGGGAGAACAAATTGACTCATTCCTCAGTTGATTAAAGGAGATCCAGGATCAGCTGACGTCCATAGGGGCAACACTGGATCCAGAATTGATGGTGAGAAAAACACGGAACACAGTCTTAGAAGATTGGGAGGTGTTTGTCCAGAGCATACTGGGTAGTGCGACCCTTCCAGATTGGGAGGAAATGTGGGCTATTCTTCTCCAAGAAGAGATCAGAAGGCTAAGCAAGGCAGGAAGAAGTGGTAAGGGGATTAGAATAAAAAGGAGGAGGAGGATGTTTCCCTAGCTTATGAGGGAAAGCAGGAGAAATGGAAGAAGAAGGACCTCTCCAAGGTCAAATTCTTCCACTGTGGGGAACTGGGTCATTATGCGACCTAGTGTTCAAGGAAGAAGAGTAAGGGAGAGGCCTCCGAGGCCAAGACAATGCCATCAAGGGCAGAGAAGGAAGTGGAGACAGACGATGACTGTGCCATGAGTACTCATGTGCCACTTCAGAAGAAGTGGGGAGATATCGAGCTGTAGTTAGACGAACTACAGGCAATGAGGGGTAGGATCCTCGAGGTACCCAACCTCTTAGATTAGACCTTGCTACGGGTGCCCTGAAGAGGAGTAGCATACTGGCGATGTTGGTAGAGACGGATGAGGATGGAGAGACAGATGGAGCTACAGTGCAAGATTCCCAAGACAACGCGAGGCTAATAGGCTGCAATAGTGCGAGAGGCACGAGAGTGTTGCACCAGTGCAAGATGGCATAGAGAGGTGTGCAACGATGCAAGATACATAGAATTGTTGCAGTAGCGTAGAGGTCAGAGAGGGAGCACTTGTCAGTGACAGAGGGAGCTTCAGCATCATGAGTGTTTCTAGCTTGATGGAGATGTCAGAGTTGGGAGATTAATTACTTACTTCTCAGTAACTAAGTTGTAGTGTAGCAATTAGCAGTGATGGTGCTATGGGAAGCACGATGAAGCATGTTGAGAGGGGTTGTAGTGCAGATGCAACAATGGGCAGCAACACAGATGCAGAGGGAGTTGCAGTATGGATGCAGTAGTGGCAGTGGCAGGGCCATGGGTAGCAGTGTAGAGGATGTTGGGTGGCAGGCCTAGCATCAGCAGAGGGACCGATGCCGGATGATCAAAGTGATGCTTAGTGAGGAGTATTACTAGAGCACATTCCTCGCTAAGAGGGAGTGTTGATTTGGGGTCGAATCGGATGTGTTCTAGCCACAAAAATCGGTGGAGAGGCTAAGGCATATGGGATATCCAATACCCAGAAAGGGTTTGGGAAAATTCTAAATATTTTGGGAGATATTAAAATAATTAATATTTTTAATGGAGTCCCTAAGTCTAAACTTAGGGAAAATAAAATATTAATGTGAATTAATAAAAAACTGTGTTAGAATGGTCCAAAAGTCAAGGATCAAGCCAGATCTAATCTTATCCATTGATTAGGGACTTAATCTCGGTCGTTGCTTTGTCAACGAGAAAAGTATAAGAGGACGCTTGAGGGTCACTTGGAGAACACACTAAGAGATCAAGATTTCGACTTTCTGGGGTTGGGTTTGCTGAGAAAGTTGAGAGAGTGATCAGAGTTGTAGCTGAGGGGTAGTAAATATAGAAGCAGAGAGGCAGAGAGACAGTACTGAGAGGATTAGTGCAAAAGTCGGGAGAGAGGGATGTAGAGCCAGCTAGGGCCCATGTAGAGGCAGCCAGGAGCTGCGCAGTGCCTTAGAGAGCCAGCATGGATGACAGAGAGGGCTAGAGGGCTAAAGAAGTGCCTCTAGAGGCTGATGCAGGGCCAAAGAGAGGTTGACATAGTCCCTAGAGGCTGACGTTGGGGTTTCGTGGGGTAGAATGGAGTTGTGGAGCTGCCAGAGTGTTTATCTAGGGTTTCAGTCGGAATATCTACTTCTAAGTAGAGAGGTACTATTGCCAAGAGTTTTCTCTATTGGGTATGCTGAATTTGGCACCCAGATTGTATTCTAAAATTGCTTAATAAATCAAACCCTCAGATAGCTGCACTGGTTTTCCCGCATTGGGTTTTTCCAGGGACATTAGTCCAAAAACAATGGTGTCACTTGTGTGCTTGTTTCTATTTCCTTTAGTTGATTATTTGTAATGTGTTGAGCATGTACTTGTATTTATTTCTAGTATTTACGTGGTAAATAACTTGTTAATTAACAGAACAAGTAGGTAGGAATAAATCAGTAAACTGCATGAAGGGTTTCTAACGTGTCAGACTTAGAAATTCCAACATTGAGGGCTAACATTATAGAAGTAGCTTGAGCTAAATATTCTACAATATTGTAATTTTGAGCAGCTTGATCATGTGGACTAAAGGATGACTTACGAATAACACCCTTTGGATGCGGTCAAATCACTGTGTCCTAATTTGGTCGCTCAATTGGGAGAGGAACAAAAGTACGCAGAGTAGATGTGAAAGGTTGATGAGGAACACTTCTACTAGGAGGATCATAGTCTTTGGATCGTGTTGACACCAAAACTGTCTCTTCACACACGAGTATGTCAAAAGATCTTTAAGGGCTAGAGGATTGATTTTTCACAAAATTTGAGTTTTCTAAGTAGGAAAAGGGTCCATCAAAACAATAGGTGTGGTTAAAGTTCCTTTGACAAAAAAAATGATGTCAGCATGATGTGGACAATTCATAGTATAATGATCCTTGTCAAAAATGCGACAAGGATATTAGGGTTTACACTTTCGTGTTTCCTTAGAATTTGAGTTTTAGTGGTTTTCTTGAATTTTGTTTAGCTTTGGCTTTTCCCTTTTTCTTACTTCCAGGTTGCTTATATTTATTGGTCGATGTGGAATGAACTACATTAATCTCAAAATTTTGAACAAGAGTAGTAGTAGGAGGGGTATAATCTTGAACCGTAATTGTCATAATAGATTTGGGGTTTGAATGAATAGATGTTTTACTTATGGACTACTGACTAATAGAACCAATCACACCATTAACTACGTGAGATTACATAGAAGGTAATGTAGTGGATTATTTGATGGGCGACGAGCATGAAGAATAACATTGTATAATGTGCAAGATTGTGAATATATAAGATCTAGATATATAGCACGAGCAATAACTTACTCTTCAATAACAACACCACCCATGGCAACATTGCAAGAAATAAGAGGAAGTTACGACTTTGTAAACCAATCTGCCAATAATTTGTCTGGGATAGAGGCTTTAATTAATCGACATCATTGTCTCCATTCATGAATGTGATATGAAATATGTGTAGACGTACATTGTCATAACAAAGTGAAAATCTCAATGCCACTTTCATAATGAATTGACAGTCGAAAATGAGTTAAAAATGTTGTAACCAACGTACAAAAGTCAACAAAAAATGTTCATGGTAATTGAATGTACCACTTAGCTACACTACTAGTAAGAGTGTGCTAGAAAAGACATAATCGAATGGAATCACCATTTAAAGAGTTCGAGGAACACCATAAATGATAAGTCATAAAATGGTTTGACGAGTTTTTTCTAGGCTTACCATCAAATTTGGGAAATATCACTTGGTAATTTGGTAGGAAATACTATAATAATGGATACTGAAGAATAAGATCATGCCGAAGAATCTAAGGCAAGATGACATTAATGATTCTTTTATCTATGATAATTGATTGTGATGTCTTTTTACTTATTATGATTGTGTTCTTATTATTATTATTATAGTGTGTTATTCAATCACCAAACAACTACCAAAACAAGAATATCAACAAGATACAAGTACACAAGACTTAGGCTCCAAGCAAGGGAAAAACCTCTCCTCTTGAGAGGAAAACCCTTCAATATCTTCTTATAGATTCATTATTGACGAATTCCAATACCTTTGATCAACACTGAAGCCCTTCCAAGACTAAGATCAACTTCTCAAGAATGTGCTTGCTTCATTGCTTTCCAAACCTAGCAGAATATCTTCTGGCAACACTAATTCAATCTCCAACCTCAACTTTTTGGCCCTAACTACAAATCTGCAACTCCGGCCCCTCGAAAACAGCTTCTACTTCCCACGTGTCAACTAGAACTGCTTCTTCTTTGCTTCCAGCTGCATCACTTGACCTTATTTGTCTTATGGATCTAAAAGGGTACTTTGTTGGCCCTTCTTTCAACTCTTTTTCACTAGATGGAACCTCCATAACGAATCCTTAGCCCGACAACAAAAACCCTAGTGAAAAACTGTAGAATTTCATCCCTCTTCTTCTCACGTGTGGAGAGAAAGAGAGAGAGAGAGGAACACAAAACACCTTTTCTCCTTCTTCTGCCTTCTTCTGCCTTCTTCTCTTGCTCTTTTATGCTTCTTCCTTCGCATGAGAGAGAAAGGAATGAGTGTGTCCAAATGAGGTCGAATTGTCTCCTATATATAGGTCTTGCATGGGTATGAATTCTAGCTTCTAGGCCGACTTGGTCTTCGAAGGCTCAATAAAATAAAAAAATAATTCTTTTTACAATTTACAAGATGTCCGATGGGGTCTTCATATTATGACAATGTCCCTATTTGACTTCTTGGCCTAGGACAATCCTAGAAGCACTTTCAATTAGTGCTTGACCTATAAAACAAATTTCTTGGGAAAGAAACCCAAGCTCAATAATAATAATAATAATCATTTTTCTTTCTTTTTCAAAATACAAGAATCAAAAGTACATTTCATATTTATGAAGACCGAACCTAGTTACACTTTCTTCAACACTCCCTCTTAACTAGGGAGGTATTCATAAATGGCACATGGCTATTATCAATACTGAACAGATCTCATAAGAAGAGTCAAACTAGTAATCATCTGTATAGCATCATGATAACCAACATTGTCACATAGCAAGGCCTTAACTAACAAATCTATCTCTCAATAGATCAGAGCACAATGTTGGCGAGACCAATGATTATAAACACCTTCATCATTGTCTCTCAAGGTACATACCCACCCAGGTGTTCACCAAGTATGACCTTCTAGGACTATTCTTATCTTGGGTCCCCAACCCTCAAAGAATATTGGTCATCTTGCCTACTCTTTTCTTGGATGTCCTACCACATCTTCAAAGAGTATCAGATGGTAGATGATTACTCAGTCCTTCATTATTTCTTCAAAATGAAGACAAGAATGATGTGTCTATCTCTCCCTCTCAACTAGGGAAGATATGTCAACCAATCCAATCTTGTTCCGAAAATAAACAAGCTTCTTATTGGGAAGAGATTTTGTCAAAATATCAACAGTTTGATCATTGGTGGGGATATACTCTAGCTTCAGTACACCATCTTGTACCAAATTTCGAATGTAGTGGTACTTGTTGTTTATGTGCTTCATATTTCCATGAAATACCAGATCCTCAGACAATCTTATACAACTGGTATTATCACAATGTATTATGGTAGGATCCAACGGTCCTACAAACAGATCAAATAACATATTCCTTAACCATACCTATTCCCTACTCACTTCACAGGTTGCAATGTACTCAACCTCAACACTACTCAAAGTCACTGTCTTTTTCTTTCTTCTCATCCAAGAGACCATGGAGAATCCTAAGCTAAAACATCCTCTTGTAGTGCTTCTTCCATTCTTTTCACTACTTCCCCAATCGGAATCAGTAAATCCTTCAAGATGAACATCTTTTCCTTTTTCATACTTCAGACAGTAATGGACGATTCCCTAAAGATATCTTAGTATATGCTTGGCAGTTATCCAATGATCATGTCTTGGATCCATTTGAATTGACTGAGAACATTTCCTGCAAAACATATGTTTGACCGAGTATTCACTAGATACATTAGGGAGCCAATCAGTTGTTTGTACTTAGTAGGATCCACGAGACTAGATTTACAATTCCTTAACATTTTCAAGTTTGTGATCATCGGAGTTGTCATGGTTTTGCATTCCATCATATCAAACCTTTTCACTAGCTCCATCACATACTTACCTTATCCCAGGAAGGTTTTATTATGTTCATGCCAGACTTCCAGTCCCAGATAATAATGCATAAGTCATAGATCCTTCATATAGAATTCAGATGCCAACATTTTCTTACACTCTTGAATTCTTTCTTCATTACCAGTTAATAAAATATCATCTACATATAGAAGAATGATGACAAGTTCGACGTTCTCTACTTTGACGTATAGATTGGGATTTTCCGTGCTTTTCCTGAAACCTAACCTTTGCAAGTATGCATCCATTCTAGCATACCATGCCCTAAGAGCTTGCTTGAGGCCATAAAGTGCCTTCTTCAACCTGCAAACATGAGTTTCTCTATCCTTTACCTCGAATCCCAATGGTTTCTCTATGTATACTTCTTCATCTATGGCACCATTCAAGAATGTTGTTTTGACATCCATTTGATGTACCTTGCATCACATTGATGTTGATAGAGATATCAGAGATCGAATCGTGGTATACCTTGCTGTGGGAGCAAATATCTCTTCATATTCAATGCCTTCTTCCTGAGAGAAACCTCGAGCCATGAATCTAGCCTTGAATTTATCTATGCTTCCATCTGCAACATGATTGAGCTTATACAACCACTTAGAGATTACCACTTATTTATTTTCCGGTCTTGGGACAATTTCCCAGACTCCATTCTCCAAAATAGATTGGTATTCCTCATTCATTGCATTCTTACATTCTTGGTGTTTGGCTGCTTCGTCAAAAGTGGAAGGTTCATCTTCAATGAGCTTCGACATGTATGTTGCATATCCTGAGTATATTTTCAATTTCTTGTTCTTCCTGAATCTTCCTCTTGCGGTGTGACCTTCTGCTTCTTGAAGTGTAGAAGTTAACTAGTTAGGTCTCTTTCTTCTTTTAGGGAGAGATATTAGTTCACTGGGACCTTCTTCTTCACGATGAGAGTCTTCTTATTCCATATTCGCTTCTTCCTCAAACATAGGAAGATCCTCCTCATTAGAATCAGATGGCAGATCTTTAGATTTGTTGAAGGCAATGCTCTCATAAAAAATTACATCTCTACTTACTTCTATTTGATGTCCTTCCTTTATGTAGATCCTGTAAGCCTTGGAATAGTTGTTATATCCAACAAATATTCCTTTCTTTCTTGCAGGATCTAGATTGTCTCTTTTGCCCTTGGGAATGTGATTATATATACGACACCCAAATATCCAAAGATGGTCAATATTTAGTTTCTTCCTAGTGAAGACTTCTTCTGGAGTTATATTGCCAAGTGACCTGTGAGGACTTCTATTTTGAATGTATACTGCAGCCTTTGTTGCTTCTCCCCATAGGAATTTCGGTAGATCTTGATCATGGAGCATAGCCTTGACACTTTCTTCTATAACTCTATTCTCATGTTCAGTTACCCCATTCTACTCGGGATTGTATGGAACCATAGGCTCCCTCTTAATCCCAACCTCCTTACAGAAAGAAATGAGTTCTTTGGAATTATACTCGCCTCCGTTGTCTGACCTTAGAATCTTTATCTTTCTTTATGTAAGATTTTCTACCTTTGCCTTGAATTCTTGAAATTTTGTGAATAATTCATCCTTGGATTTAAGTAAATAAACCCAAGTTTTCCTTGAGTGGCCATCAATGAAAGTAAAATAATGTAGATGACCTCCAAGTGATTTAGACATGGGACCACATACATCAGAATGGATGAGATCTAGAATCTCTTGAGCTCTAGATGTACTATTTGTAAATGGTTTCTTTGCATTCTTTCCCAGAGCACAGCCTTTGCAGACTCCTTCATAATCTTCTTTTAGATTTGATATTTCATTTACAATGGAGTTTAGAGTTGGCAAGATCTTGTAATGAAGATGGCCCAATCTTCTATGCCAAAGTTCACACAGACTTATCTCAATGTGGACAAGTGCTTGATTTAGAGGAGATGAGGGTCTATAGAGTCTTCCTTCTCAAACACCAATGGTCCTAGCTTTTTCAATGCTAGAATCTTTAGCCCAAACCATTACTTTACCATATATAAAAGGAACTATATCTCCTTTTTCTTCTAATGATGAAACAAAAATAAGATTTTTTCACAAACCTGGAACATATAAAATATTGTTGAGATGAATGTTACCTCCTCCTTCTAACTCAATTGATGTAGATCCAATGCCTTTTACTAGATAACTCTTCTTGTCACCAAGTTCCAAAGAGTATGAGGACTTGCCTTTGGATAGGGTTTTGAGTTGCTTGTGAAATCCAGTCATGTGTCTTGAAGCTCCACTATCTATCACCCATATATTTTCATCTTGAAATGTTTTGGTGAGGGATGAGAACAATCCTTCATTCTTTGAATATTTGAGATCTTTGGAAGAGAAGAGACTATTCCATATTACCTTGAAAATTTGCTTGATGAGATTTGCTAATGATGAACACTTCTTTATAGTAGGGTTGATCTTCTTCATGCCTTGTGCAAACCATAACTTTGATACCATGTTGAAGAATCTAAGGCAAGATGACATTAATGATTCTTCTATCTATGATAACTTCTTGTGATGTCTTTTTACTTATTATGATTATCTTGTTCTTCTTATTATTATAATGTGTTATTTAATCATCAAACAACTACCAAAACAAGAAGATCAACAAGATACAAGTACACAAGATGTAGGCTCCAAGCCAAGGAAAAACCTCTCCTCTTGAGAGGAAAAACCTTCAATCTCTTCTTATAGATTCTTTATTGACGAATACCAAGACCTTTGATCAACACTGAAGCCCTTCCAAGACCAAGATCAACTTCTTAAGAATGTATTTTCTTCACTGCTTTTCAAACCTAGCATAATATCTTTCGACAACACTACTTCGACCTCCAGCCTCAGCTTTTCGGCCCTAACTGTAGATTTGCAACTTTGGCCCCTCGACAACAACTTCTACTCCACACATGTGGACTAGAACTGCTTCTTCTTTGTCTCTCGCTGCCTTGCTTGAACTTATTTGTCTATTGGACCTAGAAGGGAACTTTGTTGGCCCTTCCTTCAACTCTTTTTCACGAGATCAAACCTCCACAACGAAACCCTAGGCCGTAAGTAGAAACCCTAGCGAAAAACTGCAGAATTTCAACCCTCTTCTTTGCACATGTGGAGAGAAAGAGAGAGAAAGGAACCCAAAACACTTCTTCTCCTTCTTCTTCCTTCTTCGCTTGCTCTTTGCTACTTCTTCCTTCACATGAGAGAGAGAGAGAGAGAGGAATGAGTGTGTCCAAATGAGGTCGAATTGTATCCTATATATAGGTCTTGCAGGGGTACGAATTCCAACTTCTAAGCCGACTTGACAGGCTGACATGCTGACTTGGTCTTGGAAGGCTCAGTAAAATACAAAAATAATTATTTTTACAATTTACAAGATGCCCGATGGGGTCTTCATATTATGACAATGTCCCTATTTGACTTCTTGACCTAGGACAATCCTAGAAGCACTTTCAATTAGTGCTTGACCTATAAAACATTTGTTTTGGGAAAGAAACCCAAGCTCAATAATAATAATAATAAACATTTTTCTTTCTTTTAAAAAATAGAAGAATCAAAAGTACATTTCATTTTTATGAAGATTGAACCTAGTTATACTTTCTCCAACAGATCATTCATAAGCCATGATAGGTATGGTAAGTCTAAAGTCACAAGGAATGGCAACTTCATATTAGAATAAGGTTGTGAATAAGTGAGATATTAGTAACCAACTAATGAATTAATTGTGATATGGGATAACAGGCCCCATAAGGCATCAGTTCCAATATCATAAGTGCTTGTCCATATGAACGACCACGAATTTGATTAATTACTCTACGCGCTTTATGAGCAGACATACGTATATTTCTCGCCAAAGCTCGTATCTCTGGACCTGGACTCAATTTAATTGTTTTAAATTGTTACATAAATTATCGACCGAAGTTGGTAAACTTGTGAAGTGCAAGTGCACTATATATGCTAGAAGTCCTTTTTATTAAATCAGATTATTAATGTGCATGATTGAGTTATTGAAAATTACTTCTAAGGATGTTTTTTATTCCTATCTTACTCTTCAAAGAAAATGAATTTAACAAATTAAATATTCCTAAAATTTCCTCACTCCTTTCTAATGAAATAAAAAATGCTCTTCACACTTGCAAAATGAAACTTAAAGCAAACTCACACTATCTTATTAAGAAAACTTAACTAATCTATTGCAACATAAATTTAATCTAAAAGCAGAATTATTCATCTAACATTCTAACAACCCTTTGCATAAAAACCAAAAAATGAAATTAACTTCTATTCAAAATGAAAACCACACATTTACTTATTATCAATCACTCATGCTTTGAAATGAAAAGCAACATGAAATCACACTTTCTTTGAAATGAAATACTGTAAAATGAAACTATAAAGAAATATAACAAGCTCTGAAATGAAACACTCTGAAATCATAAAGAAATTTATGAAAAGTGATTACACTAGCATTAACATCATTATAAATCAACTTGAAAAAGGAATGATCAATGAAATATTGCTATCGCTATCTGATTGAAATCAAGACTGCAAAACGATTCTAAAACGTATGAATAACTGCAACAAACGATAAAGAAAATATATGAAAATGCAGACTCTTCACTGTTTGGAGGGGCCCTCCACAAACAGGCGGTCATAAAAATTCAATCGAATAGTCAACTACACATCAAAACTTCAAAGGACTTTCTTCATTAACAAAGTAAAAACATAGTCTTAAAACATCACTATCGCATACATAAATTAACCTTTTGTTCATGTTTGTTGCACGGTATTTATAAAAGCCCGTGTCAATAACTGTTCAAGGATTTTATGCCTACCTTAGCTAACAAAGTTCTAAATTAAGCTTCTAACAACTATCAAGATATCGTTGCTCACGATTTGCTATTTTGCAAAGCAAATCGTGAAGTGCAGGAATATTAGACTCTCGCTCGCCTGTTCAACAACCAAGTTGAATTTACCATTTGACCATGCAATCAAACAATCCTTTGATGATCTAGTTCAGATGCATAGGAGGAAATCGTTAAAGGGATCAATCTCCACTCGTCCATATCTTTCTCCTCTTAGTTGGCACCTCCAATCCTGGTAAACCATGGAATCGACTACAAAAACAAAGATTAGCTGCATAATCGTGCGAATTCAGTAGCCAATACAAATATTAACTCAATAATAAGGCACATTATTAAATATGAAAGACAAGAGAATTAAATAAATTACCATGTCAAAAACCTTGTAGTTTGATGCCTATTGAGTTGATGATGATGGTCAAGGAAAGGAAAAATAGGTAAGGGAGAGTGTCAAAATGAAGCAATCATGAGGCTCAACATTCCCCTACATAGAGGCCATTGCATGTCCTCATGCAAAAATTCAAAATTGGAAGTATTTCTTTGCCACCACTCTCTCTCAGAAACTTGGGCCAGAACATCCAAGTTTGTCCTCTTATCTTCTTTCTTGCAACTGTCATTTTGGGCTTCTTCATCAAAATCCTGCATTTTAGATTCATGACCTTCCTTTTTAGAGATTCATTATTTTTCTTTAACTTCTTATTCTTTTCATACCATAAGCCCGTATATAAAAGAATGTAATCATTCTGAGTCCTTTGTATCTCATTTTGCATTTTTAATGTTTCATGTTCCTTCTTCAAATGTCTATTCAGTGTCTCCAACCCAAAGAATTCTTGTTTCAGAGTTTTCACGAGTGGAGGTTCTTGTGGGCTGTTAGATTGGATTTCTTTTTCATGGACTGTAGAACAAGATGCCTTTTCTGCGGCTCTCCTCTCCTGAGATTAAATGTAGTCATAGATTTCTTACTGTACTGGATCTATTTTTGGTGTTCTTCGGCTTGGGCTATGAATAGGTGAGATGACAGTAGGTGATGGAACTTCCATTTTCTCTTCTTCCTCCAAATTAACAAAATTTGTAGATTATTGAGATGGCTTTTGATTAAGCCTGACACTTCTTCTTATAATTGATGGAAGATGGTTTTTATTTTTAACTATTTTCTTCTCTCTTTTAGCTTCCTATGTTTTCTTGGATGCGATTTCTTCCTTTTTACTGACTTTCTTTCTTCTAACATATTTCCTTTTAAGGCTTCCTAAAATTTCTGCAATAGGAGTCTCATCTTCTAACTGTTCTTGTAGTTGTTGTTGAGGTAAGTTTTTAATAGGATTCTCAGATATTCTCTTCCTTCCTCTTTTTTCTTTGCTACTGCTAGGTGGCTCTTGATCCTCCTCCTTAAAATGATTTCTAACTAGGAAGCTATCCCAATTATCTCCTAGTATTTCAAGATGAAATTCAATGAGTATTTTTATAAAGTCATGGTGATACATGGTGTTTTCTATGAATTGAATCCTTTTCTGAACATTCCCAACCATTTTCCTTAAGCTATTTAGCAGAAAATAAGGAATATTGATTTCATTCTCTTCGAGAAAATCCATCATCAAACGAATGTGGTAAAAGAACATACAACCAAATCTTCCTTCACAGGTGACAAATTTCTGAATTACTAGCAACGAATTTATCCATTTACCCTTAAGTGTTGTACTGGGAATTCCTTTCTTAAAAATACTGATATCCATACGTGGGTTTTTCAAGGAAGTCTTCCATTCTTCTCCTTCAATGCACCATGTTCTTAAACCATTTCTCTCTGACTCTTAACATTCTAGTCGCTTCAGCAATAAGAGATTCTGTCATACAAACTTGATGTCTCCAATTTCAACCTTTACGCCATCAAAAGCTCTAGCAAATGATTTGGTTACTTCCTTGTTCAAACCATCAAACTTTTCCATTAACTCTAGCCATTGTGTTTTCTACAACATCTCCTTCACATCTGGATAACCTTCCATGAATTTTCTTCCATTTGGTTATGTTCTTACTATGACGACCATGGTTGAGAATTTTTACCTCAAAATTCACTTCTTGACAGGGTATGAGTTAGGGTTTTGGGATAATGGCTTTAGTGAGAGTATAAATGAGAGAGAGGGGAAAAACAAGTGAAGTGACCATTAGGGTATGAATGTTGAGCGATTTCAATAATGAATTCGGAATTTGAGACAAGTGTTGTGTAATGATGAGGGATGAATGGGTGATTTACGACTTTTTATTTGATATGACAAGATATTTTCATCTCACTTTCAACAATGATGGTTTTTGAACCGACGATATATCGTCCATATAATTCATACACTAATGTTTTGACCCTTATTATTAAATTAAATATTTTCATACCTTTTGAATTGATGATTCTAACATTTGATTGCTCTTTTTTTGTATTGCCTTCAGGTGCTTCTAAGGATGGATTTGATCATTTCTTCAATTGCTCCAATTAGTAGTCCCTGTCAAACATCAGCTGTAGAATTCTGTCAAAGCTACAGATTCTTAGCAATTCTGTAGCTATTTTATTTTAGAAATAAAAAGAGGGATAAAAAGAAAATGGTAATGGGATAGAAAATTTAGGATTCCAAAATTACTTGGTTTTCACCCTAAATTTTCTGCATAAACATGCCAACTGGAAAGGAAAATCCTTATTAACCAACTAGAAATCAATGTTGTCTTGCAAATGTTTGATAAAATCCTCCTTTGTTAATGGCTTATGATATATTCTTAATCGATGACCATTCACAAGAAAGGTGATCCTCTCTTCATTAATAGTTATGATCTTAACTGCACCATTATCAAAGATCGTTTCAATCTCATAGGGCCCAAGCCAATGAGTCTGAAATTTCCCTTGGAAATCTTTGAACTTTGAATCAAAAAATAATGCCCAATCTCCTGGCTGGAACTTTCTTTCTTTGATATATTTGTCATGCCATCTAGATCTCTATTGTTGAACTAGATTGGTTCTTTGGATTGCATCTTGTCTTATCCCATCAAGTTCATTTAGCCGCTCTATTCTTTGTTTTTGTGCTTCTATAAGATTAGGACCCAATTTAACTACTGTCTTGAAAGTTTTTAATTGAAACTCAATAGGAAAAAGGACTTGCTTCCCCTAAACAAGTTCATTGGGAGTATGCCCTATAGTGTTTCTCCATGTGGTACACTATGGCCATAAAGCTTCTGGAAGCTTTTCTGCCCAGTCTCTTCTATGCAGATGCACAATTTTGGTGAGAATTGCTTCAATTTCTTTATTGGTGGACTCCACTTTTCCATTTTCTTATGGATGGTATGGAGTGGACTTCTGATGTTTGATTTTGTACTCCTCCATTATCTTTTGTACCAAATTGGATGTGAATTGAGTATCTTGATCTGTTACAATTTCTGTTGGGACACCAAAACGAGTAAATATATCCTCGAAAAGAAATGAAACTACATCATTTTTAGTAGCAACAGGAAGTTCTTTAGCTTCTACCCATTTTATAACATAATCAGTGCAAATAAGAATGTACCTTTTCTGTCTCGATGGTGGATTGATTGGACCAACAAAATCCAGAGCCCATTTTTCAAAAGGTTCAATAAGTACCTAAGGTTGTAGAGGCATTTCATTAGAGGGAACATGTTTCTCCATCCTTTGACAACTATCACATCTCTTGACATACTCCTTGGCATCCTTAAAAAGGGAAGGCTAATAGTATCCTAAGAGAAGGAATTTGTAGGAAGTTCTTTTGTTAGCAAAGTTTCCTCCACATGGCTCATCATGACAAGCTTTCAATATCTCTAGTACTTCATCTTCTCTAACACACATTCGAATGATCAGATATGGCCCTGTTTTATACAATTATTCATTTATCCATGAATAAGATGCACTAATTTGAATTACCTTCCTTTTTTCTCGAGGAGATAAATATGATGGTAACTTCCCTATAGCCAACTAATTAGCAATATCTGCAAACCAAGGTGATTTAGTAGATACTGCAAAAAGATATTCATTAGAGATATTTTCTTCTACAAGTACATCATTCTTATCATTTTGAATCCTAGAGAAAAAGTAAGCAATTGTATTTTATTTCCCAGGTCAATCCAAAATAGCGATGTTAAACTCTCGTAACAACAACAACCATCTTGTAATTCTGCCATTAGTGACAAGTTTGTTCATTAAGTACCTAATTGTAAAATGATCTGTATGTACAAAGTTTCGTACCAAGTAATGTAATGTCTGAATTTATTGATGGCATGGACAACAACTAAAAACTCCTTTTCTGTTACAGCGTAATTTAAATTTGCAGGAGTCAAATTTTTACTGGTGTAATAAATAACATAAGGAGTTAAGTCCTTTTGTCCTAGTGCAGCTCCTAAAGTTATTATAAAAATCAATCTTAACATATAAACATATTATTTTAGGATTCTAGAAATATCATCATGATCTACCTTAAATTTTCATAGGTCAAATCTTGCTTAGAACTTTCAAACCTACTATTTTAATATTGTAGCAATCACACCAAACTTAGTAATACCGACTTATCATTATTTTAGTATTGAGGCAGTTGTCATTGAACCTCATAATGACGTATCACAAAAATATTCAACACAAATATGAGTCTTGACTTATTTCTTATTCCATTCCTATGGACAAGTCGTTCATATATATATATAGTTAGATATTTATATAAATATATATCATTGATTATAGAGTTATAAATCATTCCTCACATCTGTAAATGAAATTACATACCAAATTAATATACATACACACAATATCAATATATAATTTTAATCTACACAATAATATGGACATTGAAAAATAACATAATTTGAGTGCAAAGGAAAATCAACAATATAAATTCTAGAGTGAATAGGGCGTATGCACACAAAAATATACCTATCATGTCTCTAATGAAAATATCACATCTAATCAAATCATTTCATTTGGAAATCATATCCAGTGATGGTCTTGTATAAGGAGAACCTAAATTGGGCAGATTGGGATTGCCAAAATAATTTAGAGAATTTGGGCTAGTCTTGAAAACTACATGTAAGACCACAGTGTAGGCTATTAATAAAGGTCAAAGTAACAAGGATCATATAAATAAAAAGTTTATATGAAACCAAGTAAGCAATGGTAGCTATTTTTTAATAGATTTCTAAATCATGAGTTGAATAAGATGGGCATTATTTCATATAAGTCCACAAGGAGGGTTTGCAGAATTGACAAGTTAAAAGCCATCAACAATTATAGCAACAAACAAGTCATGCAAGTTACATTATCTTTGAAATATGCTAATTGTTCAAGTGGTCCAAAAGCTATATTTGATACCCTACTTAACAATACCTGAAGAATTTTGAAGCTGCACAAAGTTGAAATTTTGAAACTTGGTGAAGTTTAAATCGATGAGCACTGATTAATATTTAAGAATCCAAAAATTAGATTAGTTAATAAAGAGTTTACAAGTGGAATCTGACATTAAGTGCATTCTCACACACCTCGACAATTTTACATCTCGGTTGAATACACACTGGAACAAGCTATCCATAATTTATGGATTATTCTTGCCAATAATCTCATTGCCTTATTATGATCAGCTGTCGATGTTTAGGTTAGGTACGATAATTGATTATTAGTGCACCCTGGGATTTGAAAGTATACAAAATTATGACATTTCAATGTGACGGTTGTCTATGTTGAGTGAGCTAAATCCTGAAATAAACTACCTCTGGCAAAGAATTATAAATTAAATTAAGATCCAAGAATTGGACAATCCATGAGGTGATTATCGTTGTTTTCTCTGTAGCGAGCAGTGGAAGATTTTCATTTTTAGTGTCACTCACAATGTATTTTAATTCCAGGGTTGATTTCGTGGACACACATAGGCAGTTTATGATCAATTTATATTATTCCTAAGAATATAGTCGAAAGGGACAAGGTTGGCATGAAATATTGGTTATCAAAGTTGTTACGATGACCACAACCTTCGTAGAAATTAATATATAATACTGGTGTATACACAGTAGAAATTAATATATAATACTGGTGTATACACACACATCTCGCAATTCAAATATAGAGACACAAGACGAACAAGAATAAGTTAAATTTATCCACTGTAAATCAAATTACAGAGGTTGCATGTATCATGGAAATTCTCATTACGATTCATATCATTCTGGACACAAATTTACTTCAACTTTTGAAATTCACATAAAAAGATAGATGACTTATTTGGATGATTTTGCGACCAATTGAAGGAGGAACTTAGGCGCACCATCTACTCATAGGTCAGTTGCAATGTAAGCTTCTTGCAACGAACCACCCCAAGCCATATCCAAAGTCTGAAGAGGCAGAGACTTGATAAAGGACCTCCATCAATAAACAGAGCAGATGTGACGACGGAATGATGTGCAACATTATTCATCGGACTCAGGGAAGGGGATTGTTGGTGTGTATTGATCTAATGTTCTTACTGCTTTCTATGATTGAGTGGGGCTAGGAGGCCTTGACCCTTGTTATCCCTCCAAACTTCGAGGGATGAACATGTTGTCAGCATTCCCTCTTACGTTTTTAATTAAGTGCCCACCCTTGGTTTAATTAATAATTGATCATGTTTTTTTTTTTTAAAGAAAAAATCAAACTTTTTATTACCAAGATAAAAAGTTACATAGTATATGCTGAAGCATTCATTCGCTGTATGATTTGCAAATCATAGAGTTCACATGATGAGTAAACTCATTCCTACCCCAAAACATGAAAGAGAAAAACTACCAACTGAACAGATGCACAGGCCTCCTCATATATGAGGAATTGTAGATAAACATAGCATCTACGATTTCCCGGCTTGTGCCTGTCGAGATGGTGAACAAGAGACTAAAAACAAAAACCCCAGAGAGGGTGTTCCACTACAGGGGCAACTGAGATGATATTGGGGGGGTGGCTTTCAAGTTTTCCGCCCCTTTTTCTTCTCAACCTTGCGCCACTCTCCTTGGGACGACACCATGGGGACGAGCTGAAGTGGATTCCCATCACCTGATTGGGGGTTTTCCTTGTCTGAGTCAGAGGTATCTGGTGAATGTTGCCTTTTGGTTCCACTGATTTCCATTGAATTTGGCTTCTTTTCTGATTGCGTTTCTATAGGCTCTTGAGGGGGTGTCTTTTGTGATTCTGTTCAGTTATTCTCATTTGGGAGGGGTTCTTCCTCCTCAGAATCTTCCTCCTCTTCTGATTCTGGTGGATCAAACTTCCATCCCTTCCGCTGTTTGCCGGATTTCTTCTTCCTACGGCTGTCCTTTTTGTATTCTGGGCATGCATTTTGAAGATGTCCAGTTTGCCGACATATTCTACATCTGAACGCTGTATTTTCATAGTCTAATGACTGCGTCCAGCTGCGATCTTTGTGCTTCAATTTAATGCAGTCCGGTAGACCTTTGCTGAGGTCGACTTCCACACAGATACATGCGAAGGTAAAAATTCTTTCCTCCAGTCTTTGTGTATCCATTTTAATATATCTGCCAATGGTGTTGCCTATGCATTCCAGGATCCTTTGGTCCTAGAAATGTAGAGGAAGATTATGAAGGCGTACCCATACAGGCATCTTGGAAACAATGAAAGTGTTTGCATCGAACTCCGGGAACCAAGGAGTGATAAAGAGGCCTGAAGATCCCCAGAACCAAGGTCCCTCCTGAATCACAAGATCTCTGACCTCTGTTGTTTGGAACTTTACTATAAAAAACCCTTTGGAGCAAAGATGGATCTCACAGTCTAGAGCCCAGTGTGTGAAAATCCAATGGAACAGGTCAAAAGGTTTGGGCCAAAATCCGTTAAAACGACAAATAATGGCTTGTTTTTCATAGCTATTACATACCTCCTCTACTTTTGATATATCTATCGTTAGTTCTGGTGTATGCTGTAGTTGCTCCACTATGTATGGGCTAGGTTCTGATCCGGCTTGCTTTGGAGCTGCTGTAGAAGATTTCCCCCCTTGTAGAACATGCTTGTAAGATATTCCTTCACTTCTATGCTGCTGATGCGAATCCGGTTTGAGATTTGATTTGGACCCGCTGCCTCCTTCTGCTTGTTTACTGGTTGCTGCCCCTCCTCGAAGTCTCATATTAAGTATGATTGTAGATCTGGGCTTGATGTTGTAATATTTAATAGATCTGGAATCCTGTAGCGATTTGCCCCCATAAATTAAATGTTTTTGGTTAACCGGGTATTCAGTATGGATGGCAATGTTTTGCTTCAGATCTATAACACTGTCTGTAACCAAAGCCCAGAGCACTGTTGTTTTTCCAGTGGGGGTTTTAACAAATATTTGAAATCGATTAAATCTTATCCCATCAGAGCCAATACTGGCGATCTGAGGCCTTGGTTCAGTGTTTGTTAAATCGATTATATCTGTCTCGCTGGCCTTACAGAGATCGGGAAGGATCTTTTCATTCAGAGTCTTTTGCTTCCAAATAACAAGCTCAGTCATCTTCGAAAGCTCACGTGACCAGAAATCCGTTCTTTCCACTAAAAAAGGCTTTGATTGCTCCTGCCCGCATTGCCTTACACAGATCAAGAGATATCTTTGCACCGAACGTCCTTTGCTCCCTGGATACACGCTCGATTCTCTTCGCGGGCTCCTTCAGCCCATGCCGCTCCCGTGCATCTGACAAAACCCTGTCTGGCCTCTCTAGGTCAGCTATGACGGTCCCATCGACCCTTAACATATTCTGTTCAATTAATTCCAGGTCTGCCCTGCTTGCCAGATCTGACTCGATCAAATCTGCATCAGGTTTGTGGAGCAAGATCTGGTCGCGGTGCCAGATTTCCTTCCACCAAGGTGCGGGAATTGAGAAGTTTCCTGCCTCCCCGATGGTTGGGCACTTGCTCCTGGTCGTCGAAAGCCTGAGGCAACCGATCGCTGCCTTGATCTTATGAGCAAAGCTGTGGATCGGCCATATCTTGAGGATCTGCGCCCCTTCTGACCTGTGGAAAGAAAACACCGCTACAAAAAGGTTAGAATTTATTCCAGATTCAAACCCTAGCGCTGCAATCCCGAGATCTATTTCCCAAACAACATTAAATCTTCGATCTCATCCTGCGTATCTTCTTCCCTTCGCTTGCATAGAGTCCGCAATAGTGATCGCCTCGTAGTAGACGCCGAGGCTGTTTTACAGTCGTCTTTCATGTCTGATCTTGGATGCCTGCTCCCTCATCTTTACCATGTTGCTGCCATTGAACTCCTTTCGAGGTGATTCGAGCCAGGGGCCTCTAGATTTGACAAAGGAATCCCCAGGGAAGGGTTTCTTCATCGCTGGTTGGTGCTTTGTCAGTGCGAGCTCCATTCTGCCTGCAGCTTCTCGCCTTTCAATATCCAAAAGAGAAGCAATATTATTTAGATCTAATTCCGGTCTGTGTCGATGCTTGTCTAGCAAACCGTCCCATTATGTGCAATTTAATAATCGATCATGTCTTAAGCATAATTATAATTTAATATTAAAAGTTTTATATTTAAAAAATTTAGATATTTATTTTTAATAATTGCATTTAATTATTAATTTAGTCAATATAGGGGGTTGGCTTTTCTTAGTTGCACGAGGTTTACTATTTGACTTAGCGGATAATGGGACAAATTTTTAAGGCAATAGAAAAGCCCTGACATTTTCATCCTCAAACCAAGGATTGTAGGGCAGTCCATCCTTGAATCACATTAATTAATTAATTCAGGTTTTTAACTAGTTGTCACTGCCTCCACACTAGTATGACCATCACTCTTATATTTAAAATAACAATGTGGATATGGGGTGTCATGATATGTTCTAGACATGGAGTTATTCGATGACTCATATTCTCATCATTATTAATTATGGCTATTGATCTGTGGCTTAACATCCAATTGGTCCATGATCTTTATTTAAAGATCACATAGGGTCATGTTGTTGATTTCTTGTGAGAAAATATCTTATGTACAATTTTTCATTTTTTATTAATAAATTTTCCCCAAGTAGCCATGCTAGCCAAGGCCATGAGATTTTTCCCACTTAAAGGGTTTTAACCATGTAAAAATATTGGTGTTATGATATTTGATATGATTTTGAAAGTATTTACTTAAGTGGTTCATCTTGTATGGAACACCTTGATTTCCTAAACATGATATTATAGCTCATTTGAAGAATTTATCTCATTATTGATCAAAATCTTGAGCCTAGGTTTTGTTACATTTATGAGATTTTTTTTTTTTTTTTTTTTCATTTCTACCATGAGAAAACTATTTCATTGCATCTATAATGCCACTTTAAGTTAGAAACACTTTCTATTTCACTCAAAAAGGTTTTTATTTGCCTAAGATACTATATTTGCTGTCAGATCAAGATGTACACACTCTCAATATTCCCTTTTAATTTTTTTTTTATAGAGCTAATAATTCAATTTTCTATTTTTTATTCCTAGTTTGTTATTCTTTCCAATTTGCATATGCTATTTTCCATGCACTTTGTGCAATCTTAGAAAAATAAAAAATCAAAGTGGAAAATTTTTATTTATTTATTATGTATGTTTTTTTTTTAGTGTTTTGTGTGATTTCAACAAATTAGAAACATAGAGAAAACTTGCATTTTTGGGTGAATTAACAAAGATATAACCCCATTATTATGAAAATCCAAGAAAATTGCTTTCAAAATTTTCTTTGTTGTCACATGCAATCTTGTTGAAATGTTTTTGCAGGGAAAAATAAGGGCTTTGTGGGTAAGTATATATATAACGAGGAAAAGAGTGAAAAAGAAAGAAATAAACAAAAAATCCATCCTCTTTCATAAAATTCATATGTATATATTTTGCATTAGCTCACTTGGTTGGAAGTTACTTTATTTATTTAGAGATTTTGAGTTCAAGTCTCTCTTTTCTTCAAGAGATGATGAAACATCAACAAGTGTCACCTATACACAAGCTATCACAATGCCCTTCTAGCCTTCATTGACAACTAGTTGATGGTTTTTTGTCTAGCGACAAAATGAATTATTGGGGGTTTGATGAGGTGGACTATTCTTTTGGCCCAACACCCTGCCCCATTTTCATATCTTAATAGGAAATAAGTGCTTGTATTCACTTATTTTATCTCTCTACTCCTTTGACTCTCTCTCCTTTGTTAGTTGGCTTGCCTGCACCTTCATCCCCAAAATGCAAAAAAGCAAAAATTTCCTCCTTCTCTGATTTTTTGAATTCCCCTTATCCCTCTCTATTTTACACTTCATAACAGAAATGCAGTCCACCTTTGCCCCTTCTTGCACCTAATGGTATGGCATCCTTAGCTACTCGAAAGTCTAAAGACATCATGAGTATGAAGAGAAGGCATTGCTTCCAGTGCAGATAGGATCATACGAGTTTTGTGGTGGGGAAGGATATCCCCCTTTCCAAGATTTTGGATATGTTGGGAAAAACCCTAGTTGGTCATTTTAGTGGAAGACATATCAAGTTTTAAGGCATAGGAAGGCGACTCTCAAATTTTTGGAAGCCACTTATTGGTTACTTACCCTCTTTTAATTTATTCCACGGGGCCAACTTGCATTCATATTTTGGTCAAAGAAAGATTGAAATTTGATTATGGGTGTTCCTCGGTCTTGGGTAAAAGAAGGGCTTACTCAAAAGCCTTGAATTGTTAATTTTGACTCGTCAAAGGATCCGGTTAATTCCATTAGTGCTTGGAATATCATTCTACGGTTTCCTCTCCCTCTTTAGGAAGAAGATGCACTTAAAGCCATCAACAACATAATTGGCATTTTCATTGGATTGGAGTTTAGTTGGGACTCTGAGCTTGATCGCAATCGACCTGGATTCCGGTCGAAATATGTTTGAAGAAAGGTCTCTTGGCAGACATAAAAACTAATTTAAAAGGGGAAAAATGGCTACAAAAAATCAACTATTAGAAGATTCCTTTCAGGTGTTCTTTGTGTCATGAAGTTAGCCATCTCACGATTGATTATCATCATAAGGTTCCATCCCTATGGGCTCCACTTTAGAACAAAAATCATGTTCATAAAGACTCATCTCCTCCATGATGTGACTCCATATGACGTGGCCTCTTTTTGCAATAGGTCGTTAGTTTCCTTGGTCAACTCCTCTTTTGTTGGCAGTCTTACATTCTTGGATTTTGGTGTCAGAGTCTCTAGGGTTTATATAAGTATGTCTATTGGTCGCCCTACTTATACCTATTATTCTCTTCCTTATCCCTCCCTAATCCTCTCTAGCTCCTCCCTCCCCTCTCTTTTCCTCCCCTAATTGATATCCCCTATTCCCCCCCCACCTCTTCTAATGGCTCTTCCTTTCCCTCCCCTTCGATTCTAGATACATTAGCTCCCCCTTCATCCATTCCCCTTCCCCATCATACCCGTCCCTCCCCCAAAACTATTCCCCTTCCTCCCCCTCACATTTCCTCCTCAGATTATAAAGGTTTCAAACCTTCTCCCTTCCTCGGGTGGCTTAGCCTTGGACTTACTCATCACAAATTTGGTTAGTCATAAGTCCAACCTCCACAAATCCCAAGAAATTACTTTGCTTGAGATTAAAAATGGAAACAAGTTCCCATTTCCAAGACCCTTAGAACAGGCATAACCCTCACACTCTCTCACAAATGAATCTCCTTTCCTTCAATGGGTAAGTGATCTAAAATGCAAACTTGAAGGTTTATGGAAATTTGAAAGTAAATTTTTACATCTTTTAGACAATGGCTCACTTTGCAAAAGAACATAAAATAATGGTTTTAAAACTCAGTTTGTAGAATAAAAATAGAGACAAATATACCATATACAGTAACATAAGACAACAAAATGATAAAGGAGTTCACCCCTCCTGGGCTACATCTCTTGGTCCACCTTCTAATGTTGGGCCTCTTCCATTGAGTGCTCAAATTTATGTTTACATAGATTTACAATGCTCATAATGTAAAAATAATGTCTCCAATGGTTCTAAAATAGTAAAAAAACCTAAGCTGGGATCTTGTTGGGCTCAATTTGGCAAAAAATATGAAGAAGTTATGCTCTAGAGAAGTTTTGCTGCTAATTGCTCTACAAACTAGACTCCCCTACTAATTGTTCTACAAATTCCTCATTTTCCGGAACTGCCAAGTGACCCTTTTGCTCCGCGCCGAAGAGATTCACGTCGAATTGGGTGCAAATTGTTGCCTCGTTTAAATTCCCTCTGATTCCCATGGGCAGAAAATCTGGGTCATATGGGCCATATGCCCGGGGGTTGGGGCTAACTGCTTGCCCCTGTCAACATAGACCTCTCAACCTCTGCGTCATTGGTTTTATGGTTCCACAAAACCTGGGGCTAGTCCCCAATTCATGCCTTGTCTGCTGAGCTCCTTATCCATTCCCGCGCCATGGTTTCATGCTGCCATATGACCTAGGATGGCCCCGATCCTTCACACTTGTCCGTTAAACTCCCCACCATGGTTCTATCTGTCACCATATAACCACGTTAAGGCCTTACCCAAGCACCTGGCCGCAAGCACCCAAACTCCCGCATTGTGGTTATATGCACCGATCTCATGACCTTGGGTTGGGGTTAACCCTTGAGCCCTTGGCTCCTCCGCTTGTGGTTCTGTGGGTGCGAGGTGACCGTGGGCTAGGGGCTTAGCCCCAACCCCGTCCCCAACATTCATTCGCCCAAAATTTAAATAGAACATGGTTGTCATAAGGATTAAGAAACACCCATGGCATAGCGGTAGAGCAATGCCTTGTTCTGGAAGTGGGCTGGTGTTCGATCTTCCTGATGGCTAGTTTGGCATTAACAAAATTTTATTCAGCCCCAGGGTGCCACGTGGCAACCTATGATTCAACCACGTGGCACCCAATCGTGATCTGAAAATGGAATGTACTTGTTTAAGGGTGCAAGGTATCCATTTCCAATAATTTCAACTGTGAGCTAGACACTCCAAATGACCTCTAAAAATGTATAAACTTCTTATTTCTTATACAGAGATAGACTGTAGGGGCATTCACCGGACATGTCACCTCTAAAAAGAGGATGAGTTCCAGAGGCTACCTGGCCCTCTACAGGCTCTACCTAAAGAAATAACAAAGTAAACACTTAGAAGTCTTTGACATACACATACTTGAAGTTTAAGGTCTTATGGAATAAGACAAGTAACTTTCTGCAGCTGAACAGGTGATTATGTGTGTATGCAAGTTATATTTATTTGTTGTTTAATACTTTATATCAGTTTTGTTTAGCATATCATCTTCAGCAAATAAAGACATCAAAATGATAAAGCAGTTCACCCCCCCTCTGGGCTACATCTGCTGGACCAAACCTCTCCAACTAGGCTTGTCCTCTTGTATTAAAATTGCTACAAAGGCTAATACAAGAATAAGGGTGTCTCAAAGGACAGATCTGACTGTAAATACAGAATCAGAAGATAGGAATTAGCCAAACATGCTCTTTCCCAAACACTAAACAGTGAATTTTGTACCTTATACAGTACTTTCCCCAATTGGCCCTAGTGGCCCTTTAAACTTGAATGGAGAATTTCGAGGTGAAGATGACCTCAATTGGTTCTGAAACCTCTGCCATTAGACTTAGAAGGTCGAAAATAGCAGACGTAGGCTTTTGAATCACCAAAAATGGATGAACATAGCCCCCAAACAGCTCTTGCACTGAAATGGCCCTAGTGGCCCTGAAAGCTTCCTTGAAGCTAAATAGTGAGAAGAATGCCTCAGAAGGAAAAATGAGCTGTAGAAATGGATTCAGAATGCTGAAAACCTTCAGGAATGACCTTCGTTCCACTTCCCATGGTTGCACAATTCCCAATGCAGCTCCCAAATTGATTTGGCCCTGGTGGCTCCTGGAACTTCCACGAAGCTAAAACACCTGCAAATGACCTCAGATGGCTATGAAACCTATGCCAATGGCTTCAGAAGGTCCAAAATACCCAAAATCAAAAAACAATTCGTCCAAAACGGACTTTCCTAGCCAAAGTTATGGCCATTTACTCCCAACTGCCAGCTTGGCCTAAAAAAACTCCAGTTAACTTTAGTTACGGCCAGATAGGCCCGCCAAATATGGAGCGGCCGCCAAATTTGGCGCCACTGCCAACAGCTCTGCTAAATCCGCCATAACCGCCGGCTAACTTTGCGCATGTGACCGCAATCTCGGCGGGTTGTTGGCATTGGATTTCGTGCCCGGTTGTTAAGGGTCTCGGCCCATGGTTTTGTGCACCCGGTCATATGGTATGCAGGGGCTGGCCCCCTTCGGACCCCACCAAAAGCCTGATTAAAATTCAAATTAAATTCTTCCGCCTTCCTAACAAGAACAGTCGTGTGGCGCAATGGTAAGGCTTGGGGTTTGTTTCCAGGAGGTCGGGGGTTCGATCCTCCATTCGACCAAAATTTTAAATGCATATGCGCCCAAGTGCTGATGTCACCTTGCCACGTGGTGGCCTCCTAGCCTACCACGTGGCAACTTTTGATTGGCTGCCAAAAAAGAATATTCTTTTTTTATTTTTTTTTTAAAATTCAAAAATTAAGGGTTATTGGGCGATTTTGTTTTTGGCATAACTTTCTCATACGACGACCCTTTTTCGAACCGTTTGCGGTGCCGGAATCAAGAAGACGATCTCTATCCGGTCGTTCAGGTTCCAATCAGTTCTAAGCACTTTCATTTTTGACCATTTTACGACACTTGGTCCTGAGCTCCTGATCACACCTCCCAAATGAGAAGGCTTTTGGTCCCTAAAAGCTTACTAAATCTTTGAACTGAACTGTATAGCGCTTGAGGAACAAAAATATCCTCTTCCATTCAGCCAAAAGAGCATACTGATGCCAAAATGTCCTGCCTTATCAACTGTCGTCATGGCGAATGTTGCTGCATAAACCAAGTACTCGTCGAATCCCGACCAAGCTTGTTCGCCAGACAAACTGAAAGTTTGCAGAAACCAGCAATGAAACTTGCTGATATATGAGCTGAAATATTCCCCTGAACATGTGGGCTTGCTAGCTGTCATGATGCCCATCCATGGCACCTCTGCTCCAAAAGAAGAGCTGCCTCCCAAATGAGAAGGCTTTTACAAAGATGAAACACCTCATCATTTCTCCTCTTTACAATCTTGGAGATCAAATTAACTTTTTCCAAGTCAATATTACATTACATGCATGGTTAAAAACAAAGTAATCAACCCTTCAAGTTAATCACACATACATGTTTAAAATACAAGGAAATCATCATGATCCATGTGCTCATGCATATCATTCTCATGCATGCAGTTTATCCTTCAATTTTTCCTTAAGTACAATTATAAGTACAAGATCCTCGATCACATGTACATGTACTTTCAAAGCTGAAATGAATATAACTTTCGCTGCAATAGAGTGAGTCTCATACTCAGCTTTTCCATCCTGCAACTTGCATTCCCTTAACAAAGAAATGCATTCAATCAAAAGACATGCAACTTTAATTGGATAAGAATTCTAACCATTTCTTACCAATCCATTTCAAAGGCGCTTCCTTTAACTGCACATCGATCTCAACATGTGTATCATCCTGACACATATCAATGATGGAAACTTCCTTCCCATTCTTCCCATACTCTTTCTCCAGTTTCTTTAACTTTTGTGGAAGCATTGTGGGATTCAGAGTCCAACACCTTTCAGCAGTATGTCCATGCTTATGGCAATAAGTGCAACACATGTTCATCTTCTTAATAGCATGATTTGCATTGTTCAATGGAACTTTGGCTTCTTGCCTCCTTTCCTTCAAAAGTTTCCTGTATGTTTCCATTGTTTTCCAACATCTAGAAACACTATGGTTAACCAACCCACAAAAAGAACATGCAATTCTTTTCCAATGCTTATGTGGAAATTTACCATGCTTTACATGATCAAAGGAAATATGATTGAAATCAGATTTATACCTTTCCCTTTCACCTTCATTACCTTCATGAGGAGGTGAATCAAACGAAGAAGAAGCTCCTTTTGGAACACCATGAATCCCTGCAATGGCTTTAGAGCTTTCACCACTTCCTTGTTCAAGTGCATGCTTATGCACACCTTCTTCCTGCAAGGTCTGTTTCAAACTATTGCATTCCTCAAGGATACAACCTTGAGATAAAGAACCTGAAATGAAACTCCTTCTAGGAACTGTTTCAATTGCCTTCATAGCTGCTTTGGAACTTTCTCCATAAGATTGTCCATAGCCAAGACCCAAATTCTTAGGCCTTACCTCAACCATTATTGGCTCAACTATACCCTGTGCATGTTTGTCCAATCCTTTTCCTTCATATCCCATTTTGGACATCAACTTGGACCCTATGCCTCTGGTATGTTTCTCAAAAGAACCAACATAAACATTCTCATAAGAGTTTGAAGACAAACTAGAATTGTTTACCTCTTCTTCCAGCTGATACTTGGCTAAGGCTTCTTTGGCAACAAGGAGTTGTGTCTCCAGCTCATGCATCCTTTCCAGACTCATGTTTGCAATATGAAGTTGGCTTTCTAATTCCTGCAATTGGTCAGAAAGCAACTGCTTCTCTTCCCTCATGGAATTCAACTGCTCTTGAAGTCTACAGATCTTTCTTTCATCCTCATACATTTCTTTCACCATATTCATCATGATGAAAAATTCTTGCTTCAAGCCTTCATCAAAAAATCTTGTGAAGGAGGACGATTTTGAGAACTCACTTATGGAAGTTGTCATTATAAAAATGAACAAAAGAGTTTCAGCAAACTCAAACAACAAGTAGTTTGCAGAATAATGAAGCAGTCAATCTTCAACACTGCTTAAGACACCTTTCAAGCTACACAATCAAACTAGTGATGTCAGTTAAGCAAACCTAGTGCTCTGATACCATCTGATCTGAAAATGGAATGTACTTGTTTAAGGGTGCAAGGTATCCATTTCCAATAGTTTCAACTGTGAGCTAGACACTCCAAATGACCTCTAAAAATGTATAAACTTCTTATTTCTTATACAGGGATAGACTGTAGGGGCATTCACCGGGCATGTCACCTCTAAAAAGAGGATGAGTTCCAGAGGCTACCTGGCCCTCTACAGGCTCTACCTAAAGAAATAACAAAGTAAACACTTAGAAGTCTTTGACATACACATACTTGAAGTTTAAGGTCTTGTGGAATAAGACAAGTAACTTTCTGCAGCTGAACAAATGATTATGTGTGTATGCAAGTTATATTTATTTGTTGTTTAATACTTTATATCAGTTTTGTTTAGCATATCATCTTCAGCAAATAAAGACATCAAAATGATAAAGCAGTTCACCCCCCCTCTGGGCTACATCTGCTGGACCAAACCTCTCCAACTAGGCTTGTCCTCTTGTATTAAAATTGATACAAAGGCTAATACAAGAATAAGGGTGTCTCAAAGGACAGATCTGACTGTAAATACAGAATCAGAAGATAGGAATTAGCCAAACATGCTCTTTCCCAAACACTAAACAGTGAATTTTGTACCTTATACAGTACTTTCCCCAATTGGCCCTGGTGGCCCTTTAAACTTGAATGGAGAATTTCGAGGTGAAGATGACCTCAATTGGTTCTGAAACCTCTACCATTAGACTTAGAAGGTCGAAAATAGCAGACATAGGCTTTTGAATCACCAAAAATGGATGAACATAGCCCCCAAACAACTCCTGCACTGAAATGGCCCTGGTGGCCCTGAAAGCTTCCCTGAAGCTAAACAGTGAGAAGAATGCCTCAGAAGGAAAAACGAGCTGTAGAAATGGATTTAGAATGCTGAAAACCTTCAGGAATGACCTTCGTTCCACTTCCCATGGCTGCACAATTCCCAATGCAGCTCCCAAACTGATTTGGCCCTAGTGGCTCCTAGAACTTCCACGAAGCTAAAACACCTGCAAATGACCTCAGATGGCTGTGAAACCTGTGCCAATGGCTATTCCGGAGGGTCTTGCGCTTCCTAGTGCAAGGAGAGAGATTTATGACTGATCATTATATATGTCATTTCATACATGACCAGAGAGATGCGAGTGAGAGAAGGTCCGGATGGAAGAAGTTCACAATTCGATCTCTCAAAATAGCATAATGACATATATAATATATGCATGATCTGCTAAAGCGTAATTACCTATCTCATTCAGGCAGGGAGATCGTCATGAATTCGATCATGACCGTAATGACATATATAATATATGAATATTAAGGCTACCGGCATTCGAAAGGCCCTATATTATTTAGGGGTCGCTCACTCATTCGAAGGTCCAAAATACCCAAAATAAAAAAAAAAACTTCATCCAAAACGGGCTTTCCTAGCCAAAGTTATGGCCATTTACTCCCAACTGCCAGCTTGGCCTAAAAAAACTCCAGTTAACTTTAGTTACGGCCAGATAGGCCCGCCAAATATGGTGCGGCCGCCAAATTTGGCACCACTGCCAACAGCTCCGCTAAATCCGCCATAACCGCCGGCTAACTTTGCGCATGTGACCGCAATCTCAGCGGGTTGTTGGCATTGGATTTCGTGCCCGGTTGTTAAGGGTCTCGACCCATGGTTTTGTGCACCCGGTCATATGGTATGCGGGGGCTGGCCCCCTTCGGACCCCACCAAAAGCCTGATTAAAATTCAAATTAAATTCTTCTGCCTTCCTAACAAGAACAGTTGTGTGGCGCAATGGTAAGGCTTGGGGTTTGTTTCCAGGAGGTCGCGAGTTCGATCCTCCATTTGACCAAAATTTTAAATGCATATGCACCCAAGTGCTGATGTCACCTTGCCACGTGGTGGCCTCTGAGCCTGCCACGTGGCAACTTTTGATTGGCTGCCAAAAAGGAATATTCTTTTTTTAATTTTTTTTAAAATTCAAAAATTAAGGGTTATTGGGCGATTTTGTTTTTGGCATAACTTTCTCATACGACGACCGTTTTTCGAACCGTTTGTGGCGCCGAAATTAGGAAGACGAGCTCTATCTGGTTGTTTAGGTTCCAATCAATTCTGAGCACTTTCATTTTTGACCATTTTACGACACTTGGTCCTGAGCTCCTGATCAGGCCACAAGAAATCAACCACAACCAATCACAAGTTTCCAATTCGAACCAATTAGGTGAGGCCACTTGGCAGCCTACCATTGGCCTACGAAGTACAATCATTTTCTTCAGTCACCCTGGCTAGTCAACAGTCCTACATCCAACCTACAAAATTTTTAGTTGTTTAGGAAAATGATTAGAACGTGATATCGGGAGCATACGTTATTTGTTTTGAGTGGTTCAAGTTGCGTTGGATTTAGGGCGAGGAGACCTATGTTTTGGAACCAATTTCGAGCACTTTTGAACACTTTTAATTTTGAGCACTTTACTAATCCCCTGGATCAGTAAGGGTTAGGGGGTGCCTGCAAGAATTTATCCCCCAAAAGGTTACTCTCTAGACACAAGCCAAAGGTTGTACTATTATAGGAAGCATTATGCCTTGGTGATAAAGCTACAAGAATATTTTAAGGAATTTTAAGGTCCTGGTCTTTCTACCACTTGGGTTCCTCTAGATAGTTGAGTGGCCCCATATCTAGAGGAGCCCAAATTGCTAGACGATTTCCTTCACTTCTTTCTCCTCGACATTTATTCTCAATATCAAACCCAAAGATTTCAATTTTGATCTATCCATGTTAAATATATATATTCCTTACAATGATAAAACTTCATATTGGGAGGACTTGGCTCTAACAAGTGCATTTACAAATCCATATACAGTTGTAGGAGGTGATCTCTAGCTACTTCCTACTTATAGTAATAGGCGCTTTGATGGCAATGAAGTCTTTAAGAGACTAAATCATTTTCTTATCTCAGACAACATCTAGAACTCTAAATATGTCATCAAATCTATTGTCAAAATGGGTGGACTACCAGGCCATTGACCTATTTTATTGCACTTCAATCCGAGAGGAAACTCAAATGCATATCCCTTCCACTTTAACCCCAATTTTCTTCAAGAGGAAGATTGTTTTCACTCATTAATACAACCTTGAAGCATGTGTCACACATGGAAGATACATCATATATGAAGCAATTCAAGGAGAATCTCCTAAATATGAAAGGGATATCTAGGACTTGGGCCAAGGCCCACTAAGAAAATATAGACAAGGAGCTATTGGAAATTTAATAGAAAGTTTCTAAAATTTAATTGTTTAATAACTCGAGGCCTATCATAGCTTTGGTTCTACAGGGAACGAAAGCATTGGAAAAAATAAGGCATTCACTATTATTATTGGAGGAAGAGAGATGGTGACTCAAAAATAGAGCTATATGGCTCAAATCAGGGGATAATAATATATTATTTTCAGCAATATGGTAATTATCGAAAATGGAAGAACAATATCTAGGAAATTGATTTTGATGTTGGGTTCCCCCTTCATATTTTAAAGAGAATGCTAAGCTTGGGGTGTGTTATTTCCATTATTTATATCAAGCTCCTCCTCGATGTCCCATTCAAGATATCCTCCAGGTAATGTCCATCTTCCCTTCCTCTATTTCAATTGAGATAAATTCTTCTCTAATAGAGGAGGTATGAGAGCTCAATTATTGAATTTTTTTGTTAAGTCTATGCAGGAATCTAAAATCCCTGGTTCAGACAATTTTCTTGTAAAATTATTTGTAGGATTCATATATCTATTAAGATATGATATTTTCAAGGTGATCAAAGAGTCAAAAGACCAGGGAAAAGTCCTCAAATCTATCAAATCTATTGTTTTATGCTTAATCCCCAAATTACATGGAGGAAAATCCTTCTCTGACTTCCACCATGTTTCTTGTTGCAATATTCTATAAAATTATATCTAAAATCATGACATGCAAACTCAATCCTATCCTCAACTTTATATCTCACAAAATAACCTGGCTTATTACAAAATAAGAATATAGTGAATGTTATAAAAATCACTTAAGAGGTCATGCATTATATCAAGGTCAACAAATCCAACGATATTATCCTAAAAATTGATCTTTCAAAAGCATTTGATAGGGTTGATTGGAATTTCATCCATCTTCTTCTCATCTAGATCGACATGGCCCTTCCTACTGTGAATTGGATAATGTGTTGTATCCAATCAGTTTCATATGTTTTTGTAGTTAATGGAGCCACAACCTGATTTTTTCAATGCCTCTAGAGGCCTCCGACAGGGTTCTCACCTCTCTCCCTTATTATTTCTCTTGGTCATTGAAGCTCTTAGTAAGATTTGGAATCATAAGAATCAAAAGAGGGTATCAAGGGAATTTTCTTCTTAGAATCCCCATAGGTTACACATTTTCTTTTTGTGGATAATGTTCTCCTTTGTTTATAGGGTACTTGTAGGAGTATTTCAACACTCAAATCCATTTTGGATTCTTTTTTGTTGGCTACATGTATGGTTATTAATTATAAAAAAATTGTTATTATATACAATGAGGTATCAATCCCTTCTCATTTTCTAGCCATTGAGAACTTTCAATTCCTGGAAAAGTTCCTGGTGGATGGTCTAAAATCTTGGGTTTATTTTGAAACTAAACAAATACTGGATACAAGAATAGGGCTAGTTGAAGAGAAATATAGAAGCTTGTATCTCTATTTGGACTCATCGGCTCCTGTCTTGTGGTGGTCCCCTAATTTTAATGAAGACAATGCTCAAAATCACATCGATCTATTGGTTATCTATTACATTGTTTCCCAAAGGCATCATCAACATAATTCGTAGGCTCAACTTTAGCTATTTGTGGACTAGATCAAAGTCCACTTTAGGAATAGATTTAGTTTGATGGACAAGACTAGTGGCTCCAAATGAATTTGGAGGTTGAGGCCTTAAGAAATTGTTTCTCAGTGCCAAAGCTCTTGCCAATAGGAACTTTTGGTGCATGATCACTAGTGACTCTCTTTGGACCAAGGTCATTGTTAGCAAGGACCTTAGGGACATCTCCATTATTGTTCGTATCAGATAACCCAATAGATCTTCTAAGGGATCCATATATGGAAAGCAATGGTGGCCTCCTTTCTATTGCGTGGTATTGCCATTGATGCCAACATCAGACCTTTAAATATTTACTATATGTTCATAGATCACATTGATTGGAAGCATCAATGGATATGATGTCCCGGAAGCCCAAATGCCTAATCATATTTCCTTGAACCTGTTGAAGAATTTGTGGATGAAGAACAATGAATTTTCTCATATAACCATCTCAATGATGTAGTCCTCATCATGCCATTTCCATCAGTAAGTTAAACACTGCATGGCTTCTCCTAGTTGAGGATATATGACTTCTTGCAGTTGTACCCAGCCCCTCAAAATCAGTTGAAGATATATGGCTTCTTGAAATTTCACCCCACCCCCTTACCCCCTTACCCCGAAATCATAGTCATGGTACCCAAGCTATGTTACACAAGTTACATCACGTTTGGTCCAAAAATTTAAAATAAATTGGACAATTATTTATACTTGTGTAGGTAAAAGTTCACACTATGCTTGGTCCATAAAACAATGGTTTACATGTATTGAGCTTTGTGCATTTAATATTGGGCCTTGGTAGTTGAGAAAAGGACCAAGTTGACCCCTCTAATAGGAATAATTTATTTGCCCTTAATTTGAAATGTAATTTAATTAAATTCGAAATTTAAGATTTAGGTTGTCCTCTTCTAGAAGTCCCGCTCCTTCTAGTATATATTATGGGCTTAAGTCCCTCTAAAATTCATACGCCAGCACATGTATAAATCTTTCGAATAGAATCATTGAGTAAGTTTTGTATTTTCTTCTCTATAATAGTAATGATTTGGATATATTATATAGCTTAGTTGATAAGACGTTAGTGTGGTATATGTTAAGAAGGAATTTCCCATTGAGTTCATTCTATCGCACAGCTAAGGAAAGGTCTAGTTGAGTGCATTATGTCAAAAAGTCAAAGAAACGTCCATTTTATGAATATTAATTATAAAGTTGAGTTCATTCTTTCGTAGAGCCAAGGAAAGGTGTAGTTTGCATGAAGATTAATTGATTATAAAGTTGAGTTAATTCGGTGAGCCAAAGAAAAGTCCATGTTATGAAGATTAATTGAATATAAAGTTGAGTTAATTCCATGGTAAAGTTAAGGAAAGTCTATTTTGTATAAATATTAATTTAATATAATGTTTCAATGGATTTTAGAAGTTATTGTACTTGTTTGAAGACAAATTGAAGATCGAAAGGAGCATTACAATACAGATAAAAGTTTCTTTTAAGAGCATGAAGAATGTTATTGATGTATCTTTGATGATCAATTTTTTTTTTATGTGCTTGAAGTTTATGTACATGTTGTAGTAAGAACAGGTTTTGAGAAGGTTTGTGAATGAACAGATTGCGGTTTTGACTCGAAGCAATACTATGGTAGTTGGATAGAAGGAGAAAGAGAGGCAGTGCAATGGGACGATTAAATGTAGTGTGTGAGTAATGTGTTTAGTGTAATCTATCGTATTTTCATCTTTTATCTTAAGGGTGGTAGGCTGGTGCAAGGCAGAGTTTGGAGTCTCCTTTAGGTTGGAGCTTGAGAACGCTTTAGGGAGGCAAGGTGGTGCTAGGATAGGTTGGAGCCTATGCAGGGTGTTGGAATATCCTTTCAGTCAGAGCCGATAAAACTAGAGCGTTGGAGCATCCTTCCATTTGGAGTTGGTAAATCGTGGTGTTGGAGCATTCTTTCAGTTGGAGCTGATAAGTTAGGGCGTTGAAGCATCCTTTTAGTTGTAGTTGAATAACTTAGGGGGTTGGAACCTCCTTTCAGTTGTTGTTGGAGAATCCTGGAAGTTGGAGCCTCCTATTAATGTAATCCTTAAGACCTATATTAAAAGTGTTAGGTGGCTTTTCTCCTAGAAGGATTTCCACATAAAATATCTTGTGTACTGTCTTTGATGTTGTGCATTGTTGAATGGTGTTTCTCATTTATGTTTTGATATAATGATAACGATAATTAATGCTCTGTGAAGTTAAAATTAACTAATTGAAGTGAAACACTAATTCACCCCTGACTTAATATTTCTAACACATTCAACTGATTAACAAATGGATTTCTTGGAAAGGTTGTAATGAATCCCAAATTTGCATCAATAAGGATCCTTTGTTTGGGGCTAATGATGATTATACCCTTGCTTTACTTCTACTTCAATGATTGGAGGAGGCCAATGTTTAACATCTTTCTAATGCCTCCTTTATCATCCCATAGGTCAGAGGTTTGAATGCTTGAAAATAAGCTCAAATTCTCAGTTTGGAAGGGGAATTGGCTAGGGAATGGACCCAATATATCATGTTTCTACAACGAAACTTCATCCTACTCAAGCTTGATATACCAAAAACACTCTGCTAGACCAGAAACCCGTTTCTACAACGAAATTTCATCCTACTCAAGCTTGATATACCAAAACACTCTACTAGAACAGAAACCTTGCTACAAGAACATTTATGGCCAAGCTTGGATATTGGGCATTGTTTGAACAATCCTTTGAGGGCCTAAAAATTAGGAGGTGGAAGAACCCATGGAAAATAAGTACCCCTTTGAAAGTGAAACTTTCCTCTTGGCTTTCCCTTTGTAACAAACTCTTAACAATGGAGGTACTCAATTCCCATGGTTGCATTAGGCCTAACAAGTGCATTATATGTCAATAATAAGAAGAAAACCTCTCACAATTATTTTTACACTTCTCTCTCAGTCTACAATTTTATGCTCTTATATAGTCTAAGTTCAATACCAAAGCATGCTGGTGATATAACTCGATAGCCATATCGTTAAGGAAATGGCTTCTAGATAAAATTATGAACTCTTACTCTCGCATCCCATGTATATTGATAGAAAACATCTGTAAATCTTACAATGCTCATTTGTTTTAGGACAAGCATATGTGCCTTAGACTTGCATTGCAAAAAGTATTGCCTTGGATAGAGAACACAAGTCAAAACATAAAACCTCTCCTTAGAGGGTGTCTTGCATGCCCAAGCTAGATTTAAGATATTTCGTTGGGCTATTTTGATGGTTCCTACCAAGGCCATCCACCTCTCTATGGGATTGAAGTGGTAATATATATATCCCAAACTTAGTTTCTTTACTTTAGATCCTCTATTGGTAAAGGCACCAACAATAAGGACAAATTCTCTATGCTTCGCCTCCTACTTCAGACTACAAAATTGAAATATTTATAGAATCCAAGTCCTTTGGGATTCTAAATTAGTTATTGATTAGGCATCTGGTAGGAATAAAATGCATAATATTGGATTATACTCTCTTCTTTTGGAAATATGGGCACTGGAATCCTCTTTTGAATGGACCACTTACAACCATATCCTGAGAGAACGTAACGAGCAAGTTGGCACTCTCTTAAAAGAAGTTTTAAAACTCCCACTTGGTTGCTTTAGAATATATGAATTTAGTGATGGGAATGAAATTGATGCAATATAAGTATACATGTAAATTCTCTTCGTGCTAACCATATAATTTTTTTGGTTTCTTTCTCTTTTTTGGAAAGTTTTGCACACCAGATATACAACAAAGTAATCAGAAATGTACAAATTTTTTATAACAAGGAAATGACAAATGTAATGAGTTATATTTTAGATGGTGACACTACAAAGATGAACAATGGCATCATATGTAAACGACAACAATGTATATATTCCTGATTATGAGTATATAAATTTTTTTTCTATGAAAAAAACAAGTCTCTCTTTTCTTCAAGTTACTTCTTGAATAAGGTCATGCAATCATTAAGTTATTTGAAAAACTTATTGTAAAGTGTATTAGACTTAAATTATAAAGGTGAATTTCCCCCAATAGATAACTTGATTCATAATCACCCTGATATGAAGTGTTTTTAATGTATGTGGTTCAAGGTTCACATCCCTTTTTTTTTTTTTTTTTTTTTTTTTTTTGGAATAAGGCTAATTCTATTATAGTACAAAAAGGTAAAAAATTACATCAGAGTTACAACAAGGCCATGGCCTTGTAAATCCTGCCCAGAAATTGACAGTTTGCCCAGATTTACACCTTCCAAAATTGAACACAGTCAAAATTTGGATTACTATCTTCTGTTGTGTCTTCTCCTAAGACTCGAAACAGTGACTCTAAACAGTACGTAACAGGGACATGCTGAGATAGACAAACATGGCGATGATGAGCACCGCTTAAACATGGACTGACTGACATATAGACCCATACTGCTGACACATAGACATACAGACCCATACTGCCAAACTGATACATAAACACAGGATTCAAAGACAGAGTGATGCTCCTGCGGCCTAGGCTGCCGAGAGCGAACTGCTTGACTTGATCATTCATCGTCCGTGGTGTAGGGCGCTTCCTCAACTCGGCACCCAAATTGCAGAGAGTCGTCAGAATCAGAGAGAGGGACCACCGCGTTGGAAGGGAGACCCTGAACAGGCTCGCTTGGACCCGCAAGAGCTGTTGGAGTAGCTAAGGGGGAGCTTTCCCTAACAGGGCGTTGCAGGTCAATTATAGGCACTGTCCCTTGAACTTGAGGTGGGTTTTCCAGAGTTGCATCTGCCTGATCTCTGAAAATATCACAATGCTCAATAGTTACAGAGACAATAAAAGTAGAATTGGCGAGTGTGCAGGGTATTCGATACCTAACCATAGGATGCGCCTCATGTCCACAATCAATTATGCGTTCGCTTCCCAGCCCTCTGCCTCGTCCGGCTCTATTACCATGGAGGTGCTGCTGCTTAGACGTAACTTCGATGGAGGAGGAAGGAGAAATGGGGGTAGGCCTCTGAGTGGTAGCCCGTCTGCGAGAGCCTCCGCGTCTACTGCACATTCTCAGTCTCTCACCCCGCATTGCTGGATAAAGAAGAACCCGCTTGCAGAAACCCAGAGAGGAGGGATTAATTAGGACGGGGGCCGCCGAATTTGGCTCACAACGCCTGGGAATTTCTCTCAAGCTTGTGACAGTCCCTGAATTGGCCACAGAGCATGAATGCCCTTGCTCATTCCCCCGCTCCACCGAGTAATGCGCCAGTGTTGCAGCGGAATGCTAGACGATTGCAGAAGAATGCACAAGTGTAGCAGGAGCTCCCAGTTTATTAATCACCATCGCACAGTTAGCCAGGAGACAAATTATGGAAGACAAGACCAGCATTAATGCCCTCGTTGATATTCCAGCATGCGAACCTCTCTTACATCCGGCGAGGTACTACGTGTCACACATGGGCTGATCCCTGCCCATGTGACTCCCCATCTGTCCACCGCTCACCTTAAGCACCCGCATCCGGGAAGGTTCACATCCCCCCTTACTAGCCTTGTGGGTCATGCATTGGGGAACACATGGGTTCACGTAGAGGTTTAGTGTTAGTGGGTGGAATCAACCCCGTGTCATGTGAGTATGGACCCGAACCAATTGTTGATTCCTCTCTTTCTCTCTCTTCTATAAAATTGAGTCACTTCATAAGTAACTTATTTGTAAAAGTGAGCTTGTAGGAAAAATTAGAGAAGGAAGAAAATAATTTTTTTACCCAATAACCTCATTTTGCATCTCTTTCTATGATGGGTTACCTACATATTTTAATATGACTACTCCAAGTGAACTTTTTCTTACAAGTACTAACTACTCCTTGTGGAAATCCCACATTGAGGATGTACTAGGAAGAAAAGGATTCTATCGAATTAACTTGGGAAAAAAAATCCCCCATTGATGCTAAAAATAAAGCTAGTGGGATAATAAGAATGACAAAACATGTGGATTAATTGGAATGTCCATTTTTCTTGATTTACATCTTCATATCCAAGAAATCATAGATCTAGATGAGGCCTAGGAAAATTTGAACAAACTTTAAAGAAAAAATAAACTGAGGTTCCAAAACTCTCCCAACCAACTTATACTCCAAAGGGTGACAAAGGACGAAAATCAAAGAATAAGAACACTGACACGTATTGTAAATTTTGTGGGAAAATTGGTCATTTGGAGTTTAATTATTTTAAAAAGATGGATGCCTTAGAAGCAATAATGAAGAAGCAAAACATCAATCTTAATTCTTCTTCTTCCAATACTTCTTCTCATGGACATGCACTTTTTGCTTTTGGTTTATTCTTTATTTCAACATCCGCTTCTTCTTTTGACACATGACTAGTTAATTCTGGAGCATCTTATCATATGGCCAAGAATAAAACTATTTTTGGCTCTAAATTATTGTTGCACCAAAAAAATATTTATTGGTGATGATATATCTCTTAGTGTTTGTTAACGTACAACCCCCCCCCCCCCCCCCCCCCCCACCTTAAAATTCCAGGGTCCCATTTTCAAAATTTTATTTGACTAGTTTTATTTTATAAATGGGTTAATTTTTCAAATTGATTTTCATTTTTATATTTGTTGTTGTTGAATTTTTAAACATAAATGATTTTTTATTAGACCATGACTATTACATTGTATATAACCAAAAAACCTTAATCCATGATAAAAACCTAAAATTGTAAAACATTTTACTTTTTTACCCTTTATTAGAAATAAGGCAATATCAAGACTTTTCTAAAATTTTTTCTTATTTTCTAAAGCCTTGATATCCCCATGTCTCATTTTACTTTCATTTATTTTGTTTAAAACTGAAATTTCCCCTTTATCGACCTTGTCCCTATTCTATTTATTAAAACTCTATCTTCAATTTATATTGATGTATTGGCCTTCAGTCTTTATTCATGCTTATACATTAAACTCCTTGAAGTATCGCTATCCGAGATTAATGATAATTGGAAACATCAAATGCCACATGTTTTCACGTTATTAAATGATAGTATAAGGATTTCAAAACTTTCTACAAAATATATAAAACTGCCATATTCCCATATTACTAGGTTGTAGATATGCCAATATATTTGATATGGATGATATCTTAGTGTTCCAATATCAACATATCAGAGAGTTTTGTAGCTAAAGTTTTGTGGGACTTTGATGCTCCAATATGCCAATTTGCCACATCATCATCAGACATCCAATCATGCTTTTCCATGTGGTAATGTGATGACGTGGCCCACAACACATGTCACCCATTTTTCACATTGGACAAGTTGATTTGGACTTTTCTCTTTAAGAGATCCACATTTACACTGATTTAGAATTTGGCGTTTGACTACTCTCTTGAAGAGATCCACGTTTATTTTATTTTGTTCAAAGAACTTTGTGATGTTTTTGCTTGGAAATATGAAGAAATGTCTGAAATTGATCCTTATATCATTGTCTAACATGAAAGTAAAATGTGAAAAAATGTAAAGCTTATTATAGAGAAGCTTCGATCAATGAATATAACAAGGGTTATAACAATCAAAGTGGAGGTAGAGAAATTTCTTGAGGAAAGATTCATCCACCTAGTTCCCCTTACTAAGTGGTTTTCTAATCTTGTTCTTGTGGGTAAGGAGAAGGGAACCATTATGGTATGCATGGATTTTTCCAGATCTAAATAAAGCTTGCTTGAAGAACAATTTTTCCACACCCCTCATTGATTAGATTGTTGATGGGTCTGTGGGGAGTGAAATATTTTCATTAATGAATATATTTTGGGGCTATAAACAAAATGAAAATTGACCCTATGACCAACATAAATGATGTTTATTTGTCCTTGCAATATTTTGCATATCGCAAAATGATTTTTGGTCTAGTTAGGGCTACCTTCCAATGGGCCATGTCATACACCTTCCATAACATGAAGAACATTGTGGAGGCATATCTCAATGATTTAGCTACTTGCTCTCAAAAGAGAGTTGATCATCCAACCCACCTCTATTTAACATTTGAAAGATGTTGATATTATTAGATTTGGTTAAAACCTAATGTATAATTTGTGTGAATTTGGGGATATTTGCATGTTTCATCATGTCAAATAAAGGGGTCATGGTCAATCCTTTGATGCTTAAGGCAAGAGTGTAGTTTCCTCCCTCACATAATATTCATCAACTTGAAATCTTACAAGGTAAAGTAAACTTTTAATGATGATTCATTGTAAATTACATTGAGATATAAAAGGATTCATGCATCTACTGAAGAAAGGGGTCCCATTTCAGTGGGATGATTTTCCTTAGAGATTATCTAATGCATTGAAAAAGGCATTGATCTATGCTCCTCTACTTAGTCCCCTAGAATACAATAGGGATTTCCTTTTATATGTTGCAGTGATATAATCTATCATTGGTATGGTTCTGGTTCAAGAAGATGATGGGCTCAAGGAGCATGTGTTAGAAAAATACTGAGAAGGAGGGGGACAGGGGGTGAATCAATATTTTAAACTACTTAAACTTTTCTTTTCCCGATTCAGATTTCTGTACGTGACTGTTGTGAAGTAAGCCTGGGTATGTATGCGACTATGATGTAGGAAATTAGCATATATCCAATTCACTAACTTTTGCAGTTAATTCATCATCTGTTTAACGTGAAATAGTATATCAGTGTTTCATTAAACATTAATTAAATAGTAATCATGTGCATTGAGAACAAACTAGGTCATCACACACAAGAAACACATGAACACCAATATTTTTAGGTGGAAACCCAATGTGGGAAAAAACCACTGTTGTTGTCATCTTTGTCTTCATCTTTTATTATCAAGAGAAATTTATTACAATACTTGTACTCGCGTAGATTCATACTAGTATGCAAGCACCCACCTGTAGAAGGGTACAACCTTCTCTTGTTTTCTAGCTTCTAATGGAAGGGAGCTACAACCCCCTTATCCTTTGTTCTTTGTGTTAGGCCCCTATACCAATAGGTGTCATATGTCATGATTGACTTGATAAGCTATGTAATATGTTCATACCTTTTCTTGTTGCAAAGGTTTTCCATATTTTCAAAATATCAAAAAATTTGAAAAATGTAAAGAGGGTATACTCTAAAAGAAAAATCAGAGGGTAAAAAGAAATAAAATATGGTAAAAAAAAATGAAAGAAAATGAACCCCAAACAAAAGAAAGACTAGGAAAGTGTGCAAGTCTAAATGCCACTACTTTTTCACTTTGTGTAATAAACAATTGTGTGCAGCTTGTCACTTATGCCACAATTCATGAATAGTCAAACTGTTTAAACTTGGCTAATTCATTTTTCAATTTTATGCCGTAGAAATAGAGAATAAATATCTGATCAAATAGTGTAATCTTGGCAGATAAGTAGATAGGTAGAGTAAATAAAAGGAGCTCAACAATTTAATCTAAGCTCTTGGATGTAATAAGTACAGAATTAGATAGGCTTTTCCATGTAAAAGAAAAGGAAGATTTGATAAGGGTTTGCTAGTATAAGTGCACCCTAATAAAGAAGAAAAAATTCTAGGTTAAAGTAGGTAGGGTAGATAGTTGACGTTGCAGAATCATATGTGATGAATAATGTCTCTAAATGTGTTAATCTTTTACTTTCATCACAAGGCCAAGGCATACAGTACATTTAAAAGCATCTCAAGCATAACAAAGTCAGAATAATTAACTCTCATTCTCATTTTCCCTAATTATTCACTAATTTCCCCTAAGTACTAAGGTATTTGCTAAATTAGAGGGGCTCAGAGCATTTCTTTGAATTCTGGAGGGACCGGACCCTCGGCCCAATAATTTAAAAGCCTAAGTACTTTAAATCATTCATAAATCATTCATTCATCTTTATAAGTCTTTTCCTAAGTAAAATCCTATTTCACTTAGGAAAATTAAATAATTTCTCATAGAAACCCTTTTCACTTAAGCTTAAGTTAAATACACAAATCAACTGTTTTATACTTAGCACTTTTCATTTCATTGTTATATTAATTTTTAACTTATATTATATAAATCCCTGATAATGTTTACCCTTTCCCGTATTATATAAATATGAAAAACCCCAAATTTCTATATATCCCGCCCTTGGTTAATTATAGCTGTAATACATCATAACCGGGATTAATTAGTTAATTCGTAACTAATTAACAGCCCATAAATCCCCCCGCCACATTAATATGGGATTAATTAACCCTCATGGTTAATTAAGAACCTCCCCGACCTATCACACCACTCCCGATATAATTAAATTAACCCTTAATTATGTTGGGCCCGCCTTTGTTAAACCCCATCGTATCGCGCCTCCCGTCAACCGTCCGATCAGGTCCTCAAGATCCGATGGCTATTATCAATATCATGTGACCCTTGGTGACCACGCGTTAGCGTGCGATCACACAGTGGTTTTTGCACAGGGCCTCCGCCGCGTGTCAAGAGATCTACGGAATCGCTGGCTCCCGGCTTATTATCACCCGTCCCCAAAAGTGGTGCGACATGAAACTACTTACCGCTTTCCTGCATACGACAAAAATGTCATGTCACTTCCCATTGACGTCATCCACCTGAAATCCAAAAGCCCCCGCCCACCCTTGACTTTGCAAATAAAACAAACAATGTCATTTTCGTTGTTTCGTACTGTAAACCTATGCTCCCATGCAGAGAATGTCGAGGTCAATAGTTTGAAGTTTTTAATCGCCAACCTACTCAGAAAACTTGTAGCCGATGCAGCCCAGAGCCTATTAACCACTACTAGTACCTGAATTTCACCGTTCATCTCCTGAACACAGGTATTTATCCAAATTCTCGACAAAACCTTGCAAGTTCTTGTTCTCCACTGTAATTTGATAGAAAAAGACCCAAATTCGTTACAATTCAGTCTTTGTTTTCATCATATAAGTTCCCAGATCCTCTGTTTTGCCCATTTTTCAAAGAAAACCTAAAATTTCCTTTCTAAATCCACAAGAAATAGAAATGGAAACCCCTGTGGCTTTGAATGTTGCACCTATTAATGCCCCTCATAGAGATTTAGACCATCTGCCCTTGGCAGATAAAGACTTCCAAATAAGAGACCTTTCCTCTGATAAAAATCACCTTAGAGTCTATTGCCAAAGTAGAGATAATCACCTGAATGGCTATGATATCCTAGGGCTGTGGGAATCAAATCTTCCCAGATACTTTCTTTCCCCAGTTCACGTTTTTCCTGATATAATTCATTAATGCCATGCCAATTACGACCCTACCCTCAAAGCAATTATGTCTCCTAGTCAAACAATCCTCTTCCCAATAACTGCTGAGTCAATCAATGAGATGTTGCAATTCCACCCTAGTCAAGCTCTCACCCCCTTTCCGTTGGATATTTACTTGAGAAATCAACTCAACTATCCCAATCAGAACTTAATCGCCTTTGTCAGACTTTCATGTTAGAGAAACATCAGCCCAAGGGCTCACCTCCTTATCTGCAAACTTTCTTCACAGATATGGGAAGACTTATTGTTGATATGATATCTTTAGTTATGGGATTCAACACTAGTGAAGTTGTTGATGAGTTAACCCTAGTGTTGTTGTCAATATTTACTCCTGGACAATCCCCTGCTGTTAAATATGATTATGCCTCCTATATTGCTGACAAAATTCATGAACTGTTCATGAGACTAGACAATGAAGGAGTTTTCAAATATACCACCTTCATATATAATCTCATGTTTTATTATTAGTAAGAAAACTTCTCTTTCCCTGTCATGAAGCTTGATACCAAGGGTAATCCAAGGTCTGTTATCTTTTGGATTTCCATCTTCCATAAAACCTTTGATTCCCCTTACTCCTACAATGAGTTCATAGATAAGTTTGTTCATCCAACAACCACCTTATTGACAAGAATTTCCCCTCCTAGGATCAGTGGTGATATTAAAAAGATCCTTCAGCTTTCCAAGCAGTACAGAATAGGTGATTGGTATTGATACAAAAACCATACAGAAATCAGGATATATGGGTGTGAGCTCTGCCCTTTCAAGTTACCAAAGTATGTTCCAATGAGACCATTTGCATTGGAATATTTCAGGCAAATGATAAATTCAGACTTGGTCCATTTTTATAATTCCAAAAAGAAAGCTCAACTCAGAATCAAAAATCAGTTAGGCCCTTTTGTCTGCAACACTAGGGAAGCATGGAGAGAAGCAGAGAGAATTCTAGAAGATCACCTTAAGTTACACAAAAGTTTTGGGTGGATGCCATATGACCCTAATAGCTTTATCTGTGATAGAAGAATGAAGCACATGCTGTCACCATACATACACCATAGAATCCTAGAGATTGAACAATTTGCCAATATGGATGAATGGAGGGAAGGAACCCTAGTAGAAACTGATAGTGAATAGGTCAATATAGAAAATGTTATGAGGGATCTTGAGAAAACACTTGACCTGGATTCTTTTGGGCAGGTACGACTTGAGTCTTCTCAAAGGTCAGGGATTAGTGCCTCTACAGTTGGAACATCTCAGCAGCATTCACAGGATACCAGCACACCAACTACAGAAACATCCAAGGGAAAGGAACCAGAGACCAGTACTCAAGCTACAAAGCAATCTACAATGTCAAAACAGCCTGAAACTTCTAAGGAACAGGCCCAAATGCACACTCTTCCAACTCAAGGAAATGTTGGAGAAACCCCAATCTTGCAGACTCCTCTGAATAAGGAAAGGAATAAAAAGAGAGATAGGGAAGTATCCACCCCTTCCAGTGGACCCTCAGAATAGCCTGGTGCTAGAAGCCAAAGGCTAAATCCTAGTTAAAGGAAGAATTTGTTGAAGAGACTACTGATAGTCAAAGGAAAGAAGGAGTAGATAGTCATCAAACTTTCCCAGTAGGTGGGACATCCACTAGCTCACAGAGACAGGAGCTAGAAAGACAACAAAGTGCAGAGGTATCATCTTTCAGGCCACCAGGAAAGGACACTTCAGATATCAAGAAGAAGTTTATAGAAATAAAAGCTAGAAATGATCCATTAAGGCTCCAGGTTTACAATCAATATTTGAAAATGGCTCCCACTAATCAAAACAGATTGATGTCAGCCTATGACATCAAAGAAGGTAAAATGATAATGAGTTACTTCAAACCTAAAGTGCAATAGCCTCAATCAGCAGCAGACTATCTCAGAACCAATTTTGAGGTCATGGCAAAGGACATTCATCCTTTGGACCAGATTGAGTTGCACAAACAAACAGGAGAGATGATCTATTCTACATTAACTGGAAAGGCCATGATGGCCCAAAGACTGGAGAATTCTTTGAATAATACAACTGCCCAATTACAGCTGGAAAAAGCCTCCTCACAGGCTAAAGACAACAGAATAAAGTCTTTAGAGGAAGTGATCATTGGGTTGGGTCATGATCCGAAAGATGTGAAGGCTGTAGAAGCCTTAATTAAAAAGAAAGATGAAGACATAGCTGCCTTAAGAAAACAGCTAAAGTTGCCTCCTTCAAGACACCCACAAACAACTGAGATCATAAAGCAAAGGTCTGAAGAAGAGCTAATGGATTTAGTCTTAAAACTTAATGAAAGACTAAACGAGACTGAGCAAGAACTAGAAAAATCATTGAAGGACAAGCAGGGAGAGTCGACCTCTCAGCCTCCCAATGTGATACCAGTAGTCTCAACTATAGTCCCTTCAACCCTTGGAATGGCTCTGGCACCAAACATTCTAGCAGCCACAGCTGAGGTAGTTATAGGTCCAACCACAAAAGCATGTACAGGCACAGGAACTGCATCAACAATGATTTCAAATCTAAGTACAAAGGAGCTAATAAAATCAATGGAAGAAATGAAACTGCAAGTTTCAGAGCTGAAAAAGGTAAAAGAACAATATGTTAACTTAGAGCAAAGATATGATCTCTCAAAGATAAATGTTGCAGAAAAAACAAGGGAAATTAAAGGATTAGAAAACAAGGTGAAATCATTAGAAAAAGATCTCACATTTGACAAGCCTCTGACAGACATTAAGAAGATTCTATGGACCAACATCACTCAGTCAATAAATGATGTTTGGCCATCAATCCAAATAATTTTTGAGCAGATTGATTTGGTAAAGGCAGCCCGAGAAGAGATTCAAAGGACAAGAGCAGAATTAGGAAAGATGCCTGAGGAAGCCACCAGGCTCATACATTTTTTGAATAACAAGAATAAGTACCAGCTTGAAGAACTAGGCATTGAAGACAGAACAAAGACCATTCTAGAAGTCAAAAGGGTATTAACTAAAAGGACTCTGATGCAAAATTTAGAAAGAAGATGCCATGACATGCAGGAGGAAATTAATGCTTTTATGGAGAAATTTGGTATTTTGCAGAGTAAAGGGCTACCTAGTCCTTTAGTTATTAATGACAAATTAATGAGGCATATAGATTATGTGGACAAATTGAATCAATATGCAGGCAACCAAGCAAGTTCATCAACAAGTGCATCAACATCAAAGGCACTGCCTATAGGCAGAGTTCTCTATGACAATCTAGAGAACCTGTTCTATGTCGAGCATGAAATAAAGCACTTGTTTCCAATTCAGCCTACCTTTTTCAGGTACATCAAAACTGATGAAACCCTCAGAAAACTTCAAAAAACCAGAATACCACAGCCAAAATGGTGGGAAGAAATGTTAGAAATTTTATAGTTTCTCCTTGATAAAAGGTAAATTTTGGTTATTTACTATAGTCAATAATGGTAAAGAGGATAAACAGAGATCAAACAGGTAAAGAGTATCAGATGCAGGTTAAAGTGTATCAGTGAGAAAGTAAAGAGTAGAACAGCCAGCACAGAATTACATCAAAGACAGCAAGATGCCAAATCATAGGGCCTAACTCCAGCACACTCTCAAGAATAGGGACAACAAACCATCCGTTTGCCTCTATCTGTTATCTATGAGACCATCTGGCCCTATTTTCATGTAACCTCTAGTTAGTCATCTCAGATTATATCTCACTTTGTTATGAGATATTTTATTGTAAAGTTTTTGTATAAATACTCCCTCATTTAGAGTATGGGGGGTGGATTCTTAGACATTGCTGTAAAACTGATTATTTTGGAATAAAGTGCTGTTGGACAAATTTTTCATGGCTGGCTGGATGAAGAATTAATGCAAAGGACTTTTCACATGATTCATGTGTTGAACACCAGACAAATAAGTATCTTATATCTCATGTGATATTGTTTTTTTGTTTATTATATCAATTATGTTCCATATCTAAATATTAAAACAAAAAAGAATAATTCAGAAAGTGCTTAAGTGCAATCTGTCTTCAATCATTTTTGTTCTCAATGTTTTCTTCTAAACTAGCATAAACAATGAATTCTTAATTGCTCCTGTTTCCTAGTTTATTCATTTTAATCATTTAGTAAAGAATTCTTAATTGCTCTTTATTGGTGATTAGTCAAGTTCTCTTCTCTTAAAATATGTTGAAGGATTCTTAATTGCCCTTCATCCCTTTTAAGTCCATCCCATTTTTTCAAGTCTCTATTTGCTCCCTGTTTAGCTGTCTTACCCTGTGAAGCCATCCTTTGTTGAGAAACCAAATCCAGGTGAGCCATTTTCCTTGACTCCATTACCCCAATGGCCTAAAATATTTAGTCATACCCCTCTGCTATTGAATTTCACCACCAAATACAATCAAAACGCCAAAGCTATCATAACTAGTCTAATATCTTCCAAAACAAAGTTAAATCTAAAAGAGAGAGCCCTCTCTAGGTACAGATTGGCTAGATTATGTACCCAAAAGTTGGTTTGTGGTTACCTCAGACCCCTTTCCCCTTCTTACAACTTCTGGGAAAATTTGAGTGATAACATAGTGGCGACTCCACTGGGGATGAAAATTTGTTGTTATTGCTGTTTACCTTATAAACTACAGATAGAGCCTAAAGTTAGCCAGGTAGCCTTCGAACTGCTCTTGCTTTGCAAGTGCATAAGTAGATGAATGCTGCTTCAGTCTATCTCCGGTCTAGTTTATGAACTGAACATGAACCAGTTCCTCAGTTAAACAAATCTTTAGGAAGGTTTTAATTCAAATCTGAAACATCTTAAAGAAATCACAGAAGTTGTTGTTGATATTAATTTAGAAAATCAAAACCAAGAAATTTGGCTTCAGAAAGGACTCGTTACACTAGGTCAAATCCTGATCCAAATCCACCACCTGTGTTTGATAACCCTAATCTGATCCCCAGAATTCTTAGGAGACATGAAAGTCAAGAAAGTAATGCTAGTTCTCCACCCATCTTCAGGTCAAGATCCTGCCTTGATAGGTGGATTTATCTCGAGGACGAACCCTTTGATGAGCATTTTGAGACCTCTTTATTTGTAACATTTTCTGACTCTAAATTGATCCACTTGGTTCCAGACCTAGTGTTTATTGAAGAGTTACAGTTTGAAGCTGTTAGTTTCTCTATAGACAGACATTTACAAAATTCAATACAATCTGAGCTTGCTTCTGAAAGAACACTTGATCCTTCTACAATCACTGCTGCTTCTACATCCCAAACTCAAACCACTCCACCACAAACCCCTCATTCTACCCCTCCATCCACAACCCACATTCCCATTGTCACCCCTACCCCATCTATTATTTCATCATTACCTGCAGCCATGGCAAACAGGTATACCCCTCTGGTTTTACCTGCCAATTTAGGTGCCATGCCCCAAGATTATCAAAGTAAAATCACTCCATTCGATGGTACTGGTACCTACACAGCTCAGCAACATACCAAAAAAATGACTGACTATTTTGAAATATATGAGATTGATACTGATGATGTAAGAATGAGGATATTTGTTCAAAGTCTAACAGGTGAAGTCAAAACTTGGTTTAGGGCTCTAAGGGCAAACAACATAGATAGCCTAGAAACCCTTTATACACAATTCTTGAATCGCTGGGAGAAAAAGAAAGATCCTCTGTAGATCTTATTCGAGTATGAAAACCTCAAGAGAGGAACCCAAGAAACTGTGCAAGATTACTGCACTAGGTTCAATACTGTTTACAATGCTATTCCTCAAAACCTCAGACCCCCACCTGATTTGGCCCTAATCAAATTCCCAGATGGATTTGATTCGGATATGGCTTTTCAGCTAAGGGAAAGAGCCCCTAGAACTTTAGAAGAAATGCAAAGTATAACTGTCAGTGTTGAAGCTAATCTGATGTCAAAACGTGCCAAGGTTAGAAGTGAAAGAAGGATACCACTGAAAGAAGAAGCTTCACCTGTTGAACAGAAACTGGATGTTATAATCAAAGGAATGGAAAGACTAGGAGATAGAGTGGAAACAATAGAAAGAAAATCCCCTTGGGATGGTCAGCCAGCCAACACAGGGAGGAATCCCAATTTCTGAAAAAACCAAAACTAGAACCCTGGGAAAACTGGTCCAGATCAAAACATTAGACCCCCTTTCCAAGAGAATTACATAGAAGCTTCTAGCTTCGAGGATCCCCCTGAAGATACTCAGATAAATCTGATGGGACTTAACAATGAAGGAGAAGTTTTTCTAACTCAAGATGATCAAGAGGCTCATATTCTCAAACAATTTCAAACTCAGTCAGGAGAATTGTTTGACTTCAGGGAGGGATATGACACAACTATCTATGAAGTGCACAAGCAGTATAACTTGAGAAGTAGAAGAATTGATGTTCCTGAAAACAACAAACAGAAAGCTCCAAAACAACCTATCAAAGGTAAAGCAGTCCCTCCACATGTACAAATTTTGTCTAGATCTAACAATAACCCCTCTAATCCCATAATAGTAGATGTGTCTGACAATCAACCGAATAACAGAGACTCTTCCACTCCCCTTACTTCTAAGGCAACTGTGGAAGAACCTCCAGAAGTTAATTTAGGAGAAAATGTAAATGCTAATCCCACTCCTGAAAAAGATAAAAACACAGAAAACCCAGAAAATAGAGAGAATCCCACTGTTCGAAACATAAAAGCCCAAACAAAAAAACCTTTCAATCTGGAAACTGAAGTAGGCAAACTAAAGATAGCTGTTCCACTGTCTGAATTAGCTAAACATGATGCCTACCGAGATCAAATTAACAGATCACTTAAAATCATTGGAACTGAAGACTCTGTAAATGTTTTTGATGACCAACCAGAATTAATCTTTGGCCCTGAAGTGAATGGGAAACATTTAGAAGGAAGTGTTCCTCCCTTCTATGTGAGCTTAAATATTCATGACAAAATCCTTCACAATGCCATGTTTGATTCTGGGGCATCTCACAACCTAATGCCCAAATCTGTAATGGAGAAATTAGATCTTGACATCACTAGACCATATAAAGATCTCTTTTCTTTTGATTCAAGTCAAGTGAGATGTTTAGGATTAATAAAAGACTTGTGTGTTTCTTTAGTTCAATACCCTACCAAAACAATCCTGATGGATATAGTAGTAGCAGATATACCTCCAAAATATGGAATGTTATTATCCAGGTCCTGGGGTGCTAAGCTTCAAGGATCACTTCAATTGGACATGTCTTATGCTACTATCTCTATTTTCGGCCAACCTAAGAAGCTATACCGAGAGACATTAATGAAATATGTAGTAAGTAGTCAGGAAAAACCACAAAATTTCCCTATCTACTCAGTACACTCAGATATGGATTCATTTATTCTGTACAATGCCGAAATCAATCCTGCCAACAATGAACAAGTTTTAGCAGCAGAACCAAAAGAAATTGAAATAGGAAAAACAAGTGTTCAGATTCAGGAAATCTCAGATACAAATGACAAATCAGATGACAAAGATAAACTTGATGAGAATGAAAAACTGAAGCCTCCAGTTAAACAAATTCCCACCACCCCTGACACTGATTATGTCCATGAAATTCTTTGGCATTTAGAATTTGATGGTTCAGTCAACAAATTAGGAGCAGAGGCAGGAATTTGGGTGCACAACTTAGAAAATGACCATGCTGAAGGCCATGCCTATAGGCTAAATTTTAAGTGCACCAATAATATGGCAGAGTATGAAGCTCTTTTGCTAGGACTTAAACTTGTCAAAAGGTTAGGAGCAATTAGAGTTTTTGTTATAGGTGATTCAGAATTAATTGTTAATCAGATTAAAGGAAAGTACCTTACTAGAGATCCTAGATTAGGATACTATAGGGGAACAGTCATAGAGATTCTTAATACTTTTTTGGAAACTAAGCTTGCAGTAGTACCTAGGAAGCACAACTTACATGCTCACAGTCTGGCCATGTTTGCCAGCACCTGTAAATTACCTTTGGAACCTAATCATCAGTTCACTGCTGAAATTAGGCATAGGCCAGCTATCCCTGACAATCTGAAGAACTGGCAAGTTTTCGAAAATGATGAACAAATTAATAACTTTCTAACTTTAGACAAAGAATTTTCTCACAATCACATAGATATTGATGCAAATAGTAATACTAAACAAATAGATGAGGTAGATGCCAACATTGTAGAAGAAAGTTCAATTCAAATGCTTCATCCCACAACTTTCACAAAATAGGAAGTTCAAGACTTAAAACAGATGGACCTTGATGAGATAAACGAAGAAGAAATAGAGGTCATTGATCTAAAAGACAATCATTTGCCTAAGGGATTAACCCCTCTAGAGGACCTCTTCGATTCCAATGACATTCCTAAGAAACCAAAGATGGAACCACTAAAATCAGACATTGAAGAATATAACTTAGGAACAAAAGAAAATCCAAAAATGGTAAAACTATCAAAGTATTTACCTCCTGACCAAAAGTTAAAATATGTTGAACTCATGACAGAATCCCAGGATGTTTTCCCCTGGAGTTATGAGGATTTGAAATCATATGGTACCTCAATAATTCAGCGTACCATACCTTTGAAGGAAGACTAGAAACCATTCAAACAAAAACTCAGAAGAATCAACCCTATATTACTACCACTGATTGAGAAAGAAATTAAACATATGTATGAGGCACGGATAATTACACCTATAAGATTTTCAGAGTGGGTATCTAATTTAGTACCTACTAGGAAGAAAACTGGTGAAATAAGACTATGTGTAGACCTGAGAAATGTGAATAAAGTTTCTTTGAAGGATAATTACCCTTTACCTAAGATGGATCATATTTTGCAAAGGGTAGTGGGAGCTTCTAGGATTTCACTTTTGGATGGATTTTCAGGGTATAACCAGATTCTAGTTCACCCTGATGACCAAGAAAAAACTTCCTTTACCACACCATGGGGCACATTTATGTATATCAAAATGCCATTTGGACTTAAAAATGCAGGAGCTACTTTCCAGAGAGCAATGGATATTGCATTTGCTAAAGAGATTCATGATTTTCTTGTCATATATCTGGATGACCTAACTGTTTTTTCTAAGTCAGATAAGCAGCATTTGGACCATCTCAGACAGGTATTTCTCAAATGCAGAAAATATGGTATCTCTTTAAATCCTAAGAAGTCCTTATTTGGCCTGGAAGAAGGTAAGCTCTTAGGTCACATCATTTCAAAGGATGGCATTCGAATTGACCCTGCTAGAATAGAAGCAATTTTACAGATACCTCATCCTAGAAGTATCAAAGAACTTCAAGCCTTTTTAGGAAAGATAAATTTTTTGAGAAGATTCATATCTAACTTAGCAGAACTAATTAGGTTACTTAATGATATGTTAAAAAAGGATTCAAGTATTAAATGGACAGTAGAAGCCAAACAAGCATTTGAAGAAATTAAAATGGCTTTAACCAGAACACTGGTCCTTACAAGTCCCCAATTTGATAGAGATTTCATAATTTTTTCTTTTGCCTCAGAGCACACTATAGCAACTATTTTACTACAAAAGGACGACCAAGGATGTGAAAAACCTATAGCCTTTTTTAGTAAAGCACTCAGAGATGCATCACTAAAATACAAGATCATGGAAAAACAAGCTTTTGCACTTGTTAAAGCAATTAAGGACTTCCGAGTTTACATATTATATTCTCATGTGATAGCCTATGTACCAAATGCTGTTGTCAAGGACGTCTTGACTTAGGATGGAATTGAGGGAAAAAGAGGTAAATGGATTGCTACCATTTTAGAGTATGATATTGAAATAAAACCTACCAAACTAATAAAAGGACAAGGATTGGCCAAACTTATGGCAGAAACTAATTGTAAAGCCCTGGATATAAATGAACTCGATGACGAACAGGAGATGGCGACTCCACAGATCACCCAGGCTTTTTCAGATTCACCTTGGTATGCTGATATAGGTTAAGTGTTACAAAACTTGCAGGCTCGTCCAGGGTTATCCAGAACAAAAATTAGGTTTTTAAAGATGAAAGCTTTAAAGTTTTGTATTTTAGATAATGCTATTTTTTGGAAAAATCATGAAGGAATCTTATTAAATTGTTGCTAAAAAATGAAGCTGACAAGACACTTCAAGATTTTCATGCAGGAGACTGTGGTGGACACCTCTACTGGAAATCGACTGCAGATAAGATCTTAAGGGTTGGTTTCTATTGGCCAACCTTGTTTGCTGATGTGAAAAAATTTGTCACCTCTTGCCATAAATGCCAAATTTTTGAGGGCAAGAGAAAACTATTACCTTTACCCCTGAAACCCATCTCTACTGAGAAACCATTCCAACAATGGGGTCTTGACTTCATTGGAGAAATCCATCCTCCCTCCTCTGGCCAACATAAGTGGATTCTTACTGCCATTGATTATTTCACCAAATGGATAGAGGCCATACCCTCCAGATAGGCCACAGATATAGTGATCATAGGTTTCCTAGAAACCAACATATTATCCAGATTCAGCTGCCCCACAAAAATCATAACTGACAATGTTGCAACTTTTAAATCAAGAAAGATGATCAATTTTTGTAATAAATACCACATTACCTTAGGCCATTCTACAATCTATTATCCACAAGGAAATGGACTAGTTGAATCCTCCAAAAAGAGCCTGATAAATATCATTGAAAAATTGTTGGAAGAAAATAAAAATACTTGGCATAAGAAACTGATAAATGTACTATGGGCAGACAGGCTTACTACCAAGAAATCCATTGGCACTAGTCCTTATGAATTAGTCTATGGCATGGAGGCTGTATTTCCTTCATCATTAGGAGTTCCTGTTATGAAACTACTCCAAGAAGCTCAAGTGGAACCCAATGATATCCAAAGAAGGATTAATCAGACAATCAATTTACAACAGACTAGAGAGGAGGTGTACCAAAGATCCCAAATATGGCAGGAAAAACTCAAGAAGATATTTGATAGAAGAACTAAAGCAAAAGATTTCCACCCTGGAGACAAAGTGCTAAGATGGGATTCTAGAAGAGAGGACAAGGGGAAACATGGGAAGTTTTAATTCCTATGGAAAGGACCGTACATTATCCATGCCCTACAAGGAAACAATACATATTATTTGAAAAACTTGGATGGCACAGAAGCAGAAGAAGGACCAGTCAATGGTCGAATGTTAAAACATTACTTTGATCCTACCTATTAAGATTACCTTGATATTTAAGATGTACATACTATATCCTTTGTAATGTCACTTTTGGATTGGACAATAAATTTTGGAGTTGAAGCCCGAAGAGAAGGCCCTAAGCTTCAGAAGTATTATTGTCATACATATAATAAAGCAACAGGAAAAAGAAGATTGCAGAACACAGTCAAAGTCATTCAGAGGCCATCTGATCTACTGTTCTTGACTTTCCACCAGGAAAAGCCATCCCCAAGTGGAGCCACTGTTAGGCCCCTATACCAATAGGTGTCATATGTCATGATTGACTTGATAAGCTATGTAATATGTTCATACCTTTTCTTGTTGCAAAGGTTTTCCATATTTTCAAAAAATCAAAAAATTTAAAAAATGTAAAGAGGGTGTACCTTAAAAGAAAAATCAAAGGGTAAAAAGAAATAAAAGATGGTAAAAAAAAATGAGAGAAAATGAACCCCAAACAAAAAAAAAGACCAGGAAAGTGTGCAAGTCTAAATGCCACTACTTTTTCACTTTGTGTAATAAACAATTGTGTGCAGCTTGTCACTTATGCCACAATTCATGAATAGTCAAACTGTTTAAACTTGGCTAATTCATTTTTCAATTTTATGCTGTAGAAATAGAGAATAAATATCTGACCAAACAGTGTAATCTTGGCAGATAAGTAGATAGGTAGAGTAAATAAAATGAGCTCAACAATTTAATCTGAGCCCTTGGATGTAATAAGTGTAGACTTAGATAGGCTTTGCCATGTAAAATAAAAAGAAGATTTGATAAGGGTTTGCCAGTCTAAGTGCACCCTAATAAAGAAGAAAAAATGCTAGGTTAAAGTAGGTAGGGTAGGTAGTTGATGTTGCAGAATCATATGTGATGAATGATGTCTCTAAATGTGTTAATATTTTACTTTCATCACAAGGTCAAGGCATACAGTACATTGAAAAACATCTCAAGCAGAGCAAAGTCAGAATAATTAACTCCCCTTCTCATTTTCCCTAATTATTCACTAATTTCCCCTAAGTACTAAGGCATTTTCTAAATTGGAGGGGCTCAGAGCATTTCTCTGACTTCTGGAGGGACTGGACCCTCGGCCCAATAATTTAAAAGCCTAAGTACTTTAAATCATTCATTCATCTTTATAAGTCTTTTCCTAAGTAAAATCCTATTTTACTTAGGAAAATTACATAATTTCTCATAAAAAACCCTTTTCACTTAAGCCTAAGTTAAATACACAAATCAACTGTTTTATAGTTAGCGCTTTTCATTTCATTGTTATATTAATTTTTAACTTATATTATATAAATCCCTGATAATGCTTACCCTTTCCCATATTATATAAATATGAAAAACCCCAAATTTCTATATATCCTGCCCTTGGTTAATTATAGTCGTAATACGTCCTAACCCAGATTAATTAGTTAATTCGTAACTAATTAACAGCCCATAAATCCCCCCGCCACATTAATATGGGATTAATTAACCTTCATGGTTAATTAAGAACCTCCCCGACCTATCACACCACTCCCGATATAATTAAATTAACCGTTAATTATGTTGGGCCCGCCTTTGTTAAACCCCATTGTATCACGCCTCCCGTCAACCGTCCGATCAGGTCCTCAAGATCCGATGGCTATTATCAATATCGCACGACCCTTTGTGACCTCGCGTTAGCACACAATCACACAATGGTTTTTGCACAGCGCCTCCACCACATGTCAAGAGATCTATGGAATCACTGGCTCCCGGCTTATTACCACCTGTCCCCAAAAGTGGTGTGACATGAAACCGCTTACCGCTTTCCCGCATACGACAAAAATGTCATGTCACTCCCCGTTGACGTCATCCACCCAAAATCCAAAAACCCTCGCCAACCCTTAACTTTGCAAATAAAACAAACAATGTCACCTTTGCTGTTTCGTATTGTAAACCTGTGCTCCCATTGAAAGAACGTCGAGGTCAACAGTTTGAAGTTTTCAACAGCCACCCTGCTCAAAAAACTCGTAGCCGAGGCAGCCCAGAGCCTATTAATCACTACCAGTACCTAAATTTCATTGTTCATCTCTCGAACACAGGTATTTATCCAAATTCTCGACAAAACCCTGCAAGTTCTTGTTCTCCACTGTAATTTGACAGAAAAAGACCCAAATTCGTTACAATTCAGTTTTTTTTTCATCATATAAGTTCCCAGATCCTCTGTTTTGCCCATTTTTCAAAGAAAACCTAAAATTTCCTTTCTAAATCCACAAGAACTAGAAATGGAAACCCTGGTGGCTTTGAATGTTGCACCTATTAATGCCCCTCATAGAGATTTAGACCTTCTGCCCTTGGCAGATAAAGACTTCCAAATAAGAGACCTTTCCTTTGATAAAAATCTCCTCAGAGTCTACTGCCAAAGTAGAGATAATCACCTGAATGGCTCTAATATCCTAGGGTTGTGGGAATCCAATATTCCCAGATACTTTCTTCCCTCAGTTCATGTTTTTCCTAATATAATTCATCAATGCCATTCCAATTATGTCTCCTAGTCAAACAATCCTCTTCCCAATAACTGCTGAGTCAATCAATGAGATGTTGCAATTCCACCCCAGTCAAGCTCTCACTCCCCTTTCCATTGGATATTTACTTGAGAAATCAACTCAACTATCCCAATCAAAACTTAATCGCCTCTGTCAGACTTTCATGTTAGAGAAACATTAGCCCAAGGGCCCACCTCCTTATCTACAAACTTTCTTCATAGATATGGGAAGAATTATTGTTGATATGATATCCTTAGTTATGGGATTCAACGCTAGTGAATTTGTTGATGAGTTAACCCTAGTGTTGTTGTCAATCTTTACTCCTGGACAAACCCCCTGCTGTTAAATATGATTATGCCTCCTATATTGCTGACAAAATTCATGAACTGTTCATGAGATTGGACAATGAAGGAGTTTTCAAATATATCGCCTTCATATATCATCTCATGTTTTATTATCTGTCAGAAAACTTCCCTTTCCCTGTCATGAAGCTTGATACCAAGGGCAATCCAAGGTTTGTTATCTTTTGAACTTCCATCTTCCATAAAACCTTTGATTCCCCTTACTCCTACAATGAGTTCATTGATTAGTTTGTTCATCCAGCAACCACCTTATTGACAGGAATTTCCCCTCCTAGGATTAGTGGTGATATTAAAAAGATCCTTCAGCTTTCCAAGCAGTACAGAATAGGTGATTGGTATTTATACAAAAACCATACAGAAATCATGATATATGGGTGTGAGCTCTGCCCTTTCAAGTTACCAAAGTATGTTCCAATGAGACTGTTTGCATTGGAATATTTCAGACAAACGATAAATTTGGACTTGGTCCATTTTTATAATGCCAAAAAGAAAGCTCAACTCAGAATCAAAAAACAGTTAGGCCCTTTTGTCTGCAACACTAGGGAAGCATGGAGAGAAGCAGAGAGAATTCTAGAAGATCACCTTAAGTTACACAAAAGCTTTGGGTGGATGCCATATGAACCTAATAGCTTTATCTGTGATAGAAGAATGAAGCATAGGCTGTCATCATACATACACCATAGAATCCTAGAGATTGAACAATTTGCCAATATGGATGAATGGAGGGAAATAACCCTAGTAGAAACTGATAGTGAACAGGTCAATATAGAAAATGTCATGAGGGATCTTGAGAAAACACTTGACTTGGATTCTTTTGGACAGGTATGACTTGAGTCTTCTCAAAGGTCAGGGATTAGTGCCTCTACAGCTGGAACATCTCAGCAACCTTCACAGGATACCAGCACACCAGCTACAGAAACATCCAAGGGAAAGGAACAAGAGACCAGTACTCAAGCTACAGAGCAATCTACAATGTCAAAACAGCCTGAAACTTCTAAGGAACAGGCCCAAATGCACACTCCTCCAACTCAAGACAATGTTGGAGAACCCCCAATCTTGCAGACTCCTCTGAATGGGGAAAGGAATAAAAAGAGAGACAGTGAAGTAGCTACCCCTGCCAGTGGACCCTCAGAACAGCCTGGTGCTAAAAGGCAAAGGCTAAATCCTCTTTTAGAGGAAGAATTTGTTGAAGAGACTACTGATAGTCAAAGGAAAGAAGGAGTAGATAGTCATCAAACTTTCCCAGTAGGTGGGACATCCACTAGCTCACAGAGACAGGAGCTAGAAAGACAACAAAGTGCAGAGGTATCATCTTTCAACCCTGTATTACTACCACTGATTGAGAAAGAAATTAAACATATGTATGAGGCAGGGATAATTGCACCTATAATATTTTCAGAGTGGGTATCTAATTTAGTACCTACTAGGAAGAAAAACTGGTGAAATAAGACTATGTGTAGATCTGAGAAATGTGAATAAAGTTTCTTTGAAGGATAATTACCCTTTACCTAATATGGATCATATTTTGCAAAGGGTAGTGGGAGCTTCTAGGATTTCACTTTTGGATGGGTTTTCAGGGTATAACCAGATTCTAGTTCACCCTGATGACCAAGAAAAAACTTCCTTTACCACACCATGGGGCACATTTATGTATATCAAAATGCCACTTGGACTTAAAAATGCAGGAGCTACTTTCCAGAGAGCAATGGATATTGCATTTGCTAAAGAGATTCATGATTTTCTTGTCATATATCTGGATGACCTAACTGTTTTTCTAAGTCAGATAAGCAGCATTTGGACCATCTCAGATAGGTATTTCTCAGATGCAGAAAATATGGTATTTCTATAAATCCTAAGAAGTCCTTATATGGCCTGGAAGAAGGTAACCTCTTATGTCACATCATTTCAAAGGATGGCATTCGAATTGACCCTGCTAGAATAGAAGCAATTTTACAGATATCTCATCCTAGAAGTATCAAAGAACTTCAAGCCTTTTTAGGAAATATAATTTTTTTGAGAAGTTCCATATCTAACTTGGCAGAACTAATTAGGTTACTTAATGATATGTTAAAAAAGGATTCAAGTATTAAATGGACAGTAGAAGCCAAATAAGCATTTGAAGAAATTAAAATGGCTTTAGCCAGAGCACTGGTCCTTACAAGTCCCCAATTTGATAGAGATTTCATAATTTTTTCTTTTGCCTCAGAGCACACTATAGCAACTATTTTACTACAAAAGGACGACCAAGGATGTGAAAAACCTATAGCCTTTTTTTAGTAAAGCGCTCAGAGATGCATCACTAAAATACAAGATCATGGAAAAACAAGCTTTTGCACTTGTTAAAGCAATTAAGGACTTCCGAGTTTACATATTATATTCTCATGTGATAGCCTATGTACCAAATGCTGTTGTCAAGGACATCTTAACTTAGGATGGAATTGAGGGAAAAAGAGGTGAATGGATTGCTACCATTTTTCAGTATGATATTGAAATAAAACCTACCAAACTAATAAAAGGACAAGGATTGGCCAAACTTATGGCAGAAACTAATTGTCAAGCCCTGGATATAAATGAACTGGATGACAAACAGGAGATGGCGACTCCACAGATCACCCAGGCTTTTTCAGATTCACCGTGGTATGCTGATATAAGTTATGTGTTACAGAAATTGCAGGCTCCTCCAGGGTTATCCAGAACAAAAAGTAGGTTTTTAAAGATGAAAGCTTTAAAGTTTTGTATTTTATATAATGCTCTTTTTTGCAAAAATCATGAAGGAATCTTATTAAATTGTTTGCTAAAAAATGATGTTGACAAGACACTTCAAGATTTTCATGCAGGAGACTATGGTGGACACCTCTACTGGAAACCGACTGCAGATAAGATCTTAAGGGCTGGTTTCTATTGGCCAACCTTGTTTGCTGATGTGAAAAAATTTGTCACCTCTTGCAATAAATGCCAAATTTTTGAGGGCAAGAGAAAACTATTACCTTTACCCCCGAAACCCATCTCTACTGAGAATCCATTCCAACAATGGGGTCTTGACTTCATTGGAGAAATCCATCCTCCCTCCTCTGGCCAACATAAGTGGATTCTTACTGCCACTGATTATTTCACCAAATGGATAGAGGCCATACCCTCTAGACAGGCCATAGATATAGTGATCATAGGCTTCCTAGAAACCAACATATTATCCAGATTCAGCTGCCCCACAAAAATCATAACTAACAATGCTGCAACTTTTAAATCAAGAAAGATGATCAATTTTTGTAATAAATACCACATTACCTTAGGCCATTCTACAGTCTATTATCCACAAGGAAATGGACTAGCTGAATCCTCCAACAAGAGCCTCATAAATATCATTAAAAAATTGTTGGAAGAAAATAAAAATACTTGGCATAAGAAACTGATAAATGCACTATGGGCAGACAGGCTTACTACCAAGAAATCCATTGGCACTAGTCCTTATGAATTAGTCTATGGCATGGAGGCTGTATTTCCTTCATCATTAGGAGTTCCTGTTATGAAACTACTCCAAGAAGCTCAAGATGAACCCAATGATATCCAAAGAAGGATTAATTAGACAATCAATTTACAACAGACTAGAGAGGAGGTGTACCAAAGATCCCAAATATGGCAGGAAAAACTCAAGAAGATATTTGATAGAAGAACTAAAGCAAAAGATTTCCACCCTGGAGACAAAGTGCTAAGATGGGATTCCAGAAGAGAGGACAAGGGGAAACATGGAAAGTTTTAATTCCTATGGAAAGGACCGTACATTATCCATGCCCTATAGGGAAACAATATATATTATTTGAAGAACTTGGATGGCATAGAAGCAGAATAAGGACCAGTCAATGGTCGAATGTTAAAACATTACTTTGATCCTACCTATTAAGATTACCTTGATATTTAACATGTACATACTATATCCTTTGTAATGTCACTTTTGGATTGGACAATAACTTTTGGAGTTAAAGCCCGAAGGGAAGGCACTAAGCTTCAGAAGTATTATTGTCATACATAAATAAAGCAACAGGAAAAAGAAGATTGCAGAACACAGTCAAAGTCATTCAGAGGCCATCTGATCTACTGTTCTTGACTTTCCACCAGGAAAAGCCATCCCCAAGTGGAGCCACTGTTAAGCCCCTATACCAATAGGTGTCATATGTCATGATTGACTTGATAAGCTATGTAATATGTTCATACCTTTTCTTGTTGCAAAGGTTTTCCATATTTTCAAAAAATCCAAAAATTTCAAAATGTAAAGAGGGTGTACCTTAAAAGAAAAATCAAAGGGTAAAAAGAAATAAAAGATGGTAAAAAAAAATGAGAGAAAATGAACCCCAAACAAAAAAAAGACCAGGAAAGTGTGCAAGTCTAAATGCCACTACTTTTTCACTTTATGTAATAAACAATTGTGTGCAGCTTGTCACGTATGCCACAATTCATGAATAGTCAAACTGTTTAAACTTGGCTAATTCGTTTTTCAATTTTATGCTGTAGAAATGGAGAATAAATATCTGACCAAACAGTGTAATCTTGGCAGATAAGTAGATAGGTAGAGTAAATAAAATGAGCTCAACAATTTAATCTGAGCCCTTGGATGTAATAAGTGTAGACTTAGATAGTCTTTGCCATGTAAAATAAAAAGAAGATTTGATAAGGGTTTGCCAGTCTAAGTGCACCCTAATAAAGAAGAAAAAATGCTAGGTTAAAGTAGGTAGGGTAGGTAGTTGACGTTGCAGAATCATATGTGATGAATGATGTCTCTAAATGTGTTAATATTTTACTTTCATCACAAGGTCAAGGCATACAGTACATTGAACAACATCTCAAGCAGAGCAAAGTCAGAATAATTAACTCCCCTTCTCATTTTCCCTAATTATTCACTAATTTCCCCTAAGCACTAAGGTATTTTCTAAATTGGAGGGGCTCAAAGCATTTCTCTGACTTCTGGAGGGACCGGACCCTCGGCCCAATAATTTAAAAGCCTAAGTACTTTAAATCATTTATTCATCTTTATAAGTCTTTTCCTAAGTAAAATCCTATTTTACTTAGGAAAATTACATAATTTCTCATAAAATCGCTTTTCACTTAAGCCTAAGTTAGATACACAAATCAACTCTTTTATAGTTAGCACTTTTCATTTCATTATTATATTAATTTTTTAATTATATTATATAAATCCCTGATAATGCTTACCCTTTCCCATATTATATAAATATGAAAAACCCCAAATTTCTATATATCCTCCCCTTGGTTAATTATAGTCGTAATACGTCCTAACCGGGATTAATTAGTTAATTCGTAACTAATTAACAGCCCATAAATCCCCCCGCCACATTAATATGGGATTAATTAACCTTCATGGTTAATTAAGAACCTCCCCGACCTATCACACCACTCCCGATATAATTAAATTAACCCTTAATTATGTTGGGCCTCCCTTTGTTAAACCCCATTGTATCACGCCTCCCATCAACCGTCCGATCAGGTCCTCAAGATCCGATGGCTATTATCAATATCGCGCGACCCTTTGTGACCTTGCGTTAGCACACAATCACACAGTGGTTTTTGCATAGCGCCTCCACCACGCATCAAGAGATCTATGGAATTGCTGGCTCCCGGCTTATTACCACCTGTCCCCAAAAGTGGTGTGACATGAAATTGCTTACCGCTTTCCCACATACGACAAAAATGTCATGTCACTCCCCGTTGACGTCATCCACCCAAAATCCAAAAACCCTCGCCAACCCTTAACTTTACAAATAAAACAAACAATGTCATCTTCGCTGTTTCGTACTGTAAACCTGTGCTCCCATTCAAAGAACGTCGAGGTCAACAGTTTGAAGTCTTCAACTGCCACCCTGCTCAAAAAACTCGTAGCCGACGCAGCCCAGAGCCTGTTAATCACTACCAGTACCTAAATTTCACCGTTCATCTCTCGAACACAGGTATTTATCCAAATTCTCGACAAAACCCTGCAAGTTCTTGTTCTCCACTGTAATTTGACAGAAAAAGACCCAAATTCGTTACAATTCAGTCTTTTTTTTCATCATATAAGTTCCCAGATCCTTTGTTTTGCCCATTTTTCAAAGAAAACCTAAAATTTCCTTTCTAAATCCACAAGAACTAGAAATGGAAACCCTGGTGGCTTTGAATGTTGCACCTATTAATGCCCCTTATAGAGATTTAGACCTTCTGCCCTTGGAAGATAAAGACTTCCAAATAAGAGACCTTTCCTTTGATAAAAATCACCTCAGAGTCTACTGCCAAAGTAGAGATAATCACCTAAATGGCTCTAATATCCTAGGGTTGTGGGAATCCAATATTCCCAGATACTTTATTCCCTCAGTTCATGTTCTTCCTAATATAATTCATCAATGCCATTCCAATTACGACCCTACCCGTAGAGCAATTATGTCTCCTAGTCAAACAATCCTCTTCCCAATAACTGCTGAGTCAATCAATGAGATGTTGCAATTCCACCCCAGTCAAGCTCTCACTGCCCTTTCCGTTGGATATTTACTTGAGAAATCAACTCAACTATCCCAATCAAAACTTAATCGCCTCTGTCAGACTTTCATGTTAGAGAAACATTAGCCCAAGGGCCCACCTCCTTATCTACAAACTTTCTTCATAGATATGGGAAGACTTATTGTTGATATGATATCCTTAGTTATGGGATTCAACGCTAGTGAATTTGTTGATGAGTTAACCCTAGTGTTGTTGTCAATCTTTACTCCTGGACAAACCCCTTGCTGTTAAATATGATTATGCCTCCTATATTGCTGACAAAATTCATGAACAGTTCATGAGATTGGACAATGAAGGAGTTTTCAAATATACCACCTTCATATATCATCTCATGCTTTATTATCAGTCAGAAAATTTCCCTTTCCCTGTCATGAAGCTTGATACCAAGGGCAATCCAAGGTCTGTTATCTTTTGGACTTCCATTTTCCATAAAACCTTTGATTCCCCTTACTCGTACAATGAGTTCATTGATCAATTTGTTCATCCAGCAACCACCTTATTGACATGAATTTCCCCTCTTAGGATTAGTGGTGATATTAAAAAGATCCTTCAACTTTCCAAGCAGTACAGAATAGGTGATTGGTATTTATACAAAAACCATACAGAAATCAGGATCTATGGGTGTGAGCTCTGCCCTTTCAAGTTACCAAAGTATGTTCCAATGAGACTGTTTGCATTGGAATATTTCAGACAAATGATAAATTCAGACTTGGTCCATTTTTATAATGCCAAAAAGAAAGCTCAACTCAGAATCAAAAATCAGTTAGGCCCTTTTGTCTGCAACACTAGGGAAGCATGGAGAGAAGCAGAGAGAATTCTAGAAGATCACCTTAAGTTACACAAAAGTTTTGGGTGGATGCCATATGAACCTAATAGCTTTATCCGTGATAGAAGAATGAAGCATAGGCTTTCATCGTACATACACCATAGAATCCCAGAGATTGAACAATTTGCCAATATGGATGAATGGAGGGAAATAACCCTAGTAGAAACTGATAGTGAACAGGTCAATATAGAAAATGTCATGAGGGATCTTGAGAAAACACTTGACTTGGATTCTTTTGGACAGGTATGACTTGAGTCTTCTCAAAGGTCAGGGATTAGTGCCTCTACAACTGGAACATCTCAGCAACATTCATAGGATACCAGCACACCAACTACAGAAACATCCAAGGCAAAGGAACAAGAGACCAGTACTCAAGCTACAGATCAATCTACAATGTCAAAAAAACCTGAAACTTCTAAGGAACAGGCCCAAATGCACACTCCTCGAACTCAAGGAAATGTTGGAGAAACCCCAATCTTGCAGACTCCTCTGAATGAGGAAAGGAATAAAAAGAGAGATAGGGAAGTAGCTACCCCTGCCAGTGGACCCTCAGAACAGCCTGGTGCTAAAAGGAAAAGGCTAAATCCTCTGTTAGAGGAAGAATTTGTTGAAGAGACTACTGATAGTCAAAGGAAATAAGGAGTAGATAGTCATCAAACTTTCCCAGTAGGTGGGACATTCACTAGCTCACAGAGACAAGAGCTAGAAAGGCAACAAAGTACACGACTCTATGACTCAATCAAACATGATCTTTCCTATCATCAATGACTCATGTTTACATTGATCACCCAACATAATGGGGTTACATATTTGACTCAACATTACATCACATTTCCAAAATGATGGGATTACATAACTTGACCACAATAGTCCATTACTAAATTTTACAATGATTTATAACATAGGTCTTAACATGACCTTTACATCAAGAGTCAGATATGGAATTTATAATCAAAATAAAAGACCTCAATAAGACCATGATAGTCATCAACAACTATCATACACCATAAGCATTAAGTGTGGACAACAAACACTTCAGCAACATATGTGTATTTAGCAGCTCATTAAAGCATCAATGTCATATTGTAGCAACTCATAAACCATCATAAGAAAACACCATTTCTAAGTAGCACCAATCAACATCAGGACCAAAATGCCAAATAATAAATGTTTGAAGCATATTAGAGGCTTTCCCTGTGCTGGTTCCACTATGTCTGAATCATAGAGAAACATACATGATTGTTTAGATCATAACTCTTGTATATACGCGACTGTCCTGTATAATATCTGCGTACAAAAAGAAAAATGTTGAATTTTATAACCACAACTCCCCCTGAGTTTCTATTGTGTGTACTTGTTCACTATTACTACATCAGATGCACTGTCAATAATATAAGCAACATGAATATCAAAACAACCATGGGAGACATCATCAAAACAACATATGTATTGCTCCCTATGAATATGAAAGATCTATCATATAATTAATGAAGTGATGAAGTAGAGACCAATCCTAGCTTCTCTTTGAGATATTCAAAGGAATCACATGGAAGAGGATATGTAAATATATCTGCAACTTGTTCCTTTTAGGGAACATACTCTAGTTTGACCTTTTTTTTATGTACTTGTTCTCTCAGAAAGTGATATTTTATTAGAATATGCTTGGTTTTTGAGTGCATGAAAGGATTTTTAGAAATACTTATGGAACTAGTATTATCACAGAAAATAGTTATAGGTTGTGGGCAAGTGATTTGAATATCTTGTAATGTTTGCATCATCCATATAAGTTGAGTACAACAAGATGCAACAAAAACATATTTTGCTTCAATAGTAGATAAAGCAATGGAGCTTTGTTTTTTGTTGAACCATGATACCAAGCAAGGTCCCAAATAGAATGCTTCTCCCCTTGTACTTTTCTGATCATCAACATTACCTGCCCAATTTTCATATGTGTAGGCATGAAGAGAAAAATATGCACGTTTTGGATACCATAGGTCATAATATTGAGTGCCTTGTAGGTACTTGAATGTTCTCTTGACTACATGGAGATGAGTTTCTTTAGGATTTGCTTGAAACCGACCAACAATCCCAACTGCATGCATTATGTTTGGTCTTGTGCCTATAACGTAGAGCAAGACCCGATCATAGATTTGTATTCTGGTTTATTTATTGAGGGAGAATCATCATGTGAAATGATGTTACAACTTGTTACCATTGCTATGCATACAAGTTTGCAGTCTTCCATTCCATAGTTCTTTAAAATATGCTTTAGGTACTTAGTCTGTGAGAGAAAGATACCATTTTATGCTTGCTGAACTTGAAGACCAAGAAAGTATGTTAGTTCACCAAGTAATGAAATTTCAAATTCTTGTTGCATGACTGAGGAAAATTTTTGACTCATAGAATCTTCATTGCTTCCAAATATGATATCATCTATGTAAACAACAACTATTAAAAGTTTACCATCATCAATATTTATATATAGATTGTTATTTGCAGATCCCTTAGTGAAACCTTATTGTTGAAGATGATTTTCAAGTTGATAATACCATAAATGAGGATCTTGTTTTAGCCCATATAATGTCTTCTTGAGCTTGCAAACAAGGTTTTTATCATTTCCTAGAATGAACCCTCCAGGTTGTTCAATATAAACTTCTTCTTCTAGATCCCCATTCAGAAATACATATATAACATCCATTTGATACACTTTAAAGCTATGAAAGCTTGAAAATGCAAGGAACATTATTATGGCTTCAAGTCTGGCTACAGGTACAAATGTTTCTTCAAAGTTTGTTCCTTCTTGTTGCACATAGCCTTCGCATACAAGTCTTGCTTTGTTTCTAATTGCCTCTCCATTTTCATTTAGTTTGTTTTTGAATACTCATTTTGTCCCAATAACATTTTTATCATGAGGTCTTGGTACTAATTCCCATGTATGATTCTTTTCTATTTGATCAAGTTCTTCATCCATAACCTTAACCCAACATTCATATTTGCTAACTTGATTTAAATTTTGTCGTTTAATTGATAATAGGGCTAAATAACTAATAGTTTCAACAAGAGTTCTTATAGTTTGTACTCCAACTTCCTTATCACCTAGAATTTGGGACTCTGGATGATTTTTCTGAACATACCTTGATGAAGTCTTTTTTGATGCTTCTATACTGCCAATTCCTTCTTCTGATGCTTCATTGATTCCTTCTCCAACATTCTTTTGGCTTATTGTAGAAGGATCTTCATCATCTATTGGTGCTTCCTTTTTGGTACCTGTGGATGCTTCATCAATCACAACATCAATGCATTCAACAATCTTTTGAAGTCTTTTATTGTAGCATTTATAAATTTGCTTCTAGAGGAGTATCCAAGAAGAATTCCTTCATCAAATCTAGCTTCAAACTTTCCAAGTTTATCATCATTATTCTTTATGCAACATTTTCTCCCAAAGACTCTAAAATGCTTGACAGTTGGAGGTTTACCAAACCATAGTTCACCATTTACCCAAATATGAGCTTTGTTGAGGATATTTACTGATGTATGCATTGCTCCCCTAGAAGGTATGAGGTGTTTTAGACTCATCAAGCATGGCACGTGCCATTTTTTGGATTGTTTTATTCCTTATTTCTGCCACTTGATTTTTTTGAGGAGTTTTAGCTATAGAAAGCTACCTCTTGATGCCATGCTGTTAACAAAAGTCGAAAAACCCATTTGATATAAATTCTCCTCCTATATCAGATCTGAGACATTTGATATTCAAATCTAAATCATTCTCTACTAGAGCTTTGAAGACTTTAAATTTATCAAATGCTTCATCTTTATGTTTTAACAAGCCAATCCAACACATGCGAGTAAAATTATCAATGAATAATATGAAGTATCGTTCCCCTCGAAGAGACTTCTTTCTCATAGGACCACAAAAATCAATATGAATAAGTTCAAGTGGCTTACTTGAAGTACCTTCTTTTACATTAAACTACACTTTGGTTTGCTTATCGAGTTGACATGATTTTCATATGGTACTTTCTGGTAGAGAGCTGTTAAGAAAGTCACGAACTACTCCAATTCTATTTGACTTATATAGTTGACCGAAACTTAGGTGTCCCAATATTATGTTCCAGAGCCAACTTTCTTCTTGTTTGCTCTAGTAACAATGTTCTAAACTGCCTTCCAAGACATAGACATTACTTGGAGTTCTCATTCCCTTTATTATGATTTTACCAGTATCAAGATTTCGTACCACACAATTCTTTGATCTGAAAACCACCTCGTTCCCTTGATCACACATCTAACTAAAAATTAGTAAGTTATGTTTTAATCCATGAACAAACAAAACATTTCATGCTTTAACCTTTTCTTTTAGCCAAACAGTTCCTTTTCCTTTGATAGTAGCAGGTGAATTATTTCCAAACGTTAACGTTGTTTTTGTTCTTTATTTCATTTAAGGACATAAAATTTTCTTGATAACCTATCATGTGTTTTCAACGCCCACTTTCAATGTAACATAGATTTTCTTGATCTCCTGCATATAAAGCTAAATCAAAATTCTCAGATTCTATTGTTTTCTTTTCCATACCTTAGATGTTGTTGCTTTTTGTTCATTCTGAAGAGTAGATCATAATTTTCTTCCGAATTCAGTTTCTTTATGACCAAATTTATTACAAAAGGAACGTTTAGATTCATCTTGAAGAGGTGAGAAAGTATTGTAAGAGTATTTCTTTAACCCGGTCTCATTCTATTGTTTTCTTGCTTATCTAGTCATGATAGTTTTATAAGCAACACATTGAGCATCCTTATGACCAAAATTATGGCAAGTGAAGCATTGTCTATTAAAGTAAAAGTTCATGGGAGTGTGGTACCTTATTGTGTAGCTTTCCCTTTGATTTTGACAAGGGTGATTCACCTGAGAAACATTTGATCCATTACTCCTTTGCTGAGAGCTGGAACTTTGTTGATTGCTTCCTTTTACTGTATTGAGATAACTTCTTGTACCTATTCCAGAAGATTTTATAGTTTTTGATGATTCTCCATTATATTTGAGACCTATTTTTATAAGAGGAGAGTGTTGTACTTTGATTATTTCTTCTAAGGTCTTAGATCCTTTAGCAAATATAAGGTTTGGACTTTTTTCTTTTTCAAGTTCCTTCCTTAGACTTACAACTTCCAGTTCTAACTTTTCATTATGCCTCTCCTTTTTTAGGATTTGTTCCTTTATAGCATCTTCTGCTAATTTAGCTTCTTCTAAATGAATTTTTAGCTGAGTTATTTCTTCTATGAGATTATCCTTTTCTTCTACGGCGTCCATAAAAATATCATCAGATTCATCAATACATTTATCTTCAAATGCGATAAGTAGTTGATATTCTTGATCGGACGCAGCTTCTTCTCCATTTGAAAGACCATCACTATCTTCATGTGTGTAGAAGCTTATCTTGTTTTCAAACCTTTTTCTAACCTTAATTTTTGTAGCATCTTTTCCTTTCTCATGGTTTTCTCTATAAGGGAATTTAGTAGCATAATGACCAACTCTTCCACTAGCAAACCATTTGAAAGGAAGCTTACCTCTAAATTTGTTAGTACCTACTTGGAGTTTCTTTACAAAATTTGCCTCTTCTTCATTTGATACATAATCTAATTCCTTGAGCCCCTCCTTTTCCTTTCCTTTATAAGTGGCTTTGAATGCATCTTCTCTACTATCCAAGGGACCCCATTTTCTTATTTCATAGGTTGCTAAATCCGATGAAGTTGTTCAATAGTAAGGTTCTTCAAATCCTGCATTTCTTTAATGGCATAAACTTTTGGATCGAATTTTTGGGTTAGAGATCTTAATATTTTCTCAGCCATTGATGATTCTTTTATTTCGTCACCAAGATTTCTCATAGAATTCATGATCTCATTTACCCTAAGAAAGAAACTTGCAATACTTTCATCATTATGCATTTTGAGAGTTTCATATTGAATTCTAAGAGTTTGAAGTTTGGAACTTTTTACCTTGGTGTCACCTTCATAAATTTGGATGATCTTGTCCCATATAGAATTTGTGGTATTGAGCTACATGACTTTGACAAATACTGATTATGCCAAGATTCTTAGTAGAGCATTGACAACCTTTGAATTGGTCTCATATTTTTTTTTCTTTTCTGCTTCATTTATGGGAATCGATGATGGATATTGATAGCCTCCTTCAATGATTCCCCAAACATCTGCTCCAAGTGATTGTAGGTAAGCTCTTGTTATGAATTTCTAGAAAACTAGATTGGATCCATTGAACAATGGTGGTTTGATAGATGATGATCCTTCTTGGTTGCTCATGATTCGTGATGAATCTTCCTTCAAGTGATCAGGCTTCTTCTGAAGGACCTAATTTGATTCCAATTGTTAGAAAAATACTTTGGGGGGTGAATAAATATTTTAAACTACTTAAACTTTTATTTTCTTATTCATATTTATGTATGTGATTGTTATGAAGTAAACCAACATATGCATGTGACTATGATGTAGGAAAGTAGCATATATCCAGTTCACTAACTTTTTTAGTTAATTCATCATTTGTTTAACTTGAACTAGTATATCAGTGCTTCACTAAAAATTAATTAAACAATAATCATGTGTAGTAAGAACAAAATAATTTATCACATACTAGCAACACATGAACACCAAGATTTTTAAGTGGAAACCCAAGGTGGGAAAAAACCACTGTTGTTGTCATCTATGTCTTCTTATTTTATTATAAAGGGAATTTTCTTACAATACTTGTATTGGCGCAGACTCATACTAGTACACAGGCACCCACCTACAGAAGGCTACAACTGTAACAACCCTAGTGAAAATTCCATGTAAAAATATATAAATACCACAGATGATGAGACACGTATTCCAATATGAATGTTGGGCAAGACATCCTAGGGGGTGTTCATTTGGTTGTTTATGGCTAAGGAAATTGGCAAAGACAATGACTAAGGCATTAAAGAGGCAAAGAGGTATTTATGAAAATAAAGGAAATTAGGAGAAAAGGAAGGTAAAAGGTCACAAGTTGCATGTGAGGAGGAAAATGAAGGAAAATAATGGAAATTAGGAGAAAAAGGAGGTGAAAGGTCATAGGTTGCATGTGAGGAGGAAAATGAAGGAAACTAATGGAAAATGAAGAAAATAGAGGCCTCATTAATGAAAAGGCTTCTGAGGATCAGTGGGCAAGACTTGGTCAATTCAGTTTTGGAGCTCTTTCATTATTCGTTCTCTCTCATACTCTTGGACACTTAGATTTTTCTTGGAGCACTTTGGAATTGGAGCAAGAAAATCAAAGAAGGTAAGAGGAAGCAAGGATCAAGTAGGGAAAGGCAGGATCAAGCGGCTACAACATGATTCATTGCAGGTATCAACTTGCATGTATATTTTCCTTGCTAGACTTGGCATGCATGGGATTGCATGTGTTTCTTTCTACCATTGCATGGGTTTTGCCAGGTGTGATAGTATTTTCAACCTAGCCTTGCCATTTCCAGATAGCTTTGATGAGATGGGTTCTCTCATGCGTTTTGTGGGGGATGGTCGGATTAGATTCAAAGCTGAGTGAGGTGGATCTTCGAATTGACAAACATATGGTGGTAGCGGTCCCTGAACCATAATGAGGATGCATGAAGCCACTAGCCTAGTGACCCTTGAACCAGACTGTGGGTTGCGGTAAATCCAGATTGTGTGCCTCGGTGGGCCTAGGAATCCTTGTCGATGAATTTCGGGATATACAGTAAAGCCAAGAGGTGTATTTCCTCTCCGTTGGGCCTAGTGATTCCAGGATGGAATGCACAGTAAAGCCTGCAGAGTATGTCTTAGTGTAGGGCCTAGTGACCCCTAGATTAGATTGCGGATGCACGGTAAAGCCTGAGAGACTAGGAGGCACTCAAATTCCTCACGGTGTAGGCAGAGAACTTCGGTGGCATCCACATTGATGGTACTTTTTGATGTGTTATATGAGTCCCACATTCATGCTTGGAATATGGCACGGGGTTGATTGGCTGAAGAGAGACTTGGCTTAGCCAATCTATGGTCGGGTGGAATGTGGTAGTTCCATCACCGGTTGGTTCATTGCATTTATTAATGAAAAATTCATTCCCTTAATTTTCATGTGAAAATGTATTGATATATATGGATTTTGATGGCTGATATGTTTATTGTATTTCTGTTCCTATTATGTTGTTTATATGCACATTTACCTCGGAGGGTGTTACAAGTGGTATCGGAGCATGATTCAAACACTTGGACTAGATGGACTCTATCATAGGTAAAATGAAGAACAAAGATTAATTTTTAGACCTTTCTGTCATATCTATTATAACTTTTCTTCTGTGGAATATTAGAAGTCGAAAATTTGTCCATAGTGAAGGTAAATCCCACTGATAATGTGGTAAAAATTTCAGATATTGGTTCACAATACTTTAGGAATTATGATCTAAGGAAGATGACCTTCCTGAATGCACCTTTAAACACGTCATGTTGGAATTTCTGCAATAACTTTTTTTATGTAGGCTTTCAGAAGCTGAAAAATCGTCCACATTGAGGGGAAATACCAATTATTATGTGGTAGAAATTTAAGATATTGGGCCACAATATTTTAGGATATATGAGCAGAGGGAGTCGAGCCTTTTGAATGCTCCTAAAATCAGGTCTCAAATAGGTCACACTGACATTGTTGTTATAAATTTTATTTTGGAAACTCTCAGGGGCTAAAAAAATTTCTACAATGAGGGGAAATACCACTGACATTGTGATAAAAAATTTAGACATTTATTTGCTATATTTTAGGAGATATGACCAGTGGAAGCCGAGCTTTCTGGATACTCCTAGAATTATGCACCAAATAAGATTGTGTTGGTATTTTTGTTATAACTTTTCATCCATGAAATCTTAGAAGTTGAAACTTGTATCATAGTGAGGGAACATACCACTGATCATATAGTTTAGTTTCCATAACTTGTACTGCTACAATTTAGGATATATGCATTGAATCGTTCACTATATTAGTTTGCATGCAAAGTGGTTGATAAAATGCTTAAATGGTTCAATGATTAATTGCATAAAAACTATTTGATAAAATGCCCCAATGATATGTTGTTTGTGGTTTGGGATAACATTTATGTAATAGTATTTCTGTAGTGATATATGCTTACTTTTATGCAAATACTTTGCTATATTAGTTTACATCTAAAGTGTTTGAAGAAATGCTTACATGCAAATGTAATAGTATAGTAGTTGTTTGAAGAAAATGTAAAAGTATGGTAATTGTTTGAAGAAAATGTTATTTTTTTTAGATGGGATAGTATTGTAGTATGATAATATGGATGTAGCTGATCTATGCCTATTTGCATGCAAATAATTTGAAGAGTTGCATGTAGGGAATTTGAAAGGTTGCATGCAAGGAATTTGAAAATTTGCATGCAAGGAAATGGAAAAGTAACATGTTTTGAGTTATGATGTTACAAGTGGAATAAGTGAAATATTTTTGACTTAGTCTCATACAAATGTATGAGAAATGAAAATCAATTTCTTTTCAAGTATGGTTAAATTTAATAGAGATTTGGAGATCCCATTTCCATAATTGGACATTAGAGATCGGGTCATTATAGTAGCTTCCTCCTTCTACCTTATTCTGGACCATGGATAGTAAGGGGGGTATGCTTATAGGTTGTTGGTGTTGGTGAATATTGTTTTCAAATTAATAGACATGATGTTTTGATTTTTGGAACATGTGACTAACTGTGTATGGATTATATGTTGCTTAGATGTTGATTTCATGATACCTACTTACATCCTTGTATGTTAGGTTACATTTTTGAATATTTTGATTACATGCATCAATCTTGTAGATTGATTACAAGGATTGATTGCTTATGTTTGACTACATGTGTTTATGCGTAGGTGTAGTTTATTTGGCATTGCTTATGCATACTGTTGGTTGCATGTGGCAATATGTACAATGGAGTAATGGTTGTTGTTATGCATGTATGGTCGTGGATATGATTATGCATGTATAGTAGGTCAAACATGCCTTGTGAAGTCATTGTATGTAATTTAGGTCATCATGATGCTATTGGTTGTTATGCTGCTAATGAGCTAGTTGAGATAGAGCAAGAGATGCAGATCACCATAATGAGGTTGCAACATTGGACTTTGGGGTAAGAGAAGATTGTCATAAAGGTATTGTATGTTTGGCATGTAGGTATGTAAGTTAAGGATTTTTATATGCATTAGGTTTATGTACATTAGGTTTATGAACATGTATTTGACGTTATGGTTGCATTCATGATAGACGTTAGATGATTAGTGTGGTTATATGCACATGCGTCAGATAGTTAGGAATGATAGTAACCTGTAGTTGTATGCATTGCTATTGTTGTTTTATATTAGATAACCCGATGATTATGTTGTATGTTGTGGATGAGTATGATATATAACTTATTGTTGTTATATGCTATTAACTTGATGATTAGGGTCATTTTGTTGAGACATTGATGTTATAATTTGGATTGGTCATATGTGTGATGGTTATGTTCACCGCATTGAAGATATTGATGTTATATGTATTGTGTTAACTTGGTTTGATCTATGCAGATGGTTATGGTTGTGATACTCAGGTATGAGATGGCATATTTGTGATGTGGTATTGTACTAATTTATACTGATCATACATATGTGATTATTATACATGAACGACAGATGGTTATGAGCTTGTAATGTGAACATATTGGTTAGTTACTATTATGGATATCATTATTTATGTTGACATGTTGTAAAGTTATATCTCGCTAACTAGATTGATTATGCAGACAAGATAGCCTCCCCTGAGGTACACTAAGGTATGCATTTTCTTATGTATCATACTTGGTGTTTCATAGTTGATTATTTCGTCTATTTGATATTTGAGTGTTTGGTGCCTATTATGTCATCTAATTGATTTATTTAACATGGTATGTTTGCAAGTGGTTGAATAATTGATGAATTGCTTAATATGATTATGTGTTCAAATTATTTTGTCTTAAGATGATTGTACTAACATGTATGTGTTGAGACAATTTATATGTATTTGAATGTCGCTGATAGTCGTAGCATTATATCTAATGGCTATGGATTATGACATGATTGTTTGTAAAAGTTGAATTAAAATTGATAAATATGATTGTCTTGATATTTGGAACATATGGTTTACATGTGTGGGCAGTTGCAAGAAATGTGCTTGGCACAATAAGATGAGGTAACTGGTGTATTTTTATTTATGCACTGACAATTATGTGTTTATGGTAGTATGATGTAGGGGATTGCATGGCAAGATATTGCCAAGAAATCTTGAAGAAGGCTCTAGTTGAGTTTTCCCTTGGAACAATGGGGGTTGAGTCATGGTGTTTGTTGTTAGTCTTGTATTTTTAGTCTTTTATGAATTGTTGAGCTTGATTTGTGGCTTTGTTTATGTCTAGTGTATGGCCATACCACTTTGTTTGCAGAGTCATGTTGTTATTGGTTTTTATGGTCTTCTTCTTGTTTTTTTCTTGTCTTGCCTTTTTAATGTTTTGAGTTCGGGGGAATTGGTTGGGAAAGAGTAAAGTTGATGGAAATCGGGAGAGATCTATGGTACCCAACTGATGATATAAGACCCAGATGAAACTTTGTGCATGAGTAAGCGTAGTGAAAGGTAAGCCTACGACATTCGGTTGGACTGGTTGGGTCCATTATGGTAAATGGAAAGTAGCAGTCCACACACAAGAAAGGTAACCAAAAAATGTATAGTAAATGGATTTGAGGTGTCATATGCTTTGGCTATGTTGGGAATTGTTGCTCTCAATGCCTGTGCATAAATAAGGAAATTCTCTTAACCTAGACCTTATGTTATATGGTAATTATTTTATGATCATGATTATGTTGAAGTTTATATCTATATACATGTATGTATGTATGTCATTGTCTGACGAGATCATGATTGTTTTATGCTAACATTTATATATGTATGTATGTATCCATGTATCTATGTTACTGTCTGACAGGGTTGTCAGGGACCATTCTTGTGGAGGAATGGTTGCTTATGCAGGAGAACGACATAAAGAGGTTTTTGTTCTTACGAGGAATCAATTGCGAAGAGTAGTCATGAAAAATATACGAGGTCAACATCATCTGGATATGAATTGATATTGTATATTTGTATTATGCCTATGTTTATGTTATGATAGGTAATGTTTAAGGACACATTAGCAAAGTGAAAGCAGTATGGTATGCAGCATGCTAGGATGAGCATGGATAAGACACTAGAAGAAAGGTTTCTTGGTAAGAACAATGTGGTTTTGGATGTGCGGTACTATTGTTGTGCATACGTTGTATATGTTGTATATGTTGCATCTATGATGTGTGCACTTGTGGTGTTGCGTATATATAGCATGTGTACTTGTTATTTATGCAATGTTATGTATAGGATGGTACAAATAGGGTTGTGTGAATATTGCATATGGGGTGTTGTATACATATTGTACTGTCTTCATGATGTATATGCGATGTGTGTGCATATGGTGCTTTGTGCATGTTGGATATGCAGTGTTGTGTACGGATGATGCTATGTACATGTTGGATATGTAGTGCTATGTACATGTGGTGTTGCATGCATGTTGTACATATGGTGCTATGTACATATGGTGTTGTGTGCATGATTGTACAAGTGGTGCTATGAGCATGTGGTGCCATGTACATGTTGTACATAAGGTGCTATGAGCATGCGGTGCTGTGTACATGTCGTGCATGTGATGCTATGTACATATGGTGTCGCGTACACATTGTGCGTGTGGTACTATGTACATGTGGTATTGTGTACACGTTGTACAATAATGTAGTGTGCATGTGGCTTTGTGTACATGTTGTGCAGGTGGCGCCGTGTACATGTGATGTTGTGCACATGTTGTGCAGGTGGTGCCTTGTATATGTGGTACTGTGTACATGTTGTACATATGGTACTGGTGCACGTGTGGTATTGTGCGCATGTCATACATGTTGTGTTGAGGGTATGTGGTATCATGTATGTGCATAATGTAGTCATGGTATTGTGGCGTGCGTACTCATTGTGTTGTGCTCTGTGTAGTTACATGTATTGGGTGGTATTGCACATCAGGTATAGATGGATGCACTGTGTTGTACACTGGCTATAGGTGTATGCATTGTATGTCAGGTGTAGGTGCATGTATTGCATGGTGTTGTGTCAGGTGTGATTGTATGTGTGTGATGCGCACTATGCGTATGTGCACCTGATAGAGGAGAAGGCACTGAGTGTTTGCTGGGTGTGGCAACCAATCCAATCTCTATACAAAAGAAAAATGGTAGAACTAAGGATTGAGGAAAGGATAAGTATCATCATTTTATTTCAGTTTTATTATGCATGTGATTTATGACTATGGTATATGATGATTATATGGGATTTATGATTTTGGTTTATGATGGTTACATGTGATTTATGATCTATGATGGTTGTGTTTGAGCTAACTTGATGTGATATGTTTATATATGTTGATTTGGTCAAATATGTTAGTTTGACTTGTTGTGACAGGAAGCGAACATGATTGCAAATGTACCTTATTGGCAAGCTACCAATGAGGTATGATGTGAATTTATTTCAATTTATTTTGAATCTAATGGAAGTTATGTTCTTGGTACAGGAAGCATGAACATGCCCAGTTGGGTGGTTGAAATCGACTGCAAGAATTAGCAGCAGTAGCAAAGGAATTGAAACATGCAGCAGTATGTTGGTAAAGCACTTCAGGAGTAGGGCCATTGTGGGACATTGGTACCCAATAGTGTCCATTGATTTCCATGAGCATGATATGACCGGTATGATGTGTTGAGGCAGGTATATGCCTTGGTTTTTGTATCTTCCGATGCGAGGAAGCCTTGCCAAGGGATGGATTGCCTAGGATGGGGGTGCCAGGGGAACTTGGAAGGTGAGTGACTGCACGAGAGGGGTGATCGGATTTCCAAGGGACTGTGTAGCAGAGAAGGGAAGGTCACAAATGGATTTGTTTTGGTCATTAGCATTTCCAGATGGAATCAAATGCACATTGGGAGTGTGCCCTTGGACAATAAGCTGGTAACTGTTCACTGAGAGGACAAGTGGCGCAAGATTATAGCACTGGACATTGGATGCAGATTTGACTTTGCAGTGGATTATGGACTTCCTAGGGAGGAGGTAGATCCTGGTATTACTTTGAGGGCAGAGGTGTGAGCCTTTAGATTTTGTTGTTTTGGATGCAAGCATCGTATCCTTTATTCACTAGTTAAGCTAATGTGTATATCATTGTAAATACCGTAATGAGCTGTGTTTTAAAGCTCCAATATGCGATATGGTTTTTATCTGGTCATGTTGTCATGATGTTTTCCTTTTGAGTGGGTCATTCATTGTAAATACTGTAACGAGCTGTGTTATAAAGCTCCATGGGAAGTATGTTTTGTTTTCAAAATTATTTTGGTTATAGGTGTCATTGAACACCGAGGATGGTGCTCCCCCAAGGGCGAGGGTTTTGTAACAACCTTAGTGAAAATTCCATGTAAAATATATATAAATACCACAGATGATGGGACACGTATTCCAAGCTGAATGTTGGGCAAGACATCCTAGGGGGTGTTCATTTGGTTGTTTATGGCTAAGGAAATTGGCAAAGGAAATGGCTAAGGCATTAAAGAGGCAAAGAGGTATTTTAGCACATTTATTTATGAAAATAATGGAAATTAGGAGAAAAGGAAGGTAAAAGGTCATAGGTTGCATGTGAGGAGGAAAATGAAGGAAAATAATGGAAATTAGGATAAAAAGGAGGTGAAAGGTCATAGGTTTCATGCGAGGAGGAAAATGAAGAAAATAGAGACCTCATTAATAAAAAGGATTTTGAGGATCAGTGGGCAAGACTTGGTAAGTCCAGTTTTGGAGCTCTCTCATTATTCTCTCTCTCTCTCATACTGTTGGACACTTAGATTTTCTTGGAGCACTTTGGCATTGGAGCAAGAAAAGAAAAAAAGGCAAGAGGAAGCAAGGATCAAGTAGGGAAAGGCAGGATCAAGCAGTTACAATAGGCTTCATTGCAGGTATCAACTTGCATGTGTATTTTCCTTGCTAGATTTGGCATGCATGGGATTTCATGTGTATTTTCCCTGCTATATTTGGCATGCATGGGATTGCATGTGTTTTTTTTCTACCATGGCATGGGTTTTTCCAGGTGTGACAGTATTTTCAGCCTAGCCTTGCCATTTCCTGATAGCTTGATGAGATGGGTTCTCTCATGCGTTTTGTGGGGGATGGCCAGATTGGAATTGAAGTTGAGTGGGGTGGATATTCGAATTGACAAACACATGGTGGTAGTGGTCCCTGAACTAGACTGAGGATGCACGAAGCCACTGGCCTAGTGACCCTTGAACCAGACTGTGGATTGCAGTTAAGTCACATCGTGTGCCTCGGTGGGCGTAGTAATCCTTACCGGTGAATGGTGGGATATACAGTAAAGCCAAGAGGTGTATTTTCTCTCCGTTGGGCCTAGTGATTCCAGGATGGAATGCACGGTAAATCCTGGAGAGTATGTCTCGATGTAGGGCCTAATGATACCTTGATCAGACTATGGATGCACGGTAAAGCTTGGGAGACTAGAAGGCACTCAAATTCCTCACGGTGTAGGGCCTAGTGATCCATGGATTAGACTGTGGATGCACAGTAAGCTTGAGAGACTAGGAGGCACTCAAATTCCTCACGGTGTAGGCGGAGAACTCCGGTAGTATCCACATTGATTGGTGTTTTTTGATGTGTTCTATGAGTCCCACATTCATGCTTGGAATATGGCACGAGGGTGATTGGCTGAAGAGAGGCTTGGCTCAACCAATCTATGGTCGGGTTGAACGTGGTAGTCCCATCATTGGTTGGTTCATTTCATTTATTAATGAAAAATTCATTCCCTTGATTTTCATGTGAAAATGTACTGATATATATATGGATTTTGATGGCTGATATGTTTTATTGTATTTATGTTCCTATTATGTTATTTATATGCACATTTACCTCGGAGGGTGTTACAATAACCTTCTCTTGTTTTCCAGCTTCTACTGGAAAGGATCTACAACCCCCTTATCCTTTGTTCTTTATGGATGATTTTTCAGAATATTTCAAATTGGATCCATTCCAAATATAAAACAACAATACTAAAACCAACACTGCCTCAAATCACTGAACCAACTTAATCACCAAATCATTGAATAAATCAAAAACCGAATCTTAAACAACCAAAGCAGTTAGATCATTTCAATTTCATTGTATACTCTTCATCAGAATGTCCGACCACCTACTATTCATCACATAAACCAGATCCTGTCACTACAAACCCTGGTCAACCTTATGCCAGAATATATATGCTATTATTATGAGACATATGATGAGCCTCTAAATTAGACGTAAATTAAGGCCCATACCTATAAATTAAACATCAGTTTAAGGCCTATGACCATCCTTCAACACATTAAATCTCTCTTTTTGCATTAAATGATTTATTTTTAACTTTAATATATTCATTAGGAAGGTTTATGAATAATTGGATATTTGTGCCTAATATTATTTATTATAGTGGAATATTATGAGAATATTGGGCATATTATGAATATTTAGAGGATGAGATAATTTAGGGACTTGTTCCCTACTACACGAGGATCAATAATAAATAATAAATCAACAAGATATTATGGAATTATGGCACAGATTGTGGAACTCTAATGATTGAGAAAATCTAGGAATGTGTTCCACTAATCAAGGGACCAGATCCACTAATCAAGGGATTTTGGTGGGGAAAGCTTCCTCCATTCATGGGGAATGATTCCTAATCATTTTGTATAAGTACCAAGTCAAATTTTCCTCTAGAGAGAGATTTTCATTAGTGTTCTTATGGAGAGAACTCATATTTTTGCAGCTCCATTGTATTTTGTTGCAGAGATGTAATTCTATTAATGAAAGTAATGAAGATTGGTGTCATGTTCAACTTCTAAATCTTGTTCTCCTCCATAGGTATTTGAGTTTCCTTAGGCTTGACCATCCTAGGAGCCTCAGAGCCCTTCTGTATCATTTTTTTCCTTCTTTTCACTTCTTATTCACATGCATCTCTTGTTTTTATTTCTTTCTATTTCTGCATTTAGTATTAATGATTTCTTGTTGTAGGATTGAGTTAAATGGTTGATGTAAGTTCTTTTACATGATCACAAGCATTATTTCATCTTTGGAAAAACTTTGGAAGTTCATAGTAATCATTGAGCTGCTTGGATTAGTCTTGTTATTCCCAAATCTAGATTGTTAGATTTCCCTTTTAACAAAGAATAATAAATTTCTGCTATTTTTTATAGCATGCTAACAAGCTTCAATTGATTTTGTTCACTTGCATTAGATCACAAAAACATTATAGTTCATAACAAAAATTACCCCATTGCATTTGCGCTTGATTTGGTTAGGCATTTTTAGATTTACTAGCTCACTAGTTCTCAAATTTCTAGATTTTCGACTAGTAATGTTTTTCTATTTTTTAGCATGGGTTAATAGAAGTATTTTTGAGCTATTCCACCTGGAATGGGGACCTAAAACATCCTAGTTAATAAAAAAAATAGTCCCATTCAATTTGGATTTGATTTTCTTGGTCATTCTATGAATTATAGTAAATCTGTACATCTTGTAGTAAATCACTGTAGCATCCTGTAGGAAATTCTGTTTTGAGTCCGAATTGAGAAAAATCATCATTGAAGCTGGGATTAGGCCTCTACTTGACCTCCATGCCATCAAGACCATTTTAACCCTCTTGCTCCAAACTTAGGTCAGAATTTTGCTAGTTTTCAAGAGTAGGATTTGATTTCCATTTCTTCTATCTTCAGTCTTCCATTAGATCTCATCAATGTTTTATATCATTCTACAAAGTTTTCCTCATGCATGAAGTAGACAGCTAGCTCATGAAATTATGTTTCCTTTAGATAGTTGAAATTCTTCTTGTTTGCATGATCTTTGGGTAAATGCCAATGTTTGATGCAATGCAGGCGTTTCAGAAGTACATAGAGATTTCATAATCAACAACCTCATCCAAATTTCATCCACCCATGGTCCCCACTTTATTTCACTAAACCCTCAACAATTTCATCATTTTACAAGGAAACTTCTCCAAGCTTTTTGAGCAAATCCATCCATCTCCCAACTTTGGTTTTGAGTTCTGAAGTGGTCCTAGGCACTCCCTTGCCTCACTCCATACCTCAACCACCTTCCCTAAGATTTCCATCACCTTCAACATCCATCCTTTTGCTCTTGGCTGTATCTTGTAATTTTTTAGGGGATCTTGTAGGTTTTCAGGGCATCTTGTAGGAAATCCTGTAGCATCCTGTAGGAAACCCTGTTTTGAGGCCAAATTGAGGAAAAAGCCTCTAGGAAGCTGATCTGAAATCACTTATGAATGATCTTAGTAAATTAATGTAGGTATTATAGACTCATGTGCTGGTGTGTGTGTCTATATTATCTTAGGCAACAGATCGATAAGATTGCAAAATAAACAGACACTAGAAAAAAATAAGAGAAACATAGCAAGAAAATGCAAAACACAACAATTTAATAAAGAGTTCACCCAATCCTCCTGGGCTACGTCTCCTGGTCCAGCTTTCAGTGGTAGCCTTTTTAATTGTGTCTTTGAGCAGAGTTTTTACAATGAGGAGCTCAATTTGAGTCTCCTACAATAGATGATGCTTAGTAGGGTGGTACTTGGATTCCCCAAGCCACTAGAGTACACAGACTCCCCCTTACCAAGTCTCAACCTCAACTGGTCTTAATGGGATGAGTCCAATTTGGTACTCAGTTCCCGATAGATATCCTCACAGGGATTGCTTGAACCTCTCAATCCTTCTTGGTTCTGTCTACTCGATGTTTCCTTAGCTCTGCAAGTCAGCTCGACTTCTTTGTTCTCTGCTTCTTGCTTCACTCTCTATTCTATCTCCCCTGTCTCCTCATCTATTTGTGGCTTAAAGCCAATCCATCCCTTGACTGTTCGCTTCCTCTTCTGGCCCTTCGGATCACCTGCCTTTGTCCACTTGGAATTCCCTGCTTCTGTGTCATCGCCACTGTGTAACATTTCACAGAGAGGTGGCCACTTGTCCCTTCACGAACTGAGCACCAACTCTTCCTCGAACGGTTCGTTACTTCGGTTACTTTGTGAAATGATTCATCCGCCAGCTCAGTGGTTAAATTGGACTTCAAACCTTTATATGCCTTAGCTTATTCATCCGCCAAATCCGGTTTCCCATCGGGTGCAATCTCTGTCATTTGATCTGGGGCCTCCAGATCCTACGATCATCACTTTTATCACATGAGTGACTTGCTCGACTGTTAGCCCGTGATGAGAGCGGTTTTCTCTCTCATTCGCCGGACATGCATCATTCAATGTATGGAATTGCTTGGTCCTTTGACAAACCCTCTTACCGCCCGAAATTCCTCTGATATTCCATCGGTTTTGGAGTGCAGGACCCGCCTGTTGTTTTAGTGCTTTTTCCATGGTTTCCTGGTTTCCCTTGTGACCGTGCACTCAAATCCTTTCCTTCTCGAGGGGCTTTGTAATCGCGCATCAAAAACAACCTTCGTTTCTGGGTTTGAGCCTCCCAACTGCCATTTTTGCGCCATGCACAGTCCCCATGGGCCAACGGTTAGCGCGCTTTGACCGAAGGTCCTCATTGCTCCATGATAGCTGCAAATTACCATTATTCAGAGGTTATTTCCTGATAGCTCATTGTTTACAAGATTTTGAAGTCTATCATAATTTGAAACAGTCATAGAACTCTAATAATTTTCAAGGATCCAATTCGGATCACGACCTTCCCACTGAGAAAGCTTTTGGACCACCAAAAGTTGGATTTCAAGCATCGACTAAGTGAGGATACAACTTTCTCACCTATCCAATCTCTATCCATTTTGCACTTCTCGGCTTTGAACCCCTGAGTCCAATTCTGAGGTAATCAACATCTCCCTTGTGCGTCGTTCTCACCTTCTTGTCCAGAACTGTGTCTTCCTATAATTCATTAAGATATTCAGGTAGCAGGTCATCAATAGAAGGCAATTGACTTTGATCTTTGGGATCCTCAATTACTGAAGGTTCAAATAATTTCAAGCTATATGCATTTATGATTGAGTAGATGTGCATGTAAGCTGGTAGATCAAGGCGAAAATCATTCTCACCAATCTTCTCTAGTATCTTGAAAGGTCCATACCTAATAGGCTTTAGCTTTTTACCTTCCCCTTGCATCTTGTCCTTGCTGATATACAACCAGACTTGATCACCAACTTGGAAACTATGCTCCATCCGATGCTTTTCATGCCTTGCCTTGTATTTGGCCTGGCACTTTTCCAGTTGTTCCTGTACTACCTGGTGGATCTCTTGGATTTGTTCAATGAACCCAGTTTCCCTATCCACATCATTGTGTCCCTCAACTGTTGTGTCCTTACCAAAGACAAAATCCAAGTGTGACCTTGGTGTGAAACCAAAACAGGTCTCAAAAGGAGATCTCTCTATAGAAGAATGTTTGGCTCGGTTGTAAGTATGCTACACATAAAATTAATGTTCATCCCAAAGCTTAGGATGCTTACTGCAATATCCCTTGAGTAACTGGATCACTGTCCTATTGACTACTTTTGTCTGGCCATCGGTTTGTGGATGGAAAGCTGTGCTTTTCTTCAGTTTGGTGTCCATCAGTTCCCACAAACTTGACCAAAACTTTCCCACAAATTGGGTGTCTCGATTAGATATAATGGAAGTGGGTAATCCAAAATGAACCCATACATGTTGAAAGAACAGTTTTGTAGTTTGTTCAACTGTAATCTGTTTATTACAAGGTATCAAAATACACATTTTGCTAAACCTATCCACAACAACATATAGATAATCATGACCTTTCCTAGATTTAGGCAGTCCTCCAACAAAGTCCATGGAAACACTTTCCCAAGGATGAGAAGGAACTGGTAATGGAGTGTACAAGCCTAGTTTTCTATTGCTAGGCTTGCTTTTAGCACACATAATACACCCTCTTACATATCTAGAAACTGTCTCGTTCATTTTTGGCCAATAACAAAATCTTTGCAGTTGTGCAACTGTTTTACTTACCCCAAAGTGACCTGATATTAGGGAAGTGTGTGCTTCTCGAATTATCTTTACTCTTTCAGTTTGTGGAATGCATAGCTTCCCACAATGATATAGGAGTCGGTCCTTAACATGATAATCCAATTCTTCTACTCGTTTGCCTTGACTTAAAGTTGCATATACATCTTTAAAGTCTATATCTTGAGCATATTGTTCAATGTAGCTCTCATGTAACACATAATTATGCTTAAGTATAGTAGATGCATTCGTAATGGGTCTAGATAACATATATGCAACTTTATTGTGTATGCCCTTTTTATATCTGATGAATAAATGAAACTGTTGTAGAAAACCCATCCATCTATAGTGTCTTGATTGCTACAACTTAGTTTGGGAGTGTAGATATTGAAGTGGTTGATGATCAGTATGTATTACTGTCTCTTTGCCCATTAAGTAATATTTCCACTTTTTCACACTCTGTACTAATACATACAATTCTTTATCATATGTGGGATAGTTAACTACTGCAGAATTAAATGTCTTAGAATGATAACGTATGGGTTTACTGTGCTGTATCAACACTGCTCCCATGGCATAGTCACTGGCATCCATTTGGATCTCAAAGGGTCTTTGAAGATCAGGCAATGCTAGTACTGGTGCTGTACTAATCTTTTCTTTCAAGGTGTCGAATGCTTTCTACTATTTGCCTCCCCATTGAAACACCTTGTTCAATCCTGTTAAAGCATGTAAGGGAGCTGCAATTAAGGAAAAGTTAGAAATGAACTTTCTCCAATATTGTGCTGCTCCTAAGAAGCTCCTAACTTCTGTAGCAAATTTTGGTTTAGGTCGGTTTACAATGACTACCACCTTCGAGGGATATATCTTCAATTTACCACCCCCTACTATATGTCCCAAATAATTCAAAGATGTTTTGCCAAATTCACATTTTGAGAGTTTAACATAAAGTTTTTCTCTTTTCAAAAAATCTAGTGTCTGCTTAACATGTTTTAAATGTTCTTCCCATGTTTTGCTAAATATTAGAATGTCATCCAGATATACAATAACAAAATCATCAAGAAAAGGTCTAAGTACATCATTCATTATTCTCATGAAAGTAGCAGGAGCATTAGTTAAGCCAAAAGGCATAACCAACCACTCATACAATCCCTGCTTTGTTTTGAAAGTAGTCTTCCATGCATCTTGTTCTACAACTCTGACCTGATGATATCCACTATGCAAATCTAACTTGGAAAAATAAACAGCTTCTTTCAATTGATCCAATAGATCATTTATGCAAGGAAGGGGATAACGATTTTTGATTGTTATCTTATTCAGTGCTTGGTAATAAATGCACATTCTCCACGGGCCATCTTTCTTTCTCACCAAAACGATTGGAGATCCACATGGTGATGTGCTAGGTCTGATGAACCCTTTCTCGGGCAACTCCTACACTTGCTTCTTGATTTCTGCATTCTCTAAAGCGGACAACCTGTACATCCCAATGTTAGGCAATGGAGCATCTTGCTCGAAATTAATTTCATGCACTATTTCCTTTTGGGGTGGCAGAACTTTAGGTTCTTGAAACAAGATATCATACGCTGAAACAACTTTTTCTAAATCAGCTTGTTGTTTAGCATCACAACCCTCAAATACATTGGTTTTATTAGGTTTATTTTCCTTTACAACCATCAGTAAAAATTGTTTGCATGAATTTATCATTCGTTTCATCTTCCCTGAGTTTATGAGAGTATAATTATTCTTGAGCTTATGAGCTCTTACAAAGTATTCGATTCCATCTTTAACGAGTAGATACTTGTTCTCAGATCTATAGAAAATAGCTTTTTTGTCATACAAGTAAGGACTTCCTAAAACAATTCCACATATATCCAAAGGAATTTTGTCTAACTCAACCTCATCTGCAAATGCTGACCCAAAAGAAAACTTGAGTTTGTATTGTCTAGTCACTTGTAGTTGTGCTTTATCATTTAACCATCCTAATGGGTATGGTTTCTTGTGAGGTGTAGTTAGTAATCCCAACTTCTTTACAATTGCTTCAGAAATTAAATTTACTTGTGAGCCACTATCAAACGAAGTATCAATCTTTTGATGTTTGGAAATAACTCGAATATGGAAAATCTCATGTCTTTTTCTCTCATTTTCTTCATCAATAGTAGATTGTGCAGAATTACTAGTAGATGCTTCATAATTCTTACCTTTTATACCTGTGGCTGCAATGGTTGTTTCATCTCCTGAGTATGACCCCAAATATTTTTGAATAGTTATAGCCGTCTTCTTCTTCTTTCCCTTGAAATTCTTAGGTCTCAGCTCCGGCTGTAGAATCCAACAGTGCTCATCATCATGCCCTTCCTTCTTATAGTGAGTGCATGAAGACTTGCGTTTCTATGTAGTGTTGGCCATCCTTGCTCTCCATTTCTGTTTTCTTTTCTTCTTATTCTTACTTGCAGTCGGTTGGGATGATCCCCCAACTTCCGGGTTTCCATTCTTTCCTCTAGCTTCTAGATGCATAGCTTTAACAAATACCTCATCTATACTAGTGGGATTAAACATGAGGATAGTGTGCCTCATGTAGCTGTGTAGACCACTGATGTACTTCAACAGAGTCTTAGGTGAGTCTAATGAAATTCCTAGAATCAATGCTCTCTTCCTAAATTCTTGGGTGTAACCTTGTACACTTTGCCCTTTCAATTGTCGAAGAGTTTGCTAGCTCATCATGGCTTGCTGCATGTAGGCCAATGGATAGAACTACTTTTTGATTGCAGAAACAAATTCACTCCAGATAGAAATAGTCTTACCATGTCTCTTCATGTTAGCTTGGGTCCTGCCTTCCCACCAAACCAAGGCAGTGCCTCCAAGGCATAGGCTGGCCAGCTGAATCTTGCTCTTGTCTGAATCAATACTCTGCACTCTGCAATAAACATCAATTTGTCTAATCCAATTTTCCAACTTTTTTGCATTCAACTCTCCATCATATATTGGTAAATCAAATTTAACATCTAGTTTAATCAAAGATGTCTTCTTTTTATGTTCAGGGCTATTAGGAGGTGTGAGAAAGCTTTCTTCTTTCCCTTTGCCTTTTGAGTGGTCATGGAGGAGAGACTTTTCTTCTCCTTTATCTTGTTCGGAGCCTGATGAATCTTCATCTTTATGTTTACTAAAGTCCTTGTACATTTCCTCTACCATGGACCTTCTGGCCAAGAAACTATCTATAAATTGAGGGTCTGGCCCCACAGAACCTTCCTCTGACATTGTCTTCTGAGGATAGACTCTTCCAATTTTAGGATTAGTTTCGACCAACTCTCCTTCTCCTAATTTGAGCTTTGATCTAGTTAACATTCAACAACTAAATCCAGCACAAGCTTGTCTAACCTTAACAACCTATAGCTCTGATACCACTTGATCTGAATCACTTATGAATGATCTCAGTAAATTAATGTAGGTATTACAGACTCATGTGTTGGTGTGTGTGTCTATATTATCTTAGGAAACAGATCGATAAGATTACAAAATAAACAGACACTGGAAAATAGTAAGAGAAACACAACAAGCAAATGCAAGACACAACAATTTAATAAGGAGTTCACCCAATCCTCCTGGGCTACGTCCCCTGGTCCAGCTTTCAGTGGTGGCCTTTTTTATTCTGTCTTTGAGCAGAATTTTTACAATGAGGAGCTCAATTTGAGTCTCCTGCAATAGATGATGCTTAGTAGGGTGGTACTTGGATTCCCCAAGCCACTAGAGTACACAGACTCCCCCTTACCAAGTCTCAACCTCAATTGGTCTTAATGGGATGAGTCCAATTTGGTACTTAGTTCCCGACAGATATCCTCATAGGGATTGCTTGAACCTCTCAAGCCTTCTCGGTTCTGTCTGCTCGATGCTGCCTTAGCTCTACAGGTCAGCTCAACTTCTTTGTTCTCTACTTCTTGCTTCACTCTCTATTCTATCTCCTCTGTCTCCTCGTCCATTCATGGCTTAAAGCCAATCCGTCCCTTGACTGTTCGCTTCCTCTTCTGGCCCTTTGGATTGCCCGCCTCTGTCCAATTGGAATTCCCTGCTTCTGTGTCATCACCACTGCGTAACGTTTCATAGAGAGGTGGCCACTTGTCCCTTCATGAACTAAGCACCAGCTCTTCCTCAAATGGTTCGTTACTTCGGTTACTTTGTGAAATGATTCATCTGCCAGCTCAGTGGTCAAATCGAACTTCAAACCTTTATATGCCTAAGCTTATTCTTCCACCAAATCTGGTCTCCCATCGGGTGCAATCTCCGCTATTTGATCTGGGGTCTCTAGATCATATGGTCACCGCTTTTATTGCACGAGTGACTTGCTCGACCGTTAGCCTGCGATGAGAGCGGTTTTCTCTCTCATTTGCCAGACACGCATCATTCAATGTATGGAATCACTTGGTCCTCTGACAAACTTACTTACCACTCGAAATGCCTCCGATATTCCGCCGGTTTTGGAGCGCGGGACCCACTTGTCATTTTAGCACTTTTCCTACGGTTTCCTGGTTTCCCTTGTGACCATGCGCTTAGAGCCTCTCCTTCTCAAGGGGTTTTGTCCAATTGCGCATTAGAAACAACCTCTGTTTCTAGGTTTGATCCTCCCAACTACCATTTTTGCGCCATGCACAGTCCCTATGGGCCAACGGTTAGCGCACTTTGATTGAAGGTCCTTGTTGCTCCGTGCTGGCTGCAAATTACCATTATTCAGAGGTTATTTCCTAATAGCTCATTGTTAACAAGTTTTTGAACTCTGTAATAATTTGAAACAGTCGTAGAACTTTGATAATTTTCAAGGATCCAATTCGGATTAGAAGCTAGCAAGGGGTCCCTATTTGTCTCCCAAGCCTCGTTACCATTCATCATCATCTCCAAGCCACCTGCCACATCACTAAAAGAGATAAACTTTCACATTCTCACATGAAAAAGACAAAAAGAAAAATAGATTTATTTTATTCATTTACATGCACAATAGTAGAAGGTTTGATGGTTTGAATTTGCATGCTTAGGATAGTAGGATTGCATACATGTTAACTTAGCATTCTTTTGAAGCAAAGCCTCTTAGCAGTTAGTTAGAAAATGGTGTGTTTTAGCATTTGATTTTAGTCTCTTTCTTTGTACTTTCTTTCTTGCAATAGGTTAAGGTTCCATTTCAAACACTTCATTTTCTGCAATTAGTTTAGGATTTGACATTAGTACATGCACTCCATTACATGATGACAACACAGGAAGGACACATTCTATGCTACACATATAGTGCTGATACCTCTTAAGTTTGTATGAACCCTGGGTTGATAATTAAAGTCGATAGCCTTAGGAGTTGTAACATTCTTGTTGCAATATTGAGACTCATCACTTTTTGGTGCCGTTGCCGGGGAGGTGTCAAAGTATGCATTGTTTTCCTCCCTAGTCGATTCATTTCTTTTTACTTTCCAAAAAAAAAAATTCATTAGGCATATTTCATTTCAACGATAGAAAAGTGCATTGCATTAGTGTTTTCATTCAATCATAAAAACAAAAAAATTTCAACACCAACCCACCCCCCCATTTGATCACGTGGTGTAGTAAGAGCCACATCATCATTCACTTTTGCAGGTAGAAGAAGAAGATGACAAAGAATGTAGAACAAATGGATGGAGATGATGACAATGAGGAAGATCCTCTCAGATTTCCCATTCAAGATAGTGATGGTAGTGTGCACATGAAGAACATCCCTCCATCTTTTCTTTCAAAATTTCATGGTATAAGGTCAGAGGATCTGGAAACCTTTCTCTTTGAATTTGAAGTTGTTTGTAGATCTTATGGTTACTTATTAAAACTCAAAAAATGGGATTGTTTCTGACAACATTGAAGGATAGAGCTCTTAAATGGTAGGGACTAATTCAATAAGATCATGGAATGATATGCAAAAGATATTTCTAGAAAAATATAAAGATCATGATCTTAAAGAAAAAATCTTTAGAATGAATCATAGAGAAGATGAGAGTCTAGAGGATCTAATAGAGAGGTTCATGTATAATGTTAAGAGGGCAAAACTACATAATTTAGGATCCGACACACTAAAAACCCTCTTACTTAGAGAAATTAGGGTGAATGGATTGATCTCTTTAATCTCATGATTAGAGGTGATGTATATAAATTATCATTTGAGGAAATTTGTGAAACATGAAAACACATATCAAGAGGAAAGGCAAGAGTAAGTCAATCAGCATCAAGATCGGTAAGTCAAGCTAAACTTGGAAATTTGTTTGATGACTTTAAAACATAAATTCTTAGCAATCTAACCAAACAAGTAGAAATGTTAAGAATACAAAATGAGCAAAAAGAATTTGTTTTTGTTGTCCATGCAGAATCACATGATGTTAAATGTTTCTCCTCATTACCAAGGTTGAAGGAAGTTCACCAAGAGGACAATGGAGCAAGTCAATTGCCAATGCAACAATGTTATGTAGCTCCAAGAGGACCATGGCAGCCTATTCAACCTAATATGATGCAAGAGCCTAATTCACAATTTCAAGGTTATGCATATCCACCTCAAAGTAATTGGAACACACCTTTTCCTTGGCAATATTGGCCATCTCAACCCCAAAACCAATCTTGGCAATAAGGTTGGCAAGGAACTTATGGGAGCCATCCACAATATTCTCAATATTTTCCTCAATATCCTCCATACCCACTCCATGTTATCCATACCATTCACATCCACCACAACCACAACCCCATCCACATCCATCTCAACTACCCACTCCCACTAAACTACCTGTACCACCATTTCCAAACCCACACATTGAAGTAGCTCAGCCCACTTACAATGCTCAGGTACAACACTTCCAAACATCTCCTCCTGAGATCAGTGGTATTCACCATAGCTCAGGAAGAGTATTGCAAAAAAGATATTATCTTGATACCATTGAAGGACCACATCCAAAAGAAGAAGATTCAAATGAGAAGACCACATAATCATGGGATGCACTTGATGAAGAAAAAACATCAAAATCAGAGATTGAGAGAGCTCCCTCATGGTTACCATCAAATCCTCTATGTATTCAAGAGAACAATCAGATAAAAGAGGAAGATTTGAAGGTCATGGTAGAAGAAGACATGAAGAATGATCCAGATAAGTAATCAAACCAAGGGCATGAAAGTTATATTGAGGTTTGGTTCCAGACAATCACTGATTTGTAGCCTTACTCTCTTATACAACTATGCTTGATCATTTCAAAGTCAAATCATTTGGTCTCTGACATCTAGGTACATGCCAAAGCATACATTTTAAGCCTACACATAATTTTATCTGTCATCTTGATGTGCACATGGCTCCATTGGAAGTATTCTTATACTATAAAGTGATTTTGATTTTCAAGTAGGGTAGGGTAGGAAAAATAAAATGAAAAATAAAAGAAAAAAATAAAAATCTCAGGTGAAAACCTCCTTGGAGGTGCCTGAGATTGGCTCATTGACTGAAAACCTCCATGAGGCGGTCAATGGGTTGGGAAAAAGGAAAAAAAAGAAGAAAAAAGAAAAAGATCCTAGGTGAAAACCTCCTTTGAGGCGCCTAGGAAGATCTACTAGTTGAAAACCTCCTTGAGGCAGCTATTAGGCCTCGAAGAAAAAAAAAATCCTTGCTCCATGCATCTCTTTGATGAATGCATGTACTCTCGAACATCTACAAGCAACAAGAACAAGTTGGTACCAAAAGGAAAATTGGTCAAGCCTAGTCAAAAGAAGTCAAATTTTGACTTTCTCGTCCTTTGCTTAAATGCTCCAACAAGGCCAAGGCCATGCCAATCCATCAGCCTCATCTATTTCACCATCCACCCATCATTCTCAAGCTTATACTATTCAGTTTGCTTGCTGTCCTAAAAAACTACAAGATGCTCTGTTTTACTACAGGATACAAAAATACATAGAGCAGAAATTCATTTTTTCCATAACTTGAAAACCATGCATCCATTTTCCAAGCTGTTTCAGGGGTAGATGCATATGGATGATGGCGAAATGTTCAAGCAATTTTAGCAAATTCTAATGCACAGTTTTCGAGAAATCAACCTCCATCACCTACAACCATTTTTACATTTTCTCAATATCCATGAATCCATTTAAAAAGTTGTTTCATGGCGAGATGCATATGGATGATGGTAACATGCCCAAGAAATTTTAGAAAATTCTAGTGCACGGTTTCCAAGAAATCGACCTCAATCACCTTCAGACATTTTTAATTTTTCTTGGGATCCGTGCATCCATTAACCAATTTTTTTTATGGGGATGTGCATAATGATGATGGAAACATGTTCAGAAAGTTTCAGGTCAATCCATTCTACCGTTTGGGAGATATGGATAAAACAATTCATTGTCCTAAAAAACTACAGGATTCCCTCAAATCCTACGGAATACAGAACAACACCTATAGGATTGACAATGAAAAATTTTAAAAGGGAAAAATAGAGTTTGGCTTCATCAAGTAGTGTTAAGGAGGTAGGCTCTACATTTCCCCACATTTTTCCAAGTGAAAGGAACATAAAAAACCCTTCTAGTTTGTTGAAAGTGATTGCAGCATAAGGAAATTGTATACACAACATTTTTAAATTTGGTATCAGACCTATACAAACCTCCATCCATCAGAGAAAAATGATAGGGGGAACCCATCAACACAATGAGGATTCATCAGCACCCTCTTGTACTAGAGATATTCACAAGGCACAATTAGATGGGTTTCTTTGAAAAATTGAGGGGATATGATGATGAAGTAGCCAGAGATTTGTAGTCAGCTTCAACATGGAGATCCAGAGATCAAAGAAGCTCCTCTAGAGATTAGCAGTAGCTTCAGGATCATCAACATCACCATCCAACACCTACACATCAACATCAACCTAGCAGTAGGATGCAGGTCTCTCCAACAACCATCAAGTAGGTACATGTATGCAATATTCTTGACCTCTTCTCTTGAGCATATTATAGTTGGAAATTTGTTGTCAATGCATGAGAGATGAGGTTTTATAAGCTAAGGATGGGTCAACAGTATCAACCACCTTCAACTAGTTAATTGTAGCTCACTCCTTCACTCATGCAATATTGAAAAGCCAAATTATGAAGGGTGATGATTTCAAGGAATGAGGATAGCAGTTAAAAGAAGAATTTTTTGCAAAGGCCAAGTCACCACAACACTCCAAGCCCTCCATCCACTTCATATTCACTATCTATTCATCATTCATCCATCCCATTTCATTCTTGAAAAAAAAAAACAGAGCATCCTCTCCATTTTCACAAACCTACACTACTCCCTTTGAGCCCTAGCATCATCATCCAATCCCTCTTCATCATTTCTCATCACTCCCATATAGTTAGGAGACCCTGAAAGAGGAGGAATGCCTACTACATTAAGGAAAAATGTTGCTACAAGAAGGAAGAAATGAAAAAATTATGCTAAACTCCAAGGTGACAGAGCTTAAGAGATACCTAATCAAAACAGAGAACTCCAAGGCCATTAGGCAGACGTCTAGGCCACAAGAGAGAAGAAGAAGGCAACATAAGGAAATGGGACATTCACCATCAAATCAAAACTCAAACTGCAGTGATGAAAATATGTTTTCTAAGAGGTCTCCAATCTCTTTCTAGTTTTTGTCCAAGGCCTAAAAAAGGGAAAAAGGCACGGGAGTCAAGTTGAGGGCCTGTCCTAGGCTCAAAATACCATTTATGCTAAAAAAGGGTTTCATGTAGTTTTAACAGGGTTTCCTGTAGTTTTGATAGGAATTATTATAGGATGTCCTAGTTCTCATCTAAAGGCAGTTTGAAGGTTTTAGAGGTTTCCAAATGGTGGAACAAGGTAGCAGAAGGTTGATAAGGATATGGAAGACCTTGCTAAACTGAAAAATATTCAAGAACTCATCTTGAATAAGGAGGAGAATGCAAGCTAATGGTCTCAAGAAACAATGATTTTTCTTTGCACAAATATATTTTTGGGCTTGTCTTTCCAGAACTTATAGCCAAGATTTTTAATGCACAAGAGAGAGGCCACCAAAACCATGAATGAGGCACAATGAGGTCACTAAGTTTCTCAGAGGATAAACAACACTTTCAACAGGGGGTATGATGGGCCTCCTAATTAAACATAAATTAAGACCCGTACCTCTAAATAAAACATTAATTTAAGGCATATGACCATCATTCAACACATTAAATCTCTCTTTTTGCATTAGATAATTTATTTTTAACTTTAATACATTCATTAGGAAGGTTTAGGAATAATTGGATATTTGTGCCTAATATTATTTATTTTTGTGGAATATTATCAGAATATTGGGCAGATAATGAAGATTTGGAGGAGGAGATAATTTAGGGACTTGTTCCCTACTACATGAGGATCAATAATGAATAATAAATCAACAAGATATTATGGAATTATGGCAGAGATGTGGAACTCCAATGATTGAGAAAATCTAGGAATGTGTTCCTCTAATCAAGGGATGAGATTCACTAATCAAGGGATTTTGGTGGGGAAAGCTTCCTCCATTCATGGGGAATGATTCATAATTATTTTGTATAATTACCAAGGCAAATTTTCCTCTAGAGAGAGATTTTCATTAGTGTTCTTGTGGAGAGAACTCGTATTTTTGCAGCTCCATTGTATTTTGTTGCAAGGATGTAATTCTATTGATGAAAATAATAAAGATTGGTGTCATGTTCATCTTATAAATCTTGTTCTCCTTCATAGGTCTCTGAGTTTCCTTGGGCTTGGCCATCCCAGGAGCCTCAAAGCCCTTCTGCATCATTTTCCTTCCTTCTTTTCACTTCTTATTCACATGCATCTCTTGTTTTTATTTCTTTCTATTTCTGCATTTAGTATTAATGATTTCTTGTTGTAGGATTGAGTTAAAAGGTTGATGTAAGTTATTTTGCAGGACCACAAGCATTATTTCATACTTGGAAAAGCTTTGGAAGTTCATAATAATCATTGCGTTGCTTGGATTAGTCTTCTTATTCCCAAATCTAGATCGTTGGACCTCCTTTTTAGCAAAGAACAATAAATTTATGCTATTTTTTAGTGCATGCTAACAAGCTTCAATCGAGTTGGTTCCACTTTCATTAGATCACAAAAACATTCCAGTTCATAACAAAAATTACCCTATTGAATTTGCACTTGATTTGGTTAGGCATTTTTTAGATTTATTAGCTCACTAGTTCTCGAATTTCTAGATTTTCGACTAGTAATGTTTTTCTATTTTTTATCATGGGTTAACAGAGGTCTTTTTGAGTGATTCCACTTGGAATGGGGACCTAAGGCATCCTAGTTAATAACAAAAATTGTCCCATACAATTTGGATTTGATTTTCTTGGTCATTCGATGAATTATAGTAAATATGTACATCCTGTAGTAAATCACTCTAGCATCGTGTATGAAATTCCGTTTTGAGCCCGAATTGAGAAAAATCACCATTGAAGCTGGGATTAGGTCTCTACTTGACCTCCATGCCATCAAGACCATTTTAGCCCTCTTGTTCCACACTTAGGTCAACATTTTGCTAGTTTCCAAGAGTAGGATTTGATTTCCATTTCTTCTATCTTCAGTCTTCCATTAGATCTCATTAATGTTTTATATCATTCTACAAAGTTTTCCTCATGGATGAAGTAGACAACTAGCTCATGATTTTTTTTTTTTCCTTTAGATAATTGAAATTCTTCTTGTTTGCATGATTTTTTGCTAAATGTCAATGTTTGATGTAGTGCAGGTGTTTCAGGAGTACAAAGATATTTCATAGTCAGCAACCTCATCCCAACTTCATCCACCCATGGTCCTCACTTTCTTTCACTAAACCGTAACCAATTTCATCATTTCACAAGGAAACTTCTCCAATCTTTTTGAGCAAATCCATCCATCTCCCAACTTTGGTTTTGAGTTCTGAAGTGGTCCTAGGCACTCCCTTGCCTCATTCCATCCACCAACCACCTTCCCTAAGCTTTCCATCACCTTCAACATCCATCCTTTTTCTCTCGACTTTATCCTATAGGTTTTTAGGACATCTTGTAGGAAATCCTGTAGCATCCTGTAGGAAACCCTGTTTTGAGGCTGAATTGAGGAAAACGCCTCTAGGAAGCTAGAAAGGGATCCCTACTTGTCTCCCAAGCCTTCTGAACATTCACCATCCCAAGCCACCTGCCACATCACCAAAAGAGATTAGCTTTCACACTCTCACATGAAAAAAAACAAAAAGGAAAACATATTTATTTTATTCATGTACATGCACAATAGTAGAAGGTTTGATGGTTTGAATCTGCATGCTTAGGACAGTAGGATTGCATACATGTTAACTTAGCATTCTTTTGAAGCAAAGCCTCTTAGCAGTTAGTTAGAAAATGGTGTGTTTTAGCATTTGATTTCAGTCTCTTTCCTTGTACTTTTTTTTCTTGCAATAGTTTAAGGTTCCATTTCGAACAATTCATTTTTTGCAATTAGTTTAGGATTTAACTTCACTGCATGCACTCCATTACATCATGACAACAAATGAAGGACACATTGCATGCTGCATATATAGTGCCGATACCTCTTAAGTTTTTACGAACCCCGGGTTGATAATTAAAGTCGGTAGCCTTGGGAGTTGCAACATTCTTGTTGTAATACCAAGGCTCATCAACATACCTGTGTATATACACACTTTCTCTTCAATAACCACATACAGATCTCTAAACACTGAACCCTGAAACTAAATCAACACATTATTGAAATCGATCATTGAAACACACACTGACCTTGTCACAAATTTATGAACCAAATACAGATCATCTCATTACAACATCATTCATATTCAACATTTCATAACATAATCATTTCAACCTCAATCAACACTGTCAAACACAGATCATCATGGAAGACTTCATTGACAAACAACAACAAACATAACAAGACTGATTAGACATCATATACATAAAAACCCTAGCATATGTACATGACCCTTATAAGACACTTCCGCGCATGTACATGCCTTTCAAGAAGCATACCCACATACAGATCTGTCGATACTGTGGAATTGATACATTACTACCCAAAAGTTGATCCACTTATGTATGTGTTATTTTTGAAGAAAAATGCGTATATATCTGTAACTAATGAATAATACCTTTGCTGCACAATAAATCATCAATCAAACCCAAATATTGACACATACTGTAAAATACGCACATCATAACATCATCATCACAAATATATCAACCTATAAGTTGATTATTCATCGTGTAGTCATTTCAAAGCTATAAGATCTAATCCATCATCACATTCCTAGGTGCACACTTATTTCAGATCAAACAATTCATCAATAAACCAAATCATGCACACTTAGCACTTTGATCTCCATCTCCTTATATAGCTTAGGCCTTAGCCAATACCTTAGGTCAATTTCGTATTTATGTCGATGGTATTCTTTGATAGGATCAAATATCCATTTTTGCGCTCATTACTATGGGCCAATACCATGGTAAAGAACCCTGGTATTAAGAATACTATGGTGCATAAATTGTATATGACTTTTCTTCACCATACTCTCGTATGTACGCGGCTTTTCTTCTCAGAACCCACACATACTTCTTCAAACTTTATCTTTATCATTCCTCTGTCTCTGAATTGATATTACTTTGTCCAAGCTTTCTGTCACATTTGTACTAGCCTAAGTACTTATCCTGCTATTATCATGTTGACATCTTTATTAAGTAGGTTGCCATCAAGGACAATTCATTTTTCATAATGCCAACAACATGTCATCTATTACCTAAGTTGAGGCATGATAGGTCCTAAACTCAATTATTCACAAGTTGAGAAGTTAGCTTTAACAACAATTCATGCTATACAATGACTTTATTATTATATTATGTTGACAAAGACCACTGTAAAAGTTGCTATTAATCCCTTTCTATTTGCCTTGACTAGATAAGTGTTTAGGGAAAAATTCAATAAGTGGATTTTGATTTTGCGAGATTTCGATCTCAAATTCACATTAGTAAATTCTAAGAAATATTTGGTCCTTGTAGAGTTAATTCATGAATTTCAAAAGGAAAATAAGAGTACTTATGAAGATGATTTATTTTGAGATGAACATTTATTTCTCATTTCCTTTAATGGCCCTTAGTATCAAGGTATCCTTATATATCTCTAAACTCTGAAGTTTCCTTCATCTTTCTCACGAGATTATTGCCATTGTGATCATGATCTAACAAAGAGCTATCCTATCATTATTTATCATTTCCTTTAGTGATCCTTAGTATGGAGATATATTTATATGTCTCTAAACTTTGAAGTTTCCTTCATCTTTCTTGTGATATTATTGGTGTTGTGATCATGATCTGACAAAGAGCTATGCCATCATTAGTGACACTTTGCATTTTCATGGGGCAGGTTCAATGTTGTAACATTGTTTAACCCATGAGGAAGCATAGAAAGTATTTAATGAATACCACAACTGAGCATGTGGTGGACATCTCTCTGGTTTGGCTAGATCCTAGAAAAAATTGTGTGTAATATACTTTTGGAGTAACATCTTTAAAATTGTATGGAAGCGGTCAAGAAATGCCATCCATGTCAAATATTTACTAGGAAAATGTACATGCATCCTACACTTCCTTTTTCTGTCATCATTGTCAATCCTTTTACTAAATGGGGATGAATTTATGAGATGCCACCTAGCTTTGGACATGGATAATAAGTATAATATTGTGGTTGCAGACTACTTTATGAAGTGGGTTGAGGCCATGAAAACATTCTCAAAAGATAATGATAGAACAATGCCTTTCATCATTATTCAAGTTATTGACAAATCTAGTGTGTCGAGAGAGATCATAATTGATCATGGTAGTAAATTTAAGAAGAAGACGATGAATAAGCTAGTTTCTAAGTTGAGGTTTAGACAAGACCATTCTTTTCCATACTACCCCTAAGTGAATGGCTAAGTAGAGGTATTCGGTAAGTCGTTGAATGTTATTATGCAATGCACTATAAATATTAACATGTCTAATTGGCACGTAATGGTTTCATCATGCATTTTGGGAAGTTTAAATTTTAGTGAAGGCTAATATGGGCTTACTCCTTTCCAACCCATTCACAAGGTGGAATTATCCCTCCCTATTGAATTTGAGATTCCATCTCTAAAGTTATCAATTGATCTCTTACTTGACACATCAAATTTAGAAGAGCACCCGGTTCAAGTAGAATATCTCGATGAGTAGCATCAAGATACCAATATAATGAATAAGGCACATAAGAAGCATGCCAAAATTAAGTATGACAGGTCTATCCACACATGGATTTTCCTTGAGGGAGATTTGGTTTTTCTCTATGAACAAAAAAAATATGGTTTGGGGGTAGGAAATTTGAGTTAATGTGGTATGGGATTTACATTGTAAAGAACATACTAAGAAAAGGAGCTTATGGACTTGAGGATTACAATGGAAATGTGCTAATTGAGCCTATAAATGAGATCACCTTGAGAAGTAAAACACTTGAGTAGCATTGCTTAATTGTTTGTCATTTTGTACTTGTTGTATAATGATAGTTAAGGTTTATGTCAACTTTGGTTTTTATTAATTTTTTTTTATCATTATTTTGATGTTTTTAACAGATGCCAATGGATGATTTGGATTTTATATAATCCAATGATGGTTTCGATCGTAACACTCATAATCTAGCTTCTACTAGTAGGTAATCTATTCTCTAGCAAGTCAACTAGCTACTTCTGATGCTACTTACATTGGTGATGCAACGAATAATGGTGTTGAGTACAACACCATAATTGAATAGATGTTGGAGGCCATTTCTTATGGAATTCATTACTTGGTAGTTCATCTAGATTCCTATTTGATGGTATCTCAATTGAATATTAGATATATGGTTTATGATCCTATTATTTTATGGAAATTTCTACGAGTAAGGATCCTTGAATGTTATTTTTATTTTATTACTTATGTTAATGTTCCTAGAAGTACATATCATATTTTTGATACATTATCTAATTATGTATTTTATTGGCATCTATATCATTCAAAAAATTGAAAGCATCATAATCATATACTCTTAATTTGCACATATGTAAAGATGAAAAAATTCTATACATATATAGTCAAACAAAAAAAATTGTATATATTCATGAAGGAAATATATACATATTTTGTCTTCCATAAGACATTGCATGCTTATAATATTTTAAACATATGAATTTAATTCTTCCATACAAAGGCTGACTGTTTATACAACAAAATTGTTTATGACAACCTTTGGGATTGAAACCCCTTGATTATCAACATCTTGTATCCCGACTTTAAATAAAAAAACTTGGATAGAAAAGGAGAATAGAAATCTAGATAGAAAGAGAGATTAGTTTTCATAGATGCTATCTCTTCACCATTATAAAATTCATAGACGCCAACAAAACTGATTGTAGGGCAAGCGCTTCCTTTGATAAGGAACCTACTTCAACATTTAGTTTATGCAGGATGTGGTAAAAGGTGACATGCTCAAAGGAGTCCACTACTTGCAGAATATCACTAAGAAGAGTCTCTAAATTGATATTATCCATAGAGGCTCTTTATATTTCCCAATATATTACAAGATTGGAATCACCCAAGACCTATAGTCTAGACAAGCCTTTTTATGAGCCAACTCTAGCAGAAACCCAAGCGTAGCAAAATCAAGTTTGTTCTTTGACCCTTGACCAGGAACATATTGACAATACATGAAATGAGTATGGCTGAAGTAGTGAACAACACCTACCCTAAAGCTGTGGGGGGTTGACCTTGACATGCATCATCAAAATAACCCCATGGTATGTCATAATCCAAATCAAGAGGGATTGGATTCCTTAGATTTGGTTGCTTCGGATTAACCTTATATTCATTGGCTAAGGTGATAACTTTTGCTACACAAGCTTTAGGTTGAAAAAACATGTCTTGAAAGACATCAAGATTCTATGATCTCTAAATGTATGATGTTAATGGGCATGGAAGCCCACCAAAATATTTAACCCTTTTCTCTAACATCCAAGGCTTTAAGCAATAAAAAGGACATGAACCCATCCACCTAGATTTTGGCTTGAATTCATTCTAGATGATAGAAAATACCTATGAAACATAGTTGAAATGAACATAGACATGGATATGTGATTCCTCCTATAACATGAAAAGGGGACAATAATCTGGGTCATTACAACTACGCTTGATGATGGAGTCCCATGTGAGAAGTTTTCCACTAAGGGCCAACCACAAAGTAAGTTTATCCTTTAGAGGGGGGGAATTTTCTTCCAGATATCCTTCCACCACCATAGTCTTTGTCTACTAAGCATGTTGTCTTCCCATGATTTATAACTAAGTTTGGTTCTGAACATACCTGTTTGAGGATTTTTAGTCCAACAAAGTGCATCTTAGACACTCTCTCTGAGATAAATGTGGTTGGAAAAAAGCAAACCAACATACCTATCCCATTATTCAACTAAATCCCTAGCGTGACCAAGGGAAAAAGCCACCTTCCAGCTATTCCTACCCTTGGCTTAAGGAGCATGTGTCTTTAACATCAACTAATAATTAAATATTTGCTTAGCTAAGGGCTTGAATGAGAGGTTTTGAGAGACTAAAATCATTCCCTACTCCAAACCATGGATTGAAACCAATTCTTACTTTACAACCATCTCCCACCCACCATGTGACCCATTCCCTTACTAGAGGATATACATTCACCAAATATTTTGTAACGACCAAAAGTCATATACGCAGTGGAAATATTTAAAATACTTCATAAACAAAGACATGCATCGTGGGACAGTAATTATAATTATATATTGAATAAAAGAATTGATGTAGGATGAGTACAAATGAGAATGAGGGTCCTGTATATATAGCCAGGTAAGTACCCTTTCACAAACAGACATGTCTCTAAGACATGCCTTTTCATTATTAACTAACTAACCATTAGTTAATTTACTTTTATTTATTATTATATTTATATTCTTATGATTATTATTTATTATCTATTTTTATTTATTTTTACATAATTTATGTTCATAACATTGCCTTCTCCTTCAAAAAGCTTTGTCCTCAAAGCTTGTTGATGAAAGGGCTTGATCTCTTTTCTACTATGAATGTCTTCTACTTGATATATTTTTTTTCTACGAATGTCTTCTCATCTCAAAACAATCATCTTTGCCGATATAAGTTGATATGATCCTTGGAGTGATATATAAAATTGTCTTACTGAGAATGGATCAGACCATCCTAGATTAACCTTCTATGGAATCTTCTGATCACTAGAATTTTGTAACAAATTGTTATCAGTAGACTGAATTGAGCTCACCTCAATATTATTTGTAACATAAGTTTGTTGTTTATGTTCTGAGTGATACAAATTTGTAGATTGATTAAGGTGTCTACTCTTGTGATTCGGATGTAGATAAGGAGTTTGTCTTGTTTGAACTTCCTTTAACGTTTTTATGACAATTTCCTGATTTCCATAAGGCATTGTTGTTGTTGTCTTAACTATTGTATCCTTATTTGGGGTGTCCTCTGTTTGAACGACAACCTTTGAGTACGTTTTTACTTCAATAGGGTTTGGATTTGCCTAAACTGCGAGATTAGTTGACTAGATTTCTGTTTCTTCAGTTTGGATTGCTACATCTAGAGATTTTGATGCTTCCTTTATGACAAGTTCTTTGAACCTATTCGTCAATGACTTCTTTTCATCCTTAAGTTTTTTAATCTGTTTGAGCAGATTTTGATTATGATTTTTGATACTTAAGCATTCCTCATTTTCTAAGTCAACTTTATTTTGGCCTTCATGCTTCTCATCTTTTAAACACCTGATTTGTTCTACTAATGTTTGGTTAAGGCTCTTTAAACGTAAATTTTCTTCTTCTTGTTCTAATAAACGCTCCTTGAGTTATTTCTTTGATGTTTAAGCTTTCTTGACTTGTTTGAGTAGCTTTTCTTGGTGATCTCTGAGGTGCAAAATTTCTTAGTCTTTACCACAGATGACTTCTTCAAACTCTTTTTTCTTCTTTGATATAGTTTTTTTGTTATCTTGAAACATCAAATCTGAGATATCCTTAATGTCTTCTAATGAATATTTTCTTGATTTTGATTTACTTGTTATGTCTCGAAACATGACCATCTTCCCTTTATAAGGAAATGTCAAAACTTGTTTCTTTATGTTCAACATGAATGTACCCAAATCCTTAAACTAGGGTTGACCGAGTATGATGTCATTGTTTTTATCTGTCCTTACAACATGAAATTGAAATATGTAGTCATAATGACCTATTGTCACTTGTAGATCACTAATTTTATACTCGTTTTGGTCAAAAATGTTTTTCTTTACACCAATGCTTAGCTCTGGAATTAATAATTGATTTGCCAAGTTGATGTTGATATAATTTTTATCTTTGCTTAGGCTACTGGCGACATTAATTTCTCTTCCTTTGATACTTCCTTTTAATGTAATTAATCTGTGATTTATAACTGAAAGACCATTATAGGAAAACCTTTCTTCCTTCGTCATTTTAGAATTGAGCTCCATCATTTTTTTTCAATGATTGATCCCATTTGTTTTGTCGAGATGACTTAAAGTATTATATTTAAAGTTCCTTTGGACTTTGTACTTCAAGCCTCCTTTAAAAGTGTCTTTTTAATATATATTTTTTTATAATTCTTCAAAACTCTTTTAATCCAATTTCCTATTATCCTTAATATTTCAAAACTCCTTTGTATTCTTTTTATATATTTCTACTTATGTTTTTTTCCCTTTTGTACTTTAAAAATAATATTTAAATATTGTTTCAATTGACTTCTTTTAAATATCTTATTGTCCTTTGTATTTATTTTTTAAATTTCATATAACTCTTTAAACTTTAATTCAACTTCACTCTAACGTAAACTCTTAATTGATATTTTCTCCTTACGTAACCTTTTATAATAATACCCGTTTTGTACTTGTATATATTTTCAATAATTTTATGACTTGAATTTTTCTTTAAATACCCCTTTATAATATAATACTTCTCTTTATATATCTTTTATTTATAATATTTTTTTTTTCTTTTTGAAAAGTTACAACCCTAGTGAAACGTGGCTATTCACTTTTGGTGTATATTATTAAATATATGTTCACTTATGTACTTTTGACTCGGTTAATGTTCTACACGTAAGAAGTAAAACTTACCATTCATCTAAAGAAAATTTGCATTCCCTTTGTTTTTCTTTTACTTTTTAAATACCATGGGCAATTACCATGGGTTGGTTTCTAAAACCTCCGTTAACGTTTTCCACATAAAAAGTAAAACTTACCATTCACATAAAAGACATTTTGTATTCCTTTTGTTTTTCTTTTACTTTTAAAATACCATGAGCAATTACCATGGGTTGGTTTCTAAAACCTCCGTTAACATTTTCCACGTAAAAGTAAAGCTTACCATTCACATAAAGAGATTTTGTATTCCTTTTGTTTTTGTTTTACTTTTAAAATACCATGGGCAATTACCATGGGTTGGTTTCTAAAACCACTCGCTTGTCAACCACTTAATGATCAAGATAATATTATTTACTCTTCCTTCTCTTACGTATAGTTTTAAATAAATTTGGAAAGATTCCCTCTTAACTTTATCATGCACTTTTTATCAATAATGTAGAACCTTTTTATATATATGAACGTTCTCCTTCAAGTTTACATCGAACTATATTTATTTATTTATTTTTTAAATCTTTATTTATTTTTTTAATATTTATATGTACTTCTTTTAATTTATGTTTTTTCTTTGACTATTGTATTTTTTTCCTCCTTTTTTTGTTTTTGTTTAATGGCCAAAGCCTTGAATGACGAAATCAGTGGAATGGAGAATCTCCAAGACTGGTGTAGCGAAGACAACAACAAGGTTGACGATAGGCTAATGGCCAAAGGCAGGATCAGATGTAGCTCTGATACCAATATAACGACCAAAAGTCGTATATGCAATGGAAATATTTAAAATACTTTGTAAACAAAGACATGCATCGTAGGAAAATAATTATAATTGTATATTGAATAAAAGAATTGATGTAGGATGAGTACAAATGAGAATGAGGGTCCTGTATATATAGCCAAGTAAATACCCTTTCACAAACAGGCATATCTCTAAGACATGCCTTTTCATTATTAACCAACTAACCATTAGTTAATTTACTTTTATTTATTATTATATTTATATTATTATGATTATTATTTATTATCTACTTTTATTTATTTTTACATAATTTATGTTCATAACATATTTCGAAATAATCAAAACATTGGATGGTTTATTTGGGAGCCTAAACCATTCAACTAAGGACTTCCTAAGGAAAACCAAAGAGAACCTTCTTGAGAGATCCTCTATATGTTTTTACCTACAAGAGAATTGGAAAATAAGTGAATGTATTTAATGCCCCAACCACCTAGTTCCTTTGGGCTAGCTAACCTTGACCACTTGACCATGGCCATGCCTTTTTTAGCTTTAGCCCCAGACCATAGGAAATGGAAGAAATCTTTCCTAATTTGAGAGAGAATCCCTTTGGGAACTATTGCTATGGACATCCAATAAATCAGCATGCTTTCCAAAACACATTTCAGGAGCATAAGTCGACCCCCTTTGGATAACAAACAATTGGCTCAATTTGAAATGCAAGTTTCCACTTTTTTTACCAACCAAATCCAATAGGATTTACGATATTTGTTTGTCTTAACAAAAACTCCGAGATATTTAAGGCCTTCAACCAAATATTTAGGAGGATAAGGAAATGAAATTTTGATCCGAAGTTGAATATTTTCAAAAAAATCATTATGAATCAAGCCTGATTTGAGAGAATTGATTTCCATCCTAGTAGCTTTATGGAATAGATCCAAGGAGATCTTGAGAGAGGTGATATCTCTTCAATTCCCCATAATATTTCATAGAACATCACCAATAAATAATAGGTGAGAGAAATAAATCAAAATAGACTTTTATATCTTGAAGGAAGCCCCTCATTTTGGAGTTTATAATATATCTACTCAAAGCTTTAGCCACTATAAGAAAGAGAGGGGGGGGGGGGGGGGGGGGGGAGGGGGGGGTGGAAGGGGAATCCTTGTTGAAGCCACCGAGAGGCATAAAAGGAACTCGAAGGAGCCCCATTTACAAGTAATACAAAAGAGTTTGAATTAATATAACCCAAAATCTAATTTACCACCTTAATAGTAAAACTCATATGGACGAGTCCCAACTAGAGAAAAGTCCAATCCACCCTGTCATAGGCTATGGAAAGACACAATTTTAGAATAGTCATGTTCAATTTAGTAACCTTAATTGAGTGGAATACCATTTGAGTGACAACCACCAGATCATGAATCTTTCTGTTATAAAGAAAATCAAACTTCTCCTATGAGATAAATGTGTTGAGAATCAACTTAAACCTTTGGGTATTGATCTTAGAGACAAGCTTATAAATTACATTGCAACATGAAATTGGTCTAAAGTTAGCAAAGGAGGAGCACTCTTGAGATTTTGGAATAAGGGATGAAAAAGTAGCATTGAATGATCCCAAGACTTTGTTATAGGCTTGAGACTCTATCATAATCTCCAACAAATCCTCCTAGATCAAATTGGAGAAGCCAAAGTAAAATTCCTCTAGGAATCCATTAGGACCTAGACTTTTTTACTTTTGAATGGAAAGAAAAGCACACTGCATTTTCTATTCAAAAACATTTCTGAGAATAAAGCAATCATTTTCATTGTGAGAGCATGGGGGAATTTAGAGACAACTGGAAGAATTTCATAAATAAGACATCCTTGAGGGGCCTAGAAAAAAAGTGAAAAAATAGAACCCCTTCTTTAGCTTTGTTCACAAATTAGTGGAGAGGATTACCATTTGAATCCTCAATATTCCAAATATTATTTTTCTATTTCCTTGCATTAGAAAAATGGTGATTTTTTTTTATGTCACTATCACCCGATTAGATCTAGATAACCCTACTTTTTAACTTCCAACATTCCTCCTCCAGTAGAATAATGGAGTGCCTTTCAACACTGGTTAATTTAGCTTGTTTCTTTCCATGAAATTTCTTTTCCCACAGTTTTCAAACCTACTTGATGATGGAAAATTTGTTGGCGAATTGGCTCGTTAAATAAAAAGGGATCAAACAATCCAAATGTCTCTAGTGATTGGCTACCAAATGATTATGGTCTTCTTCGATCAACCATGAGAGGTTAAAATGAAAAGGAATAGATTTTGGCCCTCCATGAGGAGAAAAATGTAGGAGGATGGGCCTATGGTCTGAGACACCTCTGAGTTCCATAGTTGATTTGAAATAAAATGCCAAGTTCATAAAATTTTTTGAATGTATAAATTTGTCCAATCGCTTGCAGGGTTCATTCCCATGAGAGTGCCTATAATTAGGTGGGCAAGAGATTTATCAATCCAATGTCAAAAATATGTTTTTTAATGAGGAATTCTACAAAAACTTGGTGCTACGAATCCATTTTGGGGCTATGCCCCCAGGCTTCTTTGAGTGAGAGTGTGATGTTGAGATCTTTGAAAAAAATGGTATACATGTTCACCAAATCCTCTATTAAGGCCAAATCTTCAAAAAAGGCACACAATTAGAGTAAGGACCATAAATATTTAAAATAGAGATGGGGAAGGACAATATTTATTAATATCCAATTTTAAAAGTGTAGAAATTTCACCTATAGAACAAACCGATATATGCAATGTCCTAAAGCATAATACTTGTTCTACTTCTACAAAACATTAATGAGAAGCATAATCGAATTCATGAGCAACATCAAGTAGCAACATGCATAACTGATCAAGAGAAATAATCACACATAACACAAGATATATCCAGGGGAAAGCACCAGCATAAAACCCCAACCATGTATTATCAATCAAGTGTAGATCCTCAACAACATACAAAAAGAAACAACTCAATAGCTATCCTACTCTCTCTGTAATCAGAAGATCCTGATGATCTTCAATCAGAAGATAAAAATCATGGACTACCTAGGCCTCAATATATAGGCCACAAGTCCTCCAATCTCCTATAATAGATCCTTCTCCATGCAAGGAATACTTACTAGAAATATCCAAGCATCTGATAGTACACTGTCCCACATCTGATCTCAACTGGGTCTCTGACAGAATTGACATGCAACAATTATCCATGAGTGAATCCTCAGTTATCTAAAATAATAGTTGTCACATGCATGCAAGCATTAACAAACTATATTTTATTATTTTAACAACTTGTTAAAATAATCTAACTAGACTTGACTAGTTAGAACTAAGTCAACTGATTCTTTCATTATAGAACTGAACCTTATCTCCTTTAATCAAGGGATAAATTCCTAAATCAAGGGAGAAAATAATTGCATGATCTCACAAAGACTTCAAGTTTATTTTTCCATAATTAATTAACTCATGGAGATTAATTAATTAATATTTTAAACTACTGTTAAGACCAAAATTAATTTTACTTCCTATAGATAGACTAGGGACTGCTATAAATAGGAAGGGACCCAGAAATGCTATTTTTAGAACTTTCTATTTTTAGAAGTTTCACCTCTCACCCAATGTGGCCAATGACCTCACTGGCCAAACTGCTATTTTTATACATGCTATTTTTAGAAGGTCTATTTTTAGCACATTCTAAATTTAACATTTCTTGTTGCACATTTTTCAACAAAAAGAATGATAAAGGGGAGTATAGAAGAAGAAATGGACTTGTAGACCAGAATCCAGCTAGTGATTAGACCCCTGGAAAAACCATCAACATGCACATGAAAAAAAATAACAATCTCTCAACATCGCCTCTAGAAAATATCTAGCTTAGGTCCTAAGGCACATTGTCTCCTAAATCAAAATGATATCATAATTTTTACTTGCAAAAATCCTTTTAAGGCGTATACTTTTATGGGCACCCCCAAGACCTCTCACATTGAAAGATAAGATAATCATAAGACCCCCTTTAATAGGGAACTACTTGCTATAAGGGCCCTTAAAATAGATTTTTATTTTTTATTTTTAGTTTTAGTTTTTTTTTTTTTAATTTTTAATTTTTTTCTTCAACACAATTTTCTCTCGTGCTTTGTACAAATCAGATTTCCTTCCAATTGGTTTAAACAAGGGAAGATCCAAGGCTATCCCTCCACATGATAGGGGAATGTCTTTGAATTTGGACCAAGGGCACAAAGCATAACTTTTATTTTCCTCTAGATCACAAAACAAAGGTAGTCGACTCAGATATAGGGGGAAAAAGGGACTTTAGAACCATATGGCTTGGATAAGAAAAGGTAGGGACTGAGGAGGATCAAGGAGGGGCCTTTGAGCTGGAAAGCCCTAAAGGGGGATAGGGAAACACCATAAGAGAAGAAGAGGAAAAAAAAAAACCAAAGGAGGAAGAAGAGGGAGGGACCAAGACCTTACTAGAAAGGTAAATGAAACCATAACACACATTTGGAGAGGGAACCTTCCTACCCATAGCTAAAGGAGGATCCTTTTGTGTCGAACTTGGAGTAGTAGAAGAAAGAGATAATATTGAATCTTTACTAGGGGCCCACACAAATTGGAGAGGACCTTGTCTGTCATAATATTTCCGAATATGTACTACCTCATGACATTGATGGCACCGAAAGGGTATTTTATACTAGTCCACCTTTTGAAACTAAACCACCCCATCCAAATTAAGCTCCAAATCAACCACCAGTCCACTTTGAATATTCATGTCAATCTAAATTCACAACATATGTGTATCTTCCCTCTCTAACCAATTATCTTCTAGGCTAACAAAAGTACCCAATTTGTTACCAATATATTTCAACAACTCCAGACTCTAGAAAGGTAAGTTCAACCTAGGAAGGATGGCCCAAACACTCAACTCGTCAGTTGATTTCCTCACGAGATCAAAATTCGTAGACTAATTCCTTAGGGATAACCCATCCTAGCCCCAATTACAATTCAAAATTAATATCTATGAATAATATAATTAAAAAAAATGTGATCCAAAACCTAACAAGGATGTGAAAAAATAGCACATATCCAAGAAGAGGCTTCCAAGAATTAGAGACACATGACCTTAAAGACAAAACTTTAATTGATTCACCACTAAATCTTCCAACCAAGGTTTTTCTAGCATAATAAAAAATATGGGATATTTCAATATCCTTCCCAACAACTGAACTCATAAATTCCTTATTCTTGTTAATGTACCAACCCGTTTGTCTCAAGGATTTTAAGCTATCTCAAGTGGAGGGGAGGCACAGGAAGCACAAAAATAGAAAAAAAAGGAATTGAGGAAGTGACGAATGTGTTTGTGAGGGGATGGATGTCAATGAAATGAGTGGTGAGTTCCTCGGGATAAGCTCCATTTAAAGAGCCATTTGTGTTTTTTTGCATTTAAAAAGTAAGGACCTGACTCCCCTTCCACGATGGATGCCTACACATCAAAGGTGGAAGTGTAATCTAGCTGGGGATAGAAAATCGGGCTTTGATGTGGACGAAGCTTGTAGTTCACTTGGTTAACCCTCGAATAAGACATTAGATAAAGCCTTTACACCAAGGGGAGGGAGAAAATTCGAGCAAGGGTATCCAACATGTCATAATAGAGAAAAACTAAGGAAGGGGAAAATATGGTGATTTGAACATGGTAGCAAGGAAAAATAAGACACCCTTAAGGAGAGAGTGGATCCCATGACATCATTATGTTAGATCCAAAAAAACTTCATGCTACTACATAAACCATTCATTGGACGCAAGACCAGAAAAACCAATCTCTTGATCAAACCATATGTGTGTGTAATTTGATGTTCAATTCCAAAATGTGGATATATGCCCTGAAAAATCTTGCTCATTTCCCAGGATCATACATATTTATATTAGACCAAAAATATAAAATACGTTAGTCTAATATTGATGCCCTAAATCATGGTAAAAAATTATGATTTTGGCCACCTATCAGAATAAGAATACCTAAGCTTGTGGCACTCTTATCACCCTATGTTGGACATGCTCTAGAAGGTCTTCAATTTGTGCCATTGGAACTTGGTGGGTTATTCCATCGAATTTTGGTTGCATAATTAAAATAATTTTGTCTGCCTCCCTATTAGCTTCATCCTCATGTATGTCTATATGATGATGACATGGATACCCCTCTAGTTGCACTAGTCCCACATCTACATGATCATATATTCTTAATTAGTCATCTTCCACACCAAAAATATTTCCTTCTTAAGTTATCCATTTACATAAAATGATAAAATGATAAAAATCATAAAATCATAAAATCCAAAATCATACCTATGTCGCCCCACTTGTCATTGGGAGGCAACGCTAGCTTCAAATCCCCTTGAAAATCTATGCTAGCATAGGGAGAATCTTCAATGGCTATAATCTAGTGCTCCCACTAGATAAACAACTTGTCATTGAAGGTGGTAATCACAAGTCTCCCACCTCCTAGACTCATCATAAGCTCATCCTAATGAGCCATATGTGGCTATCTTGGGTCTACTACACTGAGCTTCATCCATGAGCTAATTGCTATAACTTGCTCAAAGAAAAAGGAGCATAGGATGCTCGCATCAAAAAAGTTCTTCATCTTTCCCTTCTTGCATTTTGTTAATTAAGTATTCATGCTTGAAAGGAATGTTGTGCACCAATTATATGTACTTGGTCATCTGCACTCTACTACAAATACACCATAGGCTTTGATGCCTAGTGTAGTCACGTTGAGCCTACTATGATTTTAGGTGATGGTGGAAATAATTATCTTTAATGATTTTTTTTTTTAAATTTTTTTTTCTTGAATGGGTATTTGGGACCCAAATTTTTGTGTCCCATCATAAAAATAAAGCACGATATACTCATCAATGGTGGTTCCACCACTACCTTGTGTCTTAAGGTTTGTATCTTCGCCTCACCAAAATAGGCCAGTTATGAAGTAAATATCATGCACCTCAATTTTGAGTGGATTCTCATCGAGCATGAAAGCATCACGATCAAGACTCCAATATCTGATCGGAATTGTAAGAGGTGCTTTTGCACTCACATTTCTGCCATTTTGAAAAACTTCAATAACCTACAACCTGAGATTCCATTTACGGACTTCACATCATTTAATCCTTGTTTATAAATTTCTTCATGCTCTCTTTCTCACTAAACAATCACCATCCTATATTCATACCATGTTTTGGAGGTTAGAATCTTATTTTTAAATTTGGACATGCATATGCGTACCATTTCTTAGGGACAAATGCTTATGTGTGTATTTACTGAAAACACTGTGTGAATAGAGATGCATATATGTGCCCCATGAGAAGGGGAGCACATATATGCAACTTACCTTTTAAAACTCAAATGAATCATGATTTTCTCCTAAAACTCAAATTGAATCTAATCAAAATAAAGAGTAAGCTATTAAGATTTACTTATTCCTTGCAATTTTAAATTCCGTTGGGCATATCTCTTGCAATTGGTTGTCAAACTTTTAGAGGTTTTCAAGCTAAATTGGATAATTTTGTTAAAAAAACAAAATAACTTGGTGAAAACATATTTTTTTCACTTTTTTTATAAATATTTTTACCCACTTCCTATACTTTTATGAAAATTTTCCTATTTATATATGACTAATTGGACTAATCTAAAACAAGTGTTATAGTGTTGATTGATGATTTTTTAGGTATTTGAAACGTGGCTAAACTTACAATAGTTTTTATTAATTTTGTCCCACATCTGATCTAATGTGGCAAGAAATGTTATCAATTTCTAGCATATAAGGTAGAGTCACCTCACCTTGCACCTTGCATTCATGAATTTGATCAAATTCTTTCCATAAGATCAATCCCATTTAGTTACACTATTAACCTTTTTTCTCTAATATAAATTTGACATAACTTGATGGCAGAACCTACCTTCAGGGGCATCCTAGTTAGTACCTTGCTGGCCATTTTTTCCCATGTTGATTTGAATTCTTAGGTTTGAGAAACCATTGCATTTACTCTATGACTTTGTTAATGAAGCCTCATACCTTCTTCTTAATCTTGTTATAGCCTTGTCCCATGAAGCTCCCCATGTTAAGATGTATTATTACATTACACTCATATTGCTTGTGCTTTTATCTCTTACATTGGTCTAATATTGCTCTCTTGCCTTTGCATTCTCTTTAGTCACTAAGCCTTGCATTTTTGTTTTCATTTCAACTTAACACTATTATCCCTAGAGGATCCATTCCCAAGAGTGTCATTATCTTTCACATTTCCCTTGTCTACAACACTCAATTCCCCCATTGTTTTAAAGCATTAGTTTGATTGCTTGCGACACTATGTTTTTCCATTGTACTAAAGCATTTATTTATTCCTTTTCAATATTTTTATAATATGAAAAAAAAATCAAATATTGAAAAAAGAGTGTTAGGAATGAAGTGTTCTTTTGTTTGTGTTTGGCAACATTTTTTTGTTTTCTTAGAATGGAGCACAAATTGAGTATATTTTTCTCAGATGTCTTGGGGTTTATAGCTTGCCTCAGGATGTTGATCCTTTCTTCTTTGAGTCTTTACTCCTACGATTGGTTACTCTTACAATCATTACAGAGAGTATGTTGATGCCTTTTGTTTCATAGATTTATATCAATGTTTCGTCTTGATTCAATGATGGAGAGGTCACACTATGTGTCATGCTTTTGTTCAAGGGAGGATTTAGCTTATGTTGGCCATTCCTCAAATATTCTTGACTTACCATGTTGGCCTTCCTGAATATCAAGTTACTTTCAATTTCAACAAAACTCTTTGTCATTTTTACTTGTGTTAATATCAAACATATTCATTAAATTCTTGCTGGTGGGTCATCTCTTATCCATGGCATCACATTTCTTCAAGACATTAACATAGAGTTGCACCTTGGGCATATAAAAATCATAGGTAGGTTGTGTCACATTTATTAGTTTGCATTCATCATTAGTATTCGATCAAATGGTTTTCCTTGTGTTTGATGTCAACACAATACCTTGGACTCCCCTTTCATATTTTTTGGAATCCATTGCCTCTATTAGTAGCTTTCAATGTTGATCATTATTCAAAGGGTATCTTCCATGCACTATTCAATCTACTCGATGGTGGTTCTTATAATATTTTCATTTGAGACTTTCCAAATCATTTTTCCTTATAACTTCCTTGTGTTGAATGACGGGGATACATTAATGGCCCCCTTCTGGTATATATCTTCACATTGATTCTAGATCATTTGCTTTGGGAACAAGACCTAGAGTCTTTATAAGTAAATTGAGACTTACCTTCATTAGCATCAATATCCCTTGCTTTGAATGATGGGAATACAATAATGTCTCCTAATAGATAAATCCTTCAAGTGTTCAAAATTAGCTCATCTATTCACACCTGTTGGAATGTACTTGGTACCTTGACACCCATTATCATTATCAATGGGTTACGCCATGTTTATTAGCAATATACACTAATGGCCAGTACCCAAACAATGTCTCCCATGTTCGATTTCAACTCATTTATTCACGTGGAATGGACTCTACCTTTAGAGGAATTTTTAAAGACCTTGGGTCTATCACAACAACATTATTTTGATGTTGTTTCCCGAGTTGTATTAGATAGTACCACTCCTATATTTTACATTGGTACTTGTGGAGGACAATTTATTCATTCTTGTCACTTAAGTTGTCCTCCAATATGTAGATATGGATCCATTGTGTATTTTCTTCATGACCCTGCTTGTTGCTATCTTATATATGCAAGGATCCATTATGTATATCTTTATGACCATGATTGTTATTTATATATACATATTTCATGGATCCACAATGTACTTTATTTGGTGGACATGCCTTTTTACACTTGAGCATGGGTATACCTACCTTAGGAAGTGAGCTATCTTTAACTTTGTTTGTTTTCTATAGGTATCATTTAGATATGTTTATTGGTGAACTCTTCTTTGGCCTAATTGATGACTCCTCCATAACTTTAAATATAATGTATTCCACCCATCAAATACCCTTATGATATCACACATTAGGAGACATTTGTTATAGCATAATTTACCACCCTTGTGCATGTTATGGATCGAGACACCATCCCTTATCCTTTATAGACATCCATCCTCCTTGGAAATCTCCAAAGCACCATTTTTTAGTTCATATATGTTCTTCCAATAAAAAATCAATGTGCGTACAAATGTTGTTCCTCTAAAGAAAGAATGTGTATATATGCAATTTCTCCTTAAGCAACTCTTTGGTTTCTCCTTAAGCAACTCACATATATCTACAAAATGCATTAATAAAATTAAATTCACAAATAATCACATGTTTTTGGGCGGGGCTTATTATTTCTGGGAAAACTAGTATTCCTAAAGAATGCTAGCCCTCTAGGTTTAGCAGCTACCCTAGAAACAATAGTTTAAAGCAATTCAACGATTTCTTCTATGTGTAACAGATAAGAGAAAGATAATGGAACAAACCTGGAACTTCCGCTTAATCCCTTGCTTGATCTCTCTCCCCCTTGGCATACAATGCAACTCCTCCCTGTACTTAACACGCTTGGAGAGTACCTGCACAAGTACAACAACAAAGAACCGTCAAAGCATCATGATCTATTACAACATAAACATTACAAAATCAGATATATAATGAACAAATGATAGCATTCACAAATGATAACATTCACAATTGCACAATCATATGGAAGAAAACTTGAAGAACTTTATTAATAGAAGGGAGAATTACAACCCAGTTGTCTGATCTAGCATCATCCTCCCATCGTCAATCCTTCTTCACCTCATGAAATAACAAGATCACTCCAACAATACAATGCTTTTTCCTTAATTACAAACTATCAACACTTCCTTGCAATTCACAATATTCCAGCCTCTGGATCTCTTGGATGAGGGATCCATTTATAGATGTTTGCAAGGGTGTGAGTCATCCATGGGGTTTGATTAGTGTCATTCCACTTATTACAATGGGTTCCATAAGAGAAGGGATTGGAGATTTTCTTAGATCCCTTATTTATCCTTGGGCGAATTCAGAGAGGCAAGTGGCATAGGGGAAAGTTCTAGAAGATTCCATGAGCAATCAATTGACAAATGTCCTGGACATTTTTCCATCCTTGCCCATCGTACCCTATAGAAGGCCTAAACAGTATGCATCGCACCCTAGCAGTGTACCACTCAGTATGCATTGCACTTTTCCAGTGGAGCAGTCAGTATGGTTCAATTTAGGCAGTTTCTGGATGGTTTCTCAGATGGAACTTTTGGGGAATGATGTATTTAGATGACTATGTTCCTTTTATGGTATGAAACAACTCTTTTGGGGGTTGATGAGCCCTAATGCATCGACATATAAGTTTGGGGTTGATGTGCCCAAATATGTATATAATAGTTGCCCCCTAAAGCATGAAGTCGTAAATATTGATGTTGGGTGAAATGCTTTATTATGAGGATCCGAAGTTTCGAACTGGAAGGTGACCTGCATAAGTTACAATACAATACATCATCATAATATAATTTTCATGATCTAGCTGAGGGAGGCATTCCCATGCTCATCTTTATAAATTCATTTCATGTACATAGATCAGATAGCTATCTGCAGATACAGACTGGTGAATCTTTAGATATAGAGTCATCATCCATGGTTAGGATGACCATCTGTGTAGAGCCTTTGTACGTTTGATGTTTTTATATTCCTGAATATATCACAACCTGGATGGATGAAACTAGATCTGAGGTCTTCAAACTCGTCCAATCTTCGCTCGATGTACAAGTCAATCCATGTGAAGAGATGTTCTGAAGTCGAACATGGAAAGACATCGCCTGATTACCAACCAATGATGTGAGCTGTTAACAGATGCGAGAGGAATCACCGATAATGATAATGATTCTCAAGGTACTACAGTACAATTCACATGGTGTGAATACATGATCCGATGTTGAACACCACGCAAAATCTTTCGGTCGAAGGCCATTGATGTCAACCTGTTGCCGGAAGTGAGAAACTTGCCATTGATGTATGCAAGCTCCAAAGCACTGAAAGGGTTGTTTCTAAGTCAACTTCTTGGATAATGAGCTGATGTTAACAAGAAGCGACTCGTCATAGGAGGGCCTTGATGTATCCCACATCTACGACACGAAACGAAGCAAATGATTTTTTGGAAGTGAAAAATGAACTGACGACACAAGGTTCAGGAATGGCGGTCATGAAAAAAATGAAGGTTGGCGGTATTGCTGTGAATGAGACATTAACTAGACGGTGATTTCTCAATTGAATGACTTCTCTTGAACATGTCGGTGACACTAAGATGAATTGGTAGCGTTAACCCCAAAAGATGGATGGTGTGAAAGACCAATGGTGAGATGACCGGTGAATGGAATAACCCAACCCAACTCAATAATGGTGATCAAGTGAAAGTGTCATGTTCAAGAGTGACTTGCTACCATAAATTCTTCAAGTTTCTTCCCTTTTTCCCTAGTCATTGCTGACTAGTACCTCTTTATTTTTGTCAAGCTTGAGGAGGATAACATATGCTTGTTCTATAATTCGCCCTTTGGGCAAACCTGTTACTATTTAATATTTTAACGAGTCTAGCAACAGTGAAACTCGGTCTCGTCTAGATGGACGAGTTTGTCGCTATTGTTTTAACAAGTTTAACGACAAGGATAACTCGGTCCTTTTCATGTTTAGAGAGTTTGGAAAGGGATGAAAAGAAAACTCCATAAGTTCTTTTTTGTAAATTAATCCCTCAAGTCCGAAAAAGGATAAAATAATACAGGAGGGATGACATTTCCAATACTTTAATGAGCTGGAAAAGACAAGCGATTGACAATCTTTTCATATTTAATGAGTCTGAAAAGGGTTTAAAGAGGACTCTATTTTGAGGAAAAAGTGGTGTCTAGGGTAGTAACTGGCTCCGGTGATTTGGAACTTCTCAAAACATGTTGATTTCTGTGAAGAGGCTGGCTAATAAGACCACTCATTACGACTGCTCCTCAAAAAAGGGTAAAACAACCAAGTGGAAGCGTATGATCAACCAAAGGGATGGTGGTGATGGGATGTACACAACCAAGGTTCAAAAGGTTGATAGAATGGCAATCACAAAGGTTAATTACTTGTAAATGGGTTCATTTTTTGACAAGCTTGAACCATGGGAACTATGCTTGGATTTGGTTTCATTTTTACACAAGCTTGAAACGAAAAAATATGCTTGGATTCAGTTTCATTTTTACACAAGCTCGAAATGACAAAACTATGCTTGAAAATGGGTTCATTTTTAGACAAGCTTGAACCATGGGAAACTATGCTTGGATTGGTTTGCATGCCCCCAGCATGGTGAAAATGAGAGTCTCTAGTAACCTGATGGAGGTTGCTGCGGTGAAGCAGGACGGAAAGGAGAGTCTTCTGTAACCAGATGGAAATCGCTGCAGTAAAGCAGGATGGTTATCCAACACCTCTTTGGCTTCGTTCAGATAGACAAAGGTGAATGTTGTGATAGACCAATCACATAACCTACAGGGAAAATTATCTTTACTACTAGTTGAATTGGTTTACATGCCCCCAACATGGTGAAAAGGAGAGTCTCCAGTAACCAGATGGAGGCTGCTGCGGTGAAGCAGGATGGAAAGGAGAGTCTTCTGTAACCAGATGGAAATCACTGCGGTGAAGCAAGACGGTTATCCAACACCTCTTTGGCTTCGTTCAGATAGACAAAGGTGAATGGTGTGATAGACCAATCACATAACCTACTGGGAAAATTATCTTTACTACTACGTGCATGCCCCCCAAGCTTCATTATATTCACCTAAGTAAACTACTCATGGCTATTAGGTGGGTGGGATGAAGGTTCTTTTACGAGATCAAGTGAAAGACTCGACTGGGATTTTACGAGATCTAATTAGAGACTCGCCTTGGAACCTTTCTCCAGGGGTCCTTGTTTCATTTTTTAATGAGTTTGACACAAGACAAGGAAATCTGCTCAGATTCCTTGTTTCATTTTTTAATGAGGTTGACACAAGACAACGAACTATCCTCGGAGACCCTTGGTTTCATTTTTTAACGAGGTTGACACAAGACAACAAACTATCCTCGGAGACCCTTGGTTTCATTTTTTAATGAGGTTGACACAAGACAACGAACTATCCTTGGAGACCCTTGGTTTCATTTTTTAATGAGGTTGACACAAGACAACGAACTATCCTTGGAGACCCTTGGTTTCATTTTTTAATGAGGTTGACAGAAGACAATGAACTATCCTCGGAGACCATTGGTTTCATTTTTTAATGAGGTTGACATAAGAAAACGAATTATCCTTAGACTCCTTGTTCAGAACTCATAAGTGGTCATGAAGGAGAGATCTGGTTCCAATTCCCCCAGTACATAATGTACAACATCACTGAATTGATCATCAGTTGATATAGGTATGGAACAGGTTGCCACATAATTAACCTGTGGCAGGGATGATACCATTGGTACAAAAGGACCATTTAGGGAAGATGGTTGACTAGGAGCCATATTTGGGCCGGGAAATGAAAGCTGGTCAACGATGACAATCTTGCCTTCATGCAGGAAACAAATCACTTGAAAGAGTGTTGAAACAATAGCTCCCATGTGATAAACATAGTCACGCCCAAGAAGTAAATTGTAATCTAAAGGTCCTGGGACTACCATCACATTCAGATAAACAATTTTTCCTCCCAAAGTGATAGGTAACTGAGGAAGGATCCCTAACAGTCGACTAGTTCCTTTGTTAAAGCCCAACAGATTCTGTGTAACAGGCACAAGCGGTGGCGAACCGAGTGCTTTCCAAGAAGTTGAGGAAAGGATACTCACTGATGCACCTTCATCTATAATAGTGCCAGATACAATCATTTTACAAACTTGTACTATGATCTGGAAAGGCACATAAGAAGGAAGGCGAGATCCTGCTAGTCGATTCCAATCAAAGGAAGTGACTAGACTACTTGGAGGGGGTACCATAGAAATGGGAGAATTAACCCCTTGAGTTATGAGAACTGGAGGATTTTCCTCCTGTCTTGATGGAACAGGTGGACTGCCCCTAAGCTCATTTGAATCTAAGGAAACAAAAAGAACTTGAGTGGTATGATTTTCACTCTCTTCGGGAAAGGTACGATTAGCTGAAGGTGAAATCGGGTCAACCGTTACCTCGACCTATTGATTTGGATCGGGTATAGACTCATAGGATTCACTTTCAGAGAGAGTGGTTTCGACCGACGGTTGATTTTGGTCAGTTGGTTTATCAACTAGTGAAGGATTTAGGGAGAGTTTCTTGTAACCAGATGGAAGTCGCTGCAGTGAAGCAGGACGGTTATCCAACACTCTTTTGGCTTCATCAAAAAGGGACAAAGGTGAAAGGAATGATTACCTTCACATAACGTACATGGAATCTTGACCTTTCCCTTCTGTCCATGAACTTTACTATCACTAGTTGATTGTGTGTTACCAACATGATCTCTAGAGGTTGATGACATAGGATGGTGTGAATGGGAGGACCATTCTTTCAAGATCCAAGGAAAATAAGGACAATTTCGATGAAAATGGTCTCCCACAAAAATTATGCATGGATATTTGACTTTGTGAGGCTTGTCACATGGAATAAGTCAATCTTGTGGACAAGATAGACCTTCCTAGAATCTAAAGAAGACCTAATGACAAGAAAACCAATCACACACTATCTTTCTCTAAATATGATTTTATAAACAAAGGCAAACAAGTGTTTTTAGGGCCTACCTTAGGTCCAACGCAAGTTTGTGGAAGCCTTCGCTCCTTCAATCCAAATGAGCTCCTTTGTCGCGAATCTGCAAACACAAAAAAGCAAACAAATTAAATAGCACCTGAAAAGCCAATATCATAAAACATATTTAACATGAAAGTCAAGGAGTTCATGAAACAAATAACATGAGATACTTGTTGAGAAAAATGAGTTTGATTGTATTAATTCAAAAGAAGAAGAACTTTACAACCTGAGCCTTGACGCTGTACAAGCTCCTCCCAGGGTCTAGCAAGAAGTCTCCTCTACTTTGACAAGTTTCACTCTTTTCCCAATGAAGCCAAAAAGGTATGTGATCTCTCCTCTCAAGCTCAACTAGGAAGTATTAATTTCACCAGCATTTACCCTAAAAAATGTTCAGCTTCTAACCTCTCCAGCAACCAGCCCAATGCCTGAATTTATAGTGTAATGGAGGGAAGTTACTAGGTCCTCCTTCAAAGGGATAAAGCCCTCCTTCAAAGGGATTAGCTCCTTCTCTTTTGGGATGCATGAACCACCTAAGAGCGGCCAATCCACGTCAAAATTCCTTCTAGAATCATCTAGAATTAACCCAAAGTGAGTTTTTTAGAATAAACTTGCGCCTTTTTGACTTTCACAGGGGTCCGCACCCACACCTTTAGGGACAGAGCGGGCAGGTCCGCAGTTTTTGTAAACAGAAGGTGCGGGACCGCAGGAAATAATGAGAGAAAGTGCGGAACCAGAGTTTTATTGATTTTCAATGTCTTTCTCTCATTTTCAAAGCTTGACTTGAAGAGCTGAGGTCTGAGACTTGCTTAGGAGGACAGTACAAGTGATGATAGACCCATACTGACTGCAAATAATCATGGTGACGATATTTTTGTGTAACAGATTGCCCCCTAAAGTGCGAAGTCTGTAGTAGATGAGGATTTCATTTATCATTTAGGAAGAGTGAAGTACTTTATCATTTCGAGGATCATCTTGTGGAGAGCCCGGTCGGAACTTGTAAAAACATTCAATGCAAGATATATATATGAGATCATATCATCGCTGAGGTAGGTATTCCCATACTCAGATCAAAACTAACTTGAAAACTAACTACTGCTCTGATATAGGAATGATCTTGTAATACATCACAAGTATAGACTTGATCCAGGTGGATGTTGGTGGCCACCCACCTAACCCATTTGGACCCCCACAACTGTCTCTTTCAGTCTTTTCAGTTTCCTAAATTGTAGCACAGTTTACTATTTTTAGCAGTTTTTCGGGTCCTGAACTTCCGGAGCCGTTTTGAGGCCCTAAACGACGTTTTTTTTGGGATTCTGGGGCAACATGGGTCCATGGACTGATGTTGCCTCCCAAAGTGGTAGTACTCGGATAGATCTTTCTAACGAGCTATCATACGCGTCAAACGGAGATCGTATGCCAAAGTTACGACCCCGGGAAATTGATGTACCAATTTACCCAAACGGGGCCCACAATTTGGCGTTTCATCTTCTGGGGTTAGGTTTCGGGATGTGAAAGGTTTTCCATTGTTTCTCAAACAATAAATAGGCCTTCGAGCCTCATTGTAATACAGTTCGGAACAGTTCAGAGGCATGTAGCCACACATCTCTTCTCAGGGACAAGCTACCATCGCCCTAGCTGGTTTATTTCCATTTCTGGTTGTAAGCATATTTCAGTATTTTCCATTAATGAAATGAAGCATTATTTCCGCTGCATCTCTGTGTTTATGGTTATCGCATCTCTGTATTTATGGTTATCTCTGTAATCTATTGCGTTCCCATCTAAATCCGGATCAGTGGTATCAGAGCGGTCTGCTTTTTCTCTGTTTTTCTTTGCATGTCCCCAACGAGGTCGGGATATAAGGAGTTAGGGCTTGAACTGGTCGAACCTTTGCAAGACCAGCCTCGCAAATCCCGACGGCCTCCCATGGCGGATGAGAAGAAAGACGAGGGGGCAGGAGATCCTATCAAAATCTTGCTCGAAGAAGCCCTCGAGCGGCAAAGGAACGCGATGATGGATAGCTTTGCGCAGATCCTTCAGCGGCTACCCAGAGGCGACGCATCGGCTTCCAACAGTGACTCTGGAAATGCCACACCGTTTAAGGTACAATTTAATTTGAAATCCCCATCTTCGAGGGTCAAATAGATGCAGATGCCGTAGATAAATGGTTAAATCTGCTAGATGGGTATTTTTCTGTTCATGAATTTTCAAGTCGGGAAAAGATTGTTTTCGCTCTTCTCAAAGCAGCCCCCCACGTCAAGGACTGGTGGGAAACCTACTGCGAGCAGAAGGATGAAAGTACAGGCTCACTATTTTTAGCCGCACCCACTTGGAATGACTTCCGGGATGCCATCAAGGAGCAGTACTACCCTGTCGGAAGCTATGAGGACAAATACATCAAATGGACCACACTACGGCAGGGACGAGACCAAGATGTGCCAGAGTTCACAAACATTTTTCATACCCTTCGCACACAGTTGGGTATCAAAGATTCTGAGCTGCATCTGGTACTCAAATACCGCGGCTGTCTACACAAATACATCCAGGAAGAGATGGGGTTCTTGAACATCTCCTCACTCGGCACAGCATACCGATACGCTGTCAAAATCGAGCAAAAGTTCAAACAAAAGAAACGAGACTTTGGATCTGCAAATCCGAAGCCCAAAGGACAAAGCCAAGGCGGGGTGACCCAAGACAACTCGTCGAAGCCGCAAGAAAAGAACAACACCACGAAGCCAAAGAAGGACACAGGAAAGTGGTGTGAGTTCCACAAAAGTCCCACTCATAACACAAGTGAGTGTCGGACCAAGCAGTCGCTGGTGGCTGAATTGAAGGCTTCCAAATCAGATGCATGTTCTGACCCTGAGCCAGAACTTGACAAGGGGAATGACAAAGGGAAGCAGATCATTGATGCGGATCCCAGTGCCACTGTTGCCACCGCCAAGATCAAGAAAAATGAGCCCGAAGATCCAGAGGAGGGGGAGCGTCTTTTCCACTCACAGATGTGGGTGAAGGGTTCACCGCTGCGATTCATTGTCGACAGTGGTAGCCAAAAGAACCTCATTTCAGCAGAGGTTGTGAAGCGGTTGGGCCTACCGACTAAACCGCACCCGCAGCCGTACAGTATCGGGTGGCTTCATGAAGGACGAGATCTCAAAGTTCGCCAGCAGTGCCGCCTTCCCTACAGCATCAAACCCTTCACAGACGAGGTATTGTGTGATGTTACACCTCTGGATGTTTGTGATGTACTATTAGGCCAGCCATACTTGTGGAGGCGACATGCTGTGTATGAGTCCAGGCCTCGTGCTGTCATTATTTCTTTGAATAATTCATTATACAGGATACCAGAGGTAGCCCCACCTACTGCCACATCCTTGATCACTACCAAGAAAGGCAGCAAGCTCATATCACAGACCAGGAAATTCATATGTCTGGTTCACTCCCAAAATAAGGGGAAGATCGTTGCTACATCCATGACCCCTGCAAAGGGTTCCTACACACAGCAGCAACAACAAAGGGATACGGTCATGACAGAACACAGGAACAACTTCTCCTCACCCACAGGGGTACCACATAAGTTTCAGGTGGGCAACAAAGTCTGGTTGCATCGACAGAAAGAACGCCTTACCAGAACCCATCAGAATCTTAGACCACTCCAACATGGTCCTTACAGTAGTACCAAGGCTATGGGGAACAATGCTTTGGAGCACATCATTCCTCCATTCCTTCACCGACACCAAATGTTCTATGTGGACCATCGTCAACCATGCTTCCCACCATCACTTGACACATCAGAGATTGCAGGACAAGTTCAGCAGATGGAGGAACTCAACGCAATGGGGACCATTGCTTCCTAAGGGGGGAGGAATGATCCAGGTGGATGTTGGTGGCCACCCACCTAACCCATTTGGACCCCCACAACTGTCTCTTTCAGTCTTTTCAGTTTCCTAAATTGTAGCACAGTTTACTATTTTTAGCAGTTTTTCGGGTCCTGAACTTCCGGAGCCGTTTTGAGGCCCTAAACGACATTTTTTTGGGATTCTGGGGCAACATGGGTCCATGGACCGATGTTGCCTCCCAAAGTGGTAGTACTCGGATAGATCTTTCTAACGAGCTATCATACGCGTCAAACGGAGATCGTATGCCAAAGTTACGACCCCGGGAAATTGATGTACCAATTTACCCAAACGGGGCCCACAATTTGGCGTTTCATCTTCTGGGGTTAGGTTTCGGGATGTGAAAGGTTTTCCATTGTTTCTCAAACAATAAATAGGCCTTCGAGCCTCATTGTAATACAGTTCGGAACAGTTCAGAGGCATGTAGCCGCACATCTCTTCTCAGGGATAAGCTACCATCGCCCTAGCTGGTTTATTTCCATTTCTGGTTGTAAGCATATTTCAGTATTTTCCATTAATGAAATGAAGCATTATTTCCGCTGCATCTCTGTGTTTATGGTTATCGCATCTCTGTATTTATGGTTATCTCTGTAATCTATTGCGTTCCCATCTAAATCCGGATCAGTGGTATCAGAGCGGTCTGCTTTTTCTATGTTTTTCTTTGCATGTCCCCAACGAGGTCGGGATATAAGGAGTTAGGGCTTGAACTGGTCGAACCTTTGCAAGACCAGCCTCGCAAATCCCGACGGCCTCCCATGGCGGATGAGAAGAAAGACGAGGGGGCAGGAGATCCTATCAAAATCTTGCTCGAAGAAGCCCTCGAGCGGCAAAGGAACGCGATGATGGATAGCTTTGCGCAGATCCTTCAGCGGCTACCCAGAGGCGACGCATCGGCTTCCAACAGCGACTCTGGAAATGCCACACCGTTTAAGGTACAAGTTAATTTTGAAATCCCCATCTTCGAGGGTCAAATAGATGCAGATGCCGTAGATAAATGGTTAAATCTGCTAGATGGGTATTTTTCTGTTCATGAATTTTCAAGTCGGGAAAAGATTGTTTTCGCTCTTCTCAAAGCAGCCCCCCACGTCAAAGACTGGTGGGAAACCTACTGCGAGTAGAAGGATGAAAGTACAGGCTCACTATTTTCAGCCGCACCCACTTGGAATGACTTCCGGGATGCCATCAAGGAGCAGTACTACCCTGTCGGAAGCTATGAGGACAAATACATCAAATGGACCACACTGCGGCAGGGACGAGACCAAGATGTGCCAGAGTTCACAAACATTTTTCATACCCTTCGCACACAGTTGGGTATCAAAGATTCTGAGCTGCATCTGGTACTCAAATACTGCGGCTGTCTACACAAATACATCCAGGAAGAGATGGGGTTCTTGAACATCTCCTCACTCGGCACAGCATACCGATACGCTGTCAAAATCGAGCAAAAGTTCAAACAAAAGAAGCGAGACTTTGGATCTACAAATCCGAAGCCCAAAGGACAAAGCCAAGGCGGGGTGACCCAAGACAACCCGTCGAAGCCGCAAGAAAAGAACAACACCACGAAGCCGAAGAAGGACACAGGAAAGTGGTGTGAGTTCCACAAAAGTCCCACTCATAACACAAGTGAGTGTCGGACCAAGCAGTCGCTGGTGGCTGAATTGAAGGCTTCCGAATCAGATGCATGTTCTGACCCTGAGCCAGAACTTGACAAGGGGAATGACAAAGGGAAGCAGATCATTGATGCGGATCCCAGTGCCACTGTTGCCACCGCCAAGATCAAGAAAAATGAGCCCGAAGATCCAGAGGAGGGGGAGCGTCTTTTCCACTCACAGATGTGGGTGAAGGGTTCACCGCTGCGATTCATTGTCGACAGTGGTAGCCAAAAGAACCTCATTTCAGCAGAGGTTGTGAAGCGGTTGGGCCTACCGACTACACCGCACCCGCAGCCGTACAGTATCGGGTGGCTTCATGAAGGACGAGATCTCAAAGTTCGCCAGCAGTGCCGCCTTCCCTACAGCATCAAACCCTTCACAGACGAGGTATTGTGTGATGTTACACCTCTGGATGTTTGTGATGTACTATTAGGCCAGCCATACTTGTGGAGGCGACATGCTGTGTATGAGTCCAGGCCTCGTGCTGTCATTATTTCTTTGAATAATTCATTATACAGGATACCAGAGGTAGCCCCACCTACTGCCACATCCTTGATCACTACCAAGAAAGGCAGCAAGCTCATATCACAGACCAGGAAATTCATATGTCTGGTTCACTCCCAAAATAAGGGGAAGATCGTTGCTACATCCATGACCCCTGCAAAGGGTTCCTACACACAGTAGCAGCAACAAAGGGATACGGTCATGACAGAACACAGGAACAACTTCTCCTCACCCACAGGGGTACCACATAAGTTTCAGGTGGGCAACAAAGTCTGGTTGCATCGACAGAAAGAACGCCTTACCAGAACCCATCAGAAGCTTAGACCACTCCAACATGGTCCTTACAGTAGTACCAAGGCTATGGGGAACAATGCTTTGGAGCACATCATTCCTCCATTCCTTCACCGACACCAAATGTTCTATGTGGACCATCGTCAACCATGCTTCCCACCATCACTGGACACATCAGAGATTGCAGGACAAGTTCAGCAGATGGAGGAACTCAACGCAATGGGGACCATTGCTTCCTAAGGGGGGAGGAATGATCCAGGTGGATGTTGGTGGCCACCCACCTAACCCATTTGGACCCCCACAACTGTCTCTTTCAGTCTTTTCAGTTTCCTAAATTGTAGCACAGTTTACTATTTTTAGCAGTTTTTCGGGTCCTGAACTTCCGGAGCCGTTTTGAGGCCCTAAACGACGTTTTTTTGGGATTCTGGGGCAACATGGGTCCATGGACCGATGTTGCCTCCCAAAGTGGTAGTACTCGGATAGATCTTTCTAACGAGCTATCATACGCGTCAAACGGAGATCGTATGCCAAAGTTACGACCCCGGGAAATTGATGTACCAATTTACCCAAACGGGGCCCACAATTTGGCGTTTCATCTTCTGGGTTAGGTTTCGGGATGTGAAAGGTTTTCCATTGTTTCTCAAACAATAAATAGGCCTTCGAGCCTCATTGTAATACAGTTCGGAACAGTTCAGAGGCATGTAGCCGCACATCTCTTCTCAGGGATAAGCTACCATCGCCCTAGCTGGTTTATTTCCATTTCTGGTTGTAAGCATATTTCAGTATTTTCCATTAATGAAATGAAGCATTATTTCCGCTGCATCTTTGTGTTTATGGTTATCGCATCTCTGTATTTATGGTTATCTCTGTAATCTATTGCGTTCCCATCTAAATCCGGATCAAGACTCATGTGGACACAGTATGGACGCATCCATCTGTTTATAAATAGTCCACTATATAATGAATACAAAATTCCTCGCAGCCTCGATTGCGGAAACTAGATCCAGGGTCTTCATTTCTACTTCCCGAAACAGTACGATTCTATCCATGCGAATGAATGTGTTGAAGTCGAACATGGTAGAAACCACTTGATTACCAGTCAATGATATAAACTGTTAACAAGTGTGAGAGAAACCACCAGTGATGTCAATGAATCTCAAAGTACCCAGTACAATCCATGAGATCTGAATAGATGTGTTGATGTCGAACATGTCACGGAATCCTTTGATCGAAGGTCAATGATGCAACCTATCGTCAAAGGCGAGAAACCTGCCATTGAGGCATGCAGATCCCAAGGTACTGACGATTTCTAGATCATCTTTCTAGATAATGAGCTGAAGTCGATAGAAAGCGATCCGTCGCAGGCAAGCCCACAACACAAAATCATAGATCAAGTTGAAGAAATTTAGTTGCAAGGACTGACTTAGGGATGGTCAAGATGGATGACAAATATTTTGCAGATGAATGGCTTATTGGCAGTGACCTCTTGAACACATAACGACATGACAGATGGCTTGGTGAAAATTGACCCAAAGTTAATACCAAAAACCTGCTGAAGACTTTCAATGTGGTTTGATCAACTGTTAGGCAAAGGATTTCCCAACCCAGGTGAATAAAAGTGTCGTGTTCAAGAGTGGTTACAAAGTATGAAAAACAGGCTCATTTTTCTCTCTTTCCCCCCACCATTTCTGGCAAGTACCTCTTTATTTTTGACAAGCTTGAGGAGGATAACATTTGCTTGATTATAAGATCATCCTTCGGATGAGTCCAACTTAGTTTAAATTCAAACCCTAAGAAGGAGTGGTTCGTTCCTGTTTGTAATTGAACAGGTCCTTTACTGTGAAATTTTAACGAGTCCAGTATAGGAGAAACTTGGCGTTTTTCAATTTTAGAGAGTCTGAAAAAATTTAAGAAGACTCCAGGGTTGACCTTTTTCGTAAATTTGTGTCTCCCAAGCTCGAAAAAGTATAAAATAATACTCGAGAGAACCGCTTAATCTTTACGACCAAGGAGTACTTTTCGTAATTAGTGTCCTTGATCCGAAAAAGTAAAAAAGCGATCAACGACACGTCGTTTTATAACCAATATCGAATTTGAAACGACAAAAATCCGGCAACCTTTTCATGTTTTTATGGTCAGAAAAGAACTGTAAGTGGAGCGTCTTTTAATTCCGTTTTAACGAGTTTAAAAGAAAAACTCGGCAATCTTTTCATGTTTTAGGAGTCAGAAAAGAGCTTAAAGGTGACTCTAAATGTTTTTCGTCGAAAATGATAGATTTCGTCTAAATAATTCGTTATCCTGAACAAAAATGCAAACATTACTCATACCTGTTTGAAATGGATAAAAATGTTGCAAAAATACCTTTCCAAAGTGAAACATAAACAAATTTGCAATTTATTTACGCAAAAAACTTATAAAAAGGGCCTTCGTCAATTCATTTTTACCATTTGAGTTTTGGGTGAGAAAATAGTGCTTTTGTTCAGAAAACTTTCCGTGAAGATTGCGAAAAATCCAATCGTCGGAATCAAACGCCGTCTTCTCCAGGTAATCCACATCATCCTACTCTTCATTTTTAACCGTTTCATTTCTTGTTTTAGGCTTTCATTTCATGTTTTGTAGGGTTTTTAGGCTTAAAACCCACTCGCAGGGGCCCGCAGGTGTACCACTGTTGGCCTGCGGACCCAGACTTTTTCTCCATTGGGAAAAAGTCAGGGGTCTGCACCTTCCATGTAGACAAGGTGCATACCCACGCACTGTAACCCGGAGGGTGCGGTCCCCGCCGCAAGGGTTTTTAACCCAAAATTTCTCAAAATTGGCCCAAACAAAATAATTTCTAGCATTCTAATTTATCTTTTTACTTGATGCAGAGAGTACATCATGCTAGATTGGCATGAACAAGAGCATGAGGATGTGGATGCTGCACATGGAATCATCAACCTTCACTTGATGCTTTGACGGCGTGCAGCCTGTACAAATTCTGGGCCATTCCTGGCATGAGGGCTCAGGTGGATTTCTTACAGTGGCTGGTTGAAAAATGGAGCATACAGGACCAGTGCTTCTTCATTGGTGGCCACCAGCTCAAAATCGAGCCAGCAGACATATATTTCTTGACTGGTTTGCCTAAGAGAGGCGAAGACTTGACTCTATTCGGGGCTAGGCCAGGTGGCCAGTCTGTCGATAGCCTCTGGCTAGAGTTCTGCAACAGCCAGGCTAGAGACAAAGGGATAGAGATAACAACCATATCCCGTCCTGAACTCATGGTGATCGCATTTACTGTCACCAGAATTTGCGGGAGTGCCACATTACATATTGCCACCGGATCCCAGATATGTATGGTAGTTGATTGCTTTTGAGGCACCATCTTCAACTGGTGTGATGCTATGTTGGGCAATGTGAAAGGCCAACTGACCAGGGCCAAGAACGGACAACTAAAGACCTTTGGTTATGGGGCTTTGGTTGTGAGTTTTGTTCTGGAGAGGTTTCCCATGTTGATCCCGCAGCACCCTACTGTTGGAGCTGGGCTTCCTCGAGAGCCCAAACTGATGCGATGGGTCGCAGTTATGGCCCGTCACCCGGACGAGAGGACAGAGGTTGCTCGATTCAAACCTGAGTATTTCCAATGGTTGGAAAACCAGGTTTTTTCTATTCAGGACTTCCCTTACGCTGGGGTAGATTTTCGCGGTGACCCAGACATGGCTCTTCCACCAGGAGAGTAGTGGGATGACTCAGGTAAAATCATTTTCAACATTTTTCTTATTTTTTTTATTTTTCTATTGTTCAAAACTGATAGCAAAAGTTTCAAATGCAGATGTGGGTCCACAGTGACTAGCCGCTCTCCGGCCTTACGAGAGGAAACAACCAGTTGTAGCCGTGCCAGCCCCACAGGACGAATCAGCAGAGGTTTTGGCCGAGTTGGAGGGTCATCTTGAGTGCTTGACAGGAGATATTCCGGAGACCACTATAGATGACATTCCTCGTCAACTTCAGCGCTATGTGATTGGGGTCCCAGGACCTTTTAGGAGGTTCCTTTGCAAGGTGGCCCGTGCAGTGGTTTCTTATCGAGATCATCACCAGTGATAGGATGATCGCCTATTGTGGGCACATATGACATTTTTGTTTTTTGTACTTATCATTTTTGCCGATCATAAGGTGTTTTTCAACCTATGATCGAGGACGATGTATTTTTTGACACACTCCTATATATATATCACTATTACCGGCTTATCTTGTAAATCATGTTATGGAATGGTTTTAAATTTACATGTATGATTATTGCAAATGTCTACTTAACATTCGAGAAGCAATTGCATCTGCTAATGTATTTAAAGATCTTGGAATATGCTGATATTCAATATAATCAAATTCACGTTCCAAGAGATGCACTCTCAAAAATAATCTTAATAACACTAGATTTCTAATGGCATACACTCTATTAAGCTGTAATACAACGGGTTCAGAATCTAACCTCACTATCAAACTCCGAATCCCAAATGAAATAGATTCAGATAATAACTCAATCACTGCACTATACTTGGCAATGTTGTTTGTTGTTTGACTGAGGCTTACCCCATGCATAGATACTAACTCGTCAGAGGGTGAATAGATAACCCAAGCTGCGGAAGAAATGTTCTATGTATTACAACAAGAACCATCAGCGAAACCAATGTATGTTTGGAGAGGCATCGACATCTGCAATATCAAGAGTAAAACCAAGATAAGCAGGAATAATGACGAAAAAACACTTTCTAAGCTAAGCACACTGTTTAAACTAAAACACACCAGCTAGAAAGAAAAGCTATCCTAACTAAAAATCTCCATACCCATTCTTTAAGCATAATACCTCTTCAGGTAAAGACCATTTCTGGGTTTACCCAAAGAGTCCCCGTCAAAGTCTACCAATTCATAGGCCCCTTTTGCTAGCTTTCGCTTGACAACATAGGGACCATGCCACATAGGAACGAATTTTCCAGCGCCTAATTTATCATTAGCTTGATCATAAACTAAGACTAGATCTCCTTCCGAAAAATTTTGAGGGGTCACATTTCGATCATACTGAGCTTTCATACGTTTTCCGCGAGTCTCGATCGCCAATGCAGCATCACGTCGATTCTCATCTAATTGGGAAAGTATAACAAACGCTTTTCCTCTTCGAAAGTGGCTGGAAGTAACTCGATGGCCATTTGCAGTGACGGGATTTCGCATTCAATGGGTAACACAGCTTCCAGACCATAAACTAGTTGGAAAGGAGTGAACCCTATTGATGTTTTTACTGAAGTTCGGTACACCCAAAGCGCTGAAAATAGCATGTTATGCCAATTCGACCGATGAATCCCAATGATTCGTCGGATCATGATGACTAAAACTTTGCTGATGGATTCAACCAGACCATTAGCTTGTGGATAATAAGGGGTTGAACTATCGTGACGCAAACCAAGCTGGCTTGTAAGTTCGGTCATCATAACGTTTCGAAAATGATGCCCATGATCAGTGATTATCGCTTGTGGGACACCAAACCTAGCAATTATGTGATTGAACACGAAAATTGCAGCTGTCTTGCCGTCTGCCTCAAATGTAGGCATCGCCTCGGCCCATTTGGTAAAATAATCTACCACAAGGATGATATACGCATGCCCCCGGCTGAGTGAGGGTTACATGTAATAAAATCGATACCCCATTTGGCAAAAGCACCAATGGAAATTATAGGGTGAAGAGGAGCAGGTGGAGCGCGCATCTTTCGATCAAAAATTTGGCAGTTGTGGCATTTTCGGACCGCAGTAATATAATATTTAAACAAAGACCGCCAGAAGTAGCCAACGCACAATATCTTTTGGGCTGTGGCATACCCAGACATGTGACCGCTACACGCTCCAGAGTGACAGTCATTTAGAACCCTTTCAACTTCCTTGTGAGCTAAGCAACGTCGAAAAATAGAGTCCGCCCCACGGCGATAAAGAGTATCTCCAATAATCCTATATTGTTGGGATTGGAATCGTATTTTCCGACGTTCTGACCTTGAAATTTCCGGCCGAAAGGATTGGGTATGGAGATAAACGATGATATCCCCATACCATGGATCTAAAGTGCTGATTAGAAACAAGGATTTGCCCGCAATGGGCTCCTCCGCCACAGTTTCCGTGTCAGCACGCGGGAAGTCACACATTAACTCTGCAAAAACTAAAGATTTCTTAGACTTAGATTTTTCAAATTCCAAGTCGAACTCCTGCAGGATGACGATCCATTTAGAGTACTTGCCCCCTAGCAATTGCTTGGTCAAAATGTAGATCATAGGGTTGCAATCCGAAATCACGGTAGTTTTACGTAGTAAAATGTAGTGGCGAAAACGTTGGACAACTTGAACAACTGCCAATGCCAATTTCTCCACATGTGAGTATTTTAGCTCAGTTGGATTTAAAGTTCGACTAAGGTAATATATCACATGTTCAGTTCCGAATTCATCTTCCTGAACTAAGACCATTCTAATGGTGGAATGAGAGGTGGCGAGATACAGGAAGTAATCCTGGTTGTAGTTGGGAGGATGCAATAACGGTGCATGGGTCAACGCATGTTTGAGTGCATCAAAAGATTTTTGAGCTATCTCATCCCAATAGAATGGAGTATTCTGTTTCAACAACCGGGTAAAACCCTTTGTAACCTCGGCGTAGTTAGGAATGAATCGTCGTAAAAAGTTTGCTTTCCCTTGCAAACTTTGGAGTTGGCGAAGACTCGAAGGAGGAGGCAATTTGACAATAGCTTCGACCTTCGAGGGATCGACGCGAATGCCGGCTTTCGAAACTACAAACCCTAGCAATCAACCCGTTTCTATACAGAAGACACATTTGTGTGGGTTGAACCGAATCCAATAATGCCTACACCTCATAAAGATTGCTCGTAAATGGACGAGGTGATCAGCTCGATGTAATGAATGAGCAGGCAAGTCATCGAGATAGGGTTGCACAATGTGCTTGATGTCATGAAACGCATAAGACATGGCCCTTTGAAAAGTTGCTCCGGCATTCTTGAGCCCAAAAGGTAACTTACAATAAGCAAATGTCCCCCATGGACAAATGAAAGCCGTTTTTGGTTGATCGATAGGTAGAATATTGATTTGATTGTATCCGGAAAAACCATCCATGAAGGAGAATATTTCGCTGCCAGCACAATCAACAATGATTTGATCGATATAGGGAGTTGGGTAATTGTCCTTTGGACAGGCTCGATTAATGTCCCTATAATCAATGCATATTCTTATTGTTCCTTGCTTTTTGTTAACCGGAACAATATTCGATACCCAATCCGTTAACGAGATCGGATAAATGAAACCTGCTTTGAGTAATTTTTCAACTTCTGCTTTAACTGCAACAGCTTTTCTTGGGTGAATCTGACACAAACGTTGTTGGACGGGTTTAGCGTCTGGGTAAGTCTTTATTTCATGAACAACAATCGCGGGATCAATTCCTGGCATTTCCTCATAGGACCAGGCAAACACGTCGCGGATTTCTTGAAATAGGGCCTTATATATTTGAATTTCGTCATCTGTACACGAGGCACCTATATGAATGTTCTCAACAATTCCAGGCTTAACCGAAATGTAAATAGGAATAGTTCGAGAGATGTTTCGCAAATTTAACTCTGAATCGGGATGTTTCATTGGATTCTGAGGTTCCTTGACATATTCAGTCGTAAAGATTGATGAAAAATCATTTTCAAAACGATCATTCTCGGGTAAAAACGAAGATCTGTGATGGAGATCTTCCCATGGTAAATCATCTACACATAGGATTTCATGAATTTGCTCATCAGAGTGAACAAGTTCAGAAAACGTGATTAAATCCGAGCTTGATGTGAAAAGTGATTTCTCATGGGCAACATTCATTAAGTCAATTTCGGTTGAAGATGGGTCGGTAAACGATTGCATGACCTCATACGCAATTTCATATGGACTCAAAGGCATGACATCACCAAATGAGTCTATCTCAGATTCAGAAGGAATGATCCAAGGATCATCATAAACAATGGTGTCTGATGTAATCATATGAATGGTTGCAAATGATGCGTTGATCGGAGGAAAAGGAAAAGTTCCCAGTAAACTGGCATCTTTAACTAGTCCTACTCCAACATCCTTATATGGGATAGTCATTTTACCAACATGCTGAATACTTTTAGAAGAGGTTGGGTCGGATGAAAAGTAAGCCAGCTAGTCTACTGTTACGATCTTTCCATTATGTGGAAACTTTATAACCCGAAAGACCGATGAAACGACCGCTGTCATAGCGTAAGACCAACTTCGACCCAAGAGAAGGTTGTAATCTAGAGGGGCATCAACCACCTCCACATCTAGATTAACGGTTTTTCCTTCAACCCCTATAGGCAAATCCTATAGAATGCCAAAAGGATGAAACCCACAGCCATTAAAGGCCTTTAGAATCATCGGGGATTGATTTAGCGAAGGAGAACCAAGCGATCTCCAACACTGTATTGACATAATACACGTTGAGGCTCCCTCATCAATCATAGTCCGATGAATAGGCCTGTTTTTGACTATCACTGGGATCTAGAAAGCCATTTGATGAGGCAAACGCGGTGTACTATTTTCTAGATCGAAAATTATTAGGTTCGAGTCCTAAACGTCAACAGCTCCTATAGCCGACAAAAGTAATTTACGCTGTGCTCGACATGATTGCAGCACCTCCAAAGTCGACATTGCTGAGGGTGAAACAGATAAATCCTCAACAATGTTATAGTTCTGAGCCGCTCTCGCATGTGGATTGAAAGATGACTTTTGAAGTATACCCTTGGCAGGCGGTTTGATTATCAAGTCTGGATTAGGTTTCTCGATCTGTAGTGGATTGGAACCGGGAGCTGAGGTTGATGGATCAGAATGAGAAGATTCTGCTTCTTTACCATCAACAGGACTTTTACTACCATAATCTTGCGATCAAGTCGCAATCCTAACATGGGACATCATCAGTATGGGTTCTTCATTGGCACTCGAGGAAGAACCTATCATCTTACTGTCTTGAGCTGGAAAAGGATCCTTCAAAACAACAGGCATTTGGGAACCTTTGACAATCTTCGCAACCTCTGCACGATGAGGGCAGTCTCTTGTAAAATGTTCATCATCACAAATGAGACAAGGATAACGAGGTTTGCGTTTTTCATCATTGGATTTCGATTTTTCAGGTTTCTCCTTTGAATTTTTGTCCGTTTATTCTTCTTTTTTCCTTTCTTCTTCCCACCGAATTTTGATTTGGCTGTAGATGACTCTACAACGTGAATATCAGTGGAAATCTCTGCAGAAGAATCTCCTGTCGGGGAATCAGGTAAGGTTATGATAGGAGAAGAATTTTTGGAAGACTTCTTCTTACTTTTAGTGTTAACCGTACCAATCATACCATCGGCGGCATGAGATCCCGAAGGAGCTGCAGCGATTTGATTTTGCTTGGGAAGATCGGGGATTTTCTCGTGTAACGTACCTAACTGAGTATAGACCAAGTCAAGGTACTGTGATTGAGCAATTACTTGCCCCTCAGTAACAACTCCGGCTTTAGCTACATCTTCAGTGATCTTTGGCAACAAATATTTTACAAACCACTCAGCCAAGATCTGATCCGAAATAAAAACCTTCACTAAACACCGTCGACGTCTCCACTCATGAATATGATCTGAAATGTAAGTGGACGTCAATTGTTTTAACGAAGTTAACAATTCCGTGCCATTGTCATATCGGAATGGTAACTGAAAATGAGTTAAAAACGAGGTAGCTAACTGACTAAAATTATAAAAAGTGCCTCGTGGTAACTCAATGTACCACTTGGCTGCAAGACCAATTAGAGTGTGCTAGAAAAATTCTTAGACAAATTGAATCATCTGAAATGGAGTTAGACGCACACCAGAGGTGGTAAGTCATCACATGGTTCGACGGGTCCTCTCCTGATTTGCCTTCGAACTTAGGAATATCACTAGGCAACTTATTCGGCATTGGTGGCCAAAACAGAAGATAATTAATGGGATCGTTCGTTAGGTGCGACAAGTCAAGCAAGTCCAAAGTTGTGATAAACGGTAACTGACGATTAGGGTCCCTAAAACTCTGGGTCATGAGGCCAGCCCCAGGAGGAGGATATCCAGGATAACTAGGAATAGGAATTGCATTTGGGATATTGTATCCTCCCGGAAAACCAGGATTAAACGGACCGTACTGGGGTTGTTGAGGTTGTTGATAAGTGTACCCACAGTACGGTTGATACTGATAGACTAGCTGCTGCACAGTCGGACCAAATTGGTACTGTCCCTGGTACGGTTGATAAGTAAATTGTGGTTGACTTGTGACAACCGTACTTGAACTAGGTTGTCCTACAGGCATCTGAACCGAAGTTTGAATCGTGGATCCAGACGGTGGTAAAGATGTCTGAGGAGTAGATACAGGAACAGTAGAAACTGGAGCTGTCGATACTTCAGAAGTAGGTGGGGTAGGTTGAACAGATGTTGCGGCAGTTGCAGCAGTCGTTTGAGGCAGAGTACGAGGCGTACTAGGCCCAGGCTGAGAAACTACCGAAGGTACAAAAGTTTGAATATTAGACTGGACTGGTTGCTGGGGTGTACCAGAAATTAAGGGTTGTCCAGTTTGAGATGAAAACTGTACATTTGGCTGCAACACCTATTGAGTTTGCGATGGATCCCACACTAAATTCATTCCGGGGTACGAACCCATAACAGGTTGAGAATATTGAGGACCATAACCGGGTTGAGGGTAGGATTGATAATTCAAAGGTACATTTCCCGTTCCTTGAACATACGATTGACCGGAGGGTGGTTGGAAACCTTGGTTCGAGTACTGACCTTGGGGTTGATACCCTTGAGGCACGTACTGATACTGGGGTTGACCTTGAGGTATAAATTGATACTGGGGTTGACCTTGGGGTACATATTGAGTCTGGGGTTGACCTTGAGGAACGTACTGTCCCGTAGGTATGTACTGTCCTTGAGGTTGCCCCCTAGATGAAAATTGGGTACCTTGAGGTTGCCCCCCAAGCGATAATTGAGGCTGCCCCCCAGGCGGTAATTGGCCACCTTGAGGTTGAGTGTTGGGAATAGAACCTGACATCATGAGAATATCTTCTACGCTCAACAGCTTAGTACCATTGCTTCCAGTTAATAACCCTTGCTTAATGGGTTGAGGAGATGCTCCCGAAAAAGTACCAGAAAGCCACTGATACCCAGAGGGAACAGAAGGACCGCCGTACAAAAAGGATTCAGGCGATTGAGTAAACATGGGCGACTGTCTTGACATATTTAATGGAGGATAATAACCTCTAGGCGTTGGGTGATAAGGAACACGAGGTGGTGAAAAACTTAACCCTGGGTTTTCTAGGAAATTAGTCAAAGAAAGATACCAAGTACTGCTCCTAGGTGGACTGTAAAAAATTGATTCACGGTCCCTTAGCTCAATAACAGGTTGATTTCAGGGATAGGGATGCCTACTTCTTCTTCCGGAGTAGCAAGTTCTTCAATAGCTATAAGTCCAGAAGGAAGAACTTGGGTGATTACTCTTTCTACCCTAGGTGAACCAGGACCACTAGAAACTGGAGAAGCAAACCCCGATGTTGGAGTAGCAGCAAATTCACTTTCAGGTTCGGATATTTCAGGTTCCTCACCTATATCACTAGTAGATGAAAAGCTACCAGTAACTTCGGAAACAGACACTGACTGCAGATTATAATCTGCTACTAACGCTTGAAAATTAGGATGTACCACCAAAGAAGACTCTCCTTCTTCAGGTGACCCAACTCTACTGTCTCTAGGAGTTACGAGGACTTTCAAGCCTTCAAGCTAGCTCGGTGAAAACTCAGGAGGTTGGCCCCGAAGTCTACGGGACTTCCTCGGTAATTCAGCCACGGTTAAAAACTTTTAACTACTTCACACGCAAACAAAGCCTTTAAAGAACCAAACAAATTTTAATCACACGCCTAAAGAATCTAGGAGATCAAACACACACAAACAGTAACTTTCCATACTGAAAACACTAGTTGGTGATGAAATCCAACATCGCAGAGTTCAATACAGAAATGGCGGTTGGAACAGTTACCCTGGCAACCTGCTTAATGAATAGACTGGCACAAGTCCCTCCACTTAACCGTCTCGAGTGAAGAGAACCCCCAGAAAATCCAAGTGAGTCTAGCCGACGTCCGCTCCAGGTACAGTGGGATCTTCCCACCACTGTCACCTCAAGAAGAATCCTAAAGAATATGGCCACTAAGGTTACCAACTGAAACAAATATACCTGGGGGAATAGTCTACGATCCGATACGCACGCAAGGGCAGAGTAGCAAGCTCAATCCCCTTGAAGGCTCCTTGACATAATCCAAGGTTTACCAACAAGTGACCCCAGGCTCCTCGACAATGGTTAATCCGAGGTTTACCGTTTTTAATACGTGAATATCTGGCGTCGTTCCCAATGAGGAAGGATTGATTCCCACACTGGTTCGGACACGATCTCGTGCTTCTCCTTTAAGAGGAGCTTTCCCAGAGCATAAATGCAACAATTGGATTTCTTCCCTACCACAAGATACAACTACTTGTTTGTTTTTACTGTCTTGGAGAGTTAATTACTCTCCTACTCCAAGACACTAGCCTAAGCTAAGTTGGTGTATCAGAGCCCTAGAAATAAAAATGTTGCTAGATGAATTTTACTTTAAGCGTTATTTTTTATTGGTTTTTGTTTAAGTCAAAAGGTGCGGAGATGAAACTCGTGGTATGAAGACTCGACTCAAAATCACTAAAAATGCACCTAAGATGATTTAAACAATCTTTTCTCTTCGATGAACTTCTAACTAAGAAAGAGTTTGAGAATGCAAATACTTTGTAAACACAATTCTTTCTTAATCAAACAAATTAAAAGAAGAGCTTTTGTCTTTTCCAATGCACTCAAAACGAGACAACTAGTTATTTCACAAAAATTTCCCTTTTTCGTTTCAAAGCACTCAACCACTACAAAAAACAAACTTTTTCCAAAAGAGATTTTATTTTTTATTTTTATAAAACACTCAAAACTACGAAAATGACTAACTTTGAGATCTATAAATTATAAAAACCTATTTGAAGTCAAAGCCTACAAGATGTATTTTTTAAGGATGTTTTACTTAGCTAGATGTAACCTAAGGAGCAATTTATGCAGAATCACAAATCAGTGAAGAACAAGCAATTTTGTTTTCTTTTTTTAAAAATGAAAATCCAAACTTTTAAACTCAAGCTTTTCGAAGTTTTGTAAAGAGAAAACACAAAGCGGATTCCTCAACAAGGGGAGATTTCATAAATGGTCAGACTCATAAGAAGGCTGGTAGACACCAATGTGATCTGAGGTCCCTATAGCTTCTAAGCTCAGAGCTACTACAAGACCAAAACGAAAAACAAACCCAACAAGCAAAACTCCTAGGAATTTCACCTAAAACCCTAACACCAATGAAATCAACCTAAGGAAAGCTTCTGACAGGTTATATGCAGGTCTGGGCAGTAGATAATAACTTCTAAACAAAAACTAAGCTGACTAACAGAGGAAATCTTAGGTTTTTCAAAATTTTGACAGGGTCCGCAGGCCCACAGTTAACATAGGTGCGGTCCCGCTCTGTGCTAAAAGCAAAAGTGCGGATAAGTACGCACTACATTAAAAGGCTAGGGTGCAGTCCTCTCCCAAAGCTATGAAAAATGAAAAATAACCCTGGATCTACAAACTCTACCCAATTCCACACACAACAAGCCAAAAACAGAAACAAAAACACAGTTTCTCAGGTCAAAGTAAAAACAAGGAAAAAATCAAGTCCCCAGTATGGTCACCATTTTGTCACACGGAATAAGTCGATCTTGCGGACAAGATAGACCTTCCTAGAATCTAAAGAAGACCTAATGACAAGCAAACCAATCACACACTATCTTTCTCTAAATATGCTTTTATAAACAAAGGCAAACAAGTGTTTTTAGGGCCTACCTTAGGTCCAACGCAAGTTTGTGGAAGCCTTCGCTCCTTCGATCCAAATGAGCTCCTTTGTCGCGAATCTGCAAACACAAACAAGCAAACAAATTAAATAGCACTTGAAAAGCCAATATCATAAAACATATTTAACATGAAAGTCAAGGAGTTCATGAAACAAATAACATGAGATACTTGTTGAGAAAAATGAGTTTGATTGTATTAATTCAAAAGAAGAAGAACTTTACAACCTGAGCCTTGACGTTGTACAAGCTCCTCCCAGGGTCCAGCAAGAAGTCTCCTCTACTTTGACAAGTTTCACTCTCTTCCCAATGAAGCCAAAAAGGTATGTGATCTCTCCTCTCAAGCTCAACTAGGAAGTATTAATTTCACCAGCATTTACCCTAAAAAATGTTCAGCTTCTAACCTCTCCAGCAACCAGCCCAATGCCTGCATTTATAGTGCAATGGAGGGAAGTTACTACGTCCTACTTCAAAGGGATAAAGCCCTCCTTCAAAGGGATAGCTCCTCTCATCAAGGGATTAACTCCTTCTCTTTTGGGATGCATGAACCAACTAAGAGCGGCCAATCCACGTCAAAATTCCTTCTAGAATCATCTAGAATTAACCCAAAGTGAGTTTTTTAGAATAAACTTGCACCTTTTTGACTTTCACAGGGGTCCGCACCCACACCTTTAGGGACAGAGCGGGCAGGTCCGCAGTTTTTGTAAATAGAAGGTGCGGGACCACAAGAAATAGTGAGAGAAAGTGTGGAACCAGAGTTTTATTGATTTTCAATGTCTTTCTCTCATTTTCAAAGCTTGACTTGAAGAGCTGAGGTCTGAGACTTGCTTAGGAGGACAATACAAGTGATGATAGACCCATACTGACTGCAAATAATCATGGTGATGATATTTTTGTGTAACAAGGCTTAACGAATGGATTTTCATCAAATGTTGCATTCAGAGCAATGGTTGCCTGGTTTCCCCCTTGGTGAATTGGCTTCTTCTTCTTCTTAGCCACTTGGTTTCTAGTACCAATACTTTAACCAAGTGAAGAGGAAGAAGGGGAGGAAGAAACAAACGAGGAAGAAGGCAAAGGGTCAACTTTAGGATCAATTGGAGGTTGATTTTGTCCAGTTGGAGGTGTACTCAATTTCATAGATGTCTCGACATTTTTGAACCGAGGAGGTTGAAAACAACCATACTGGCAGGCCAATGGTAAGTCCCGGAAGGGATAATGTAGCCATATAAGGAGCACCAATTTTCCGAAGGAAGGAAAAGGACTAGGATTCCCTTCACGAGGGATTCCATGATTGGTGGACTCCGGATTTGTCTCCATATATCTCAACCTAAGATCAACTAGGGAACAGGGATGTTATTCTGAATCCAATTAATTTTAATGATGCTTTGACACAACTTTGCTTTTCAGTTTTTAAGAGTCGAGAAAAAGCTAAAGATGACTCTAGTATCCTTCGATTTTTAATGAGCCTGAAAGGACAAGTGTTCTAATGGACCTTTTCTTTTAAGGAGTCGAAAAGGAACGAAAGTGACTACTCTGGAAAATCTAGACAGAGGGATTACCAAACCAATCGCAAAACTGCAATATACACCTTGGTGATAAATTAAAAAGACATTACCAAGGACTTATGTATGACAATCAATCTTCCCGAAAGCTGTGTTCAGTGCATTATGATCAATAAGGCGTCAAACTTAGTTTCCTATGGATAGAGGATATAAGCCTATTGTGGTCTCCCAATATATACGCGACGGTACGGGGAGCACAAGTCCATGCTAGTACTTGTCATATCAAGGAGGGGGAATCACCCAACCTTTAATGAAAACGATAGCCACTAGTTTCAACGACGCCGGAATGCATCTCTAGCCTAGACCTCTAGATATGTTGCGTTAAGTTCCAAAGCATTGTTAGATTCATTGAAATTTATTTTAAAGTTGATCTTGTTTAGAGTTTTCCTTTCAATGGTTCACCGCGTGATGATAATCTGAAATTCCTAAGATGCAATCTACAATGATAAACAATCTTTGTTTATTTTGAGCAATGAAAATCCTAGCTACTAGGGAAAGAAAATTACAGTGCTTTTAAACAAAGAGCAAAGAGCACACACTAGTGCATTTCCCTAAATCATATTTTTGCACACAAACCAAAAAAAATGCTAAATGCAAATGCATGTATTTGTTTTCGTTCTCCTTAATGTGAAAAATGCCAAAAAGGAAAACTAAATGTAGCAAAGATCTGAAATATTTTACTCAAAATGACATTTTCGACAATTTCTTCTTCAAAAGAGAAAGGAAGACTCAACAACACTTTTCAATTTTGAATGAAAATGCTTTCAACACTTCAAATATAAACAAATCAAACCAAATATATGAAGAAAAGTTCAATCGATTATCAAGGGAAGGAAGAATTCACGACACTTCTTTTTTTGACACAAAATGAAAATTACGACACTTTTTGTATCAAAGCGACAAATCGATTTAAACAACTTTTTGACAAAGGATTGTAAATGATGAACAAATACACAAAAACACTCACTAATCCTAATGTAATTGAGGCTAATCTAAGTGATGCAAGTAAGTTTCAATAAAGAGGTACTGTTCATATGCAGCAAAACAACTAAACAAACTAAAAACAAGGTAAAAAAACCTCAATTTCTAGAATGGAAAAAGAGTTCAGTCAGTCATCGCACCTGGGCTTCATAGAAACAGAGATGCATCGCACTTACTACACTCGGGAGGTGCGATGCATACTGAGTTACAGTGGAATTCAGTGCGATGGTCCAGGGAGCGCAACTGAAATGGGTTTTGGCTCATATGTGTAGTTGTTTTCAATGATTTAAGCTGGGTTTTGATGAACAATAAAGAGCAAAGTATGAAGGAATGTCTTGAGAGGTTACTGAGCTACCAAAAGGGCATCTAGATGTGCTTGTAAATCAAACATTCAATTCATAAACTAAACCAGAGATTGACTGAAGTAACATTCATCTACTATGCAATTGCAGAGCAAGAGCAGTTCGAAGGTTACATGGCTGACTTCAGACTCTGTCTATAGTTTATAAAACAAACAGTAACAATAAACAAACATCTGTTCATTCCCTAGTGGAGTCGCCAATTTGTTTCTGGGAAAACTAGTATTCCTAAAGAATGCTAGCCCTCTAGGTTTGGCAGCTGCCCTAGAAACAACAGTTTAAAGCAATTCAACGATTTACTCCATATGTAACAGATAAGAGAAAGATAATGGAACCAACCTGGAACTTCCACTTAATCCCTTGCTTGATCTCTCTCCCCTTTGACAGAGCTTGCAACTCCTCCCCGTACTTAACACGCTTGGAGAGTACCTGCACAAGTATAGCAACAAAGAACCGTCAAAGCATCGTGATCTATTACAACATAAACATTATAGAATCAGAGATATAATGAACAAATGATAGCATTCACAATTGCACAATCATATGGAAGAAAAATTGAAGAACTTTATTAATAGAAGGGAGAATTACAACCCAGTCGTCTGATCCAACATCATCCTCCCAGCTTCAATCCTTCTTCACCTCATGAAATAGCAAGATCACTCCAACAATAAAATGCTCTTTCCTCAAATACAAACTATCAGCACTTCCTTGCAATTCAAAATATTCCTGCCTCTGGATCTCTTGGATGAGGGATCCATTTATAGATGTTTGCAAGGGTGTGAGTCATCCATGGGGTTTGATTAGTGTCATTCCACTTGTTACAATGGGTTTCATAAGAGAAGGAATTGGAGATTTTCTTAAATCCCTTATTCATCCTTGGGCGAATTCAGAGAAGCAAGTGGCATAGGAGAAAGTTCTAGAAGATTCCATGAGTAGTCAACTGACAAATGTCTCGGACATTTGTCCATCCTCGCGCATGGCACACTATAGAAGACCTAAACAGTATGCATCGCACCCTGGCAGTGTACCACTCAGTATGCATCGCACTTTGCCAGTGGAGCAGTCAGTATGGTTCAATTTAGGCAGTTTCTGGATGGTTTCTCAGATGGAACTTTTGGGGAATGATCTATTTAGATGACTATGTTCCTTTTAGGGTATGAAACAACTCTTTTGGGGGTTGATGAGCCCTAATACATCGACATATAAATTTGGGGTTGATGTGCCCAAATATGTCTATAACACTTATGAGTTTTATCGAAGAGTCACCTCTTGTATCTAGCTCCTAATGACTCAAACCACTTTTGAGGAGTATATAAGCATCTTTATGGTGCAGGAGGAGAGATAAAATGATATCATCCTGACATCATTTTGATATGAATTTTTGAGTTTTTAAGCTTTCCATAATAGTCTAAAACCCTTGTTTTAGAATCAAGTTTCTTTTATCGTCTTTCTTAGGAAGGATAGTCTTTCTCTTTCATTTTCATAGCATGGATTAGTGGAGGCTAGTGGAGTTGAGCTTCAATGGCTAAGGACAAAGGAATATAGACATGTTTTTTTCGAGATGTTGGTAGTAAAAGATTAGGTGATACATTTTCATGTATTTGATGTTTTCTTATAATAAACAAATCACTTTGTGTATGTCCCTAGTCGATTGTGTGTAGAATTCTTCTTCATTCAATTACATTGATTGGTCACATATATTTCTCTGATTCCAAATATTTAGAATAGTTAGGGTTTATTAGTACGTTACTATCACTTTTGGTTTACTCTCTCTTATGTGTAGGTTTACAAGGAAGATTAAGGAGTAGGGCATGAAGTTATATGAGATGTCTCTTCACTTGATATATTCTCCAACCTACTCCAAACATGCTCTTATTTTCATCTTGATCTATTATAATTATGATCACCCATGTATTCTTTTAGATTTGTTTCGAGTGTTCTCTCCCTTTAGATCTTTTGTTACTCTAATTATAGTTAGAAGATTCATTCTACAAATACCTATAAATAGAACTTCTCAGGAAATGGTAATTCCCACTATATTATCTAGCAATAATACACATAGTATAGATGCAACATAAGAATCCTAGGATTTAGAGGCAGGGAACATTCATGATATATCACATTCTTGAAAAAAATAAATTAAAAACACCCCATGAAAGCAAGAACTAGATACCCTAGTTGGTTCTCTAATAAGGTGATTTTTTTTCCTTCAAGAGAAGACACTTATTGACCCACTATTAAATTTTATCTTAGTTCTTTTTGAAGTTCATCCAAGTAAACCATATCTCGATAGAATCTTGTCATCGATTTTGATTAGGGTCATATAAGCCATGGTGGAACTTTTGTGTGAGCTAGTTTGCTTTTCCCCCAAATGATAGTGCATAGGAAGCAACCCTTCTTTACCTTCTTGACCCTCAAAAATGTTGGAATAGTCATGAATGAGCCACAAGGTGTTTAGGAGATAATACGTTGACTAGATCCAAAATAATGAATGATTCCTTGAACCATTAGAAGCATATATATTATCCAAGGGAACAACCAACCATCAAGATTAGCCTTTACCTAGAAAAGTATTGAGGTGCTTTAGTACCCTAAACAGTAACAATGATAACTAATTTTGAAGAAACTAGCACATCGCTACCATGTTTCCCATTGGAATCATCACAATAAAAACCTTATCCGGTAGAAAAATAAGAAGAGGGTTATACACAAAATAAATCATAGAATTTTGACTTCATGTAGAAAAAGAATATATATCCCACCAATAGAAGATAATAAAACATCAACAACAAGTTTTTTTACCAAGGTCCCTCATGGCCCAACTATTCCAAGAGGTTAATATCATTGAAAATATCAGATTCTTGAATCTCCACCTCACGAGCCTCAAGTTCACAAGGAACATTAAGATAGCATAAGGAGATTGGCGGGGGGGGGGTGCTTGGGTAAGCACTGCATGCTATAGGTTATCCTATGACATAATAGACAATATTAAATGTATTTTTTTGGGATTTGAAAATGAAAACAATATTTTGATAGATTAATGTATTAGACTAATTGTTTGTGAAACTAATCTCCTATATGAATGAGTACAAAATCTTCAAGGTCCTTAGAAAGGTTGAACCTAACACAAGGTCAATGCTAAAGTCATAGGATAATGGCAAGTGAACTCCATAGAAGGGTGAATATATGCTCTAGGGTTGTCCATAGCTATATCGGAAGGTTAGCGAAGTCCATCCATATTGGAAACGATAGTGGAGTAGCTCTATCAAATAAAAATTCTTTGAAATCTAATTAAATAATAAGTTTGAGATCTTATTATAAACTTCACTCTTCCTAACATTCCAAACATTATTCCTAGATTAATCTTAATAAAAAATAATCATGACTTTGACATATAGTCATATTTAGCACCAATATAAAATTCCTTAACTAGAATTTGGAACTAGATTGCCATACAGCTTCCCGCTACCATCTATGCACCACTTAGCATTATCATTTACATCAATATATTATCATTTACATCCATTATATTTCCATGCCATAAAATCTTGAGCAACACATCAAGGTATTGACATAGATTAATTTAGGTGAATAATGGGATTCCAAGGTATTGACATAGATTAATTTAGGTGAATAATGGGATTCCAATAGTAGCAACCACTGCTAAAAGCTACTCATAAAACAACTCTTACGCAAAGAGATACATATAGATGCTAAGCTTTAAACATATCATTACACACAATCTAGTTGAATTCAAACCACCAACTCATAGTTATAAACCACCAAAATCTATGCACCACGCACAATAATTGACATCAATATATTATCATTTACATCCATTATATTTCCATGCCATAAAATCTTGAGCAACACATCAAGGTATTGACATAGATTAATTTAGGTGAATAATGGGATTCCAATAGTAGCAACCACTGCTAAAAGCTACTCATAAAACAACTCTTACGCAAAGAGATACATATAGATGCTAAGCTTTAAACATATCATTACACACAATCTAGTTGAATTCAAACCACCAACTCATAGTTATAAACCACCAAAATCTTTCTTGCGTGAATTAGTTGTTTATCTGTTGTTTTTCAAACCATTAAGTCGTCATCTACAAATTATGTTATCGTCTTCTTTGAGAACCATTAAGCTCTAAGTAATTTCAAAATCAATGTCCACCTTCTTTTCCTTTCCCTATTATGATATCATAGTAGTTGTTATCAAATTATTTGAAAATAGATTGAATTGATTTTCCTATTTGTGAAGGAAATATGAAGCTTGATTCAAATCAGGGAACAATATTGCACCAAAAAACCCATATTACATATCGAATATAGGCCTTGATCCATCAACATAAGTAAGTTGAAAATGATTTTAAAACATTCTTGTGAATAGCGTGTAGAAACTACATCACACTGTTTCTCTGCATCTCATCTAGTAATTGTAATAAAAGCATCTACTAATGGTTATGTTATAGGAACCATTTTTCAAAAAAAAATTGTAAATAAATAATTAATTTCAAAGATAGAAAGTAAAATCAATTAAAACACTAGCGAACACAATATGTTGATATTATGTCAATGAGATGAGTAATAGATTATAAGTAGAACTTTCATTATATATTTATATTTATATATATTTCTTTTGGAATCTCTATTAGTTTTATAGAGTATTCACTTATATGTGTAAATGCTATATAGCAACATTATTGGCTAAAAAATGAATTATGTTCATTATAAGTTAATAACATGTTTTAGTTTGTTTATGTATTCAAGCTTTTGTGATCCATAATGAATTAACCAAAGTATTTAGGTAGAAATTACAAAGAGAAATTTTTGGCCGACGCATTTCAAACCAACAAGTGTGGTTCATCATCAGGACCAGATTTCTATGTGCACTGAAGACCTTCTAAAATGGCCTCTTCTCTTGTCAAAATTCCCCTAGTCTAAAATCTTTGTTGGGTCAATTAGATTCCTTTAAACAACAAAGGCATTATATATCTTTGTTGTTTCTATATTTTCCCAAAACTTTCTTGATCAATATATGAACATGGATTTCCAAGATAACCCAAAAAACTATGCAATGAAAACCACTTGAGTCTTTTACACACATTTCATGTAACATAGAACTTTTACACATTGTATAGATTGTAATTTGAAACCAACAAACAAAATCTTTTAAACACCTTGATATATCATCATAGATTAACAAATGCCTTGTGATTGAATTTCTCGATTGTGTCAACATATACTTAACATGTTGTTGGTTGTTGAAATAAATCAATGGAGAGCAACCAAATGGTAAGCATGAATGAAAATTGGGTAAATATACATTACTTCCTACCTTCTCCTTGTGATCCATTATAGAAGGAATCTATTACAATATTTCTATAATGGAAGCTACGAATTAAGCAATAGAACAGTTAGGTCTCATGAATATTATATTGTGTAAGTAAATTTATGATTCACATAGAGATTAGGAATTAGGCTTCAACTTTGGTCAAAAATAGGTTTTGTAGTTCAAAGGGTTATTCCATCTACACCTTGTTTTAAGGTCTTGATCATGTTTGTCCCAGTAATTATGTGGAAAGAAGTAGTTCTAGAAAAAGATGCATAGTAACAAACCATTTAATGCCATTATTATAGTTTCTTGACTCTAAAGACTCAACATCTATCACAATCTACATAGAAAGAATAAATTAGTATACAAATGTCCAACCATTGTAGCGTACATAGGAGGGTAGTATGAGTTACCTAGGGAGATAACCAAGGGGAATAATGGAGACTATTCAATGTAAGGTGGACTACGTCCACTATATTATTTAATAAGACATATTATAGTAGTTGGTAGTGAATAAATGTAATGGGACCTCATTAAAGAAATTTCACTAAGTAGTTTGGTTTTTGTTATGATAAGAGTTTTCTTGATTATTATAAATAAGGATAATGAACTCTTATGTGTATGTGTGGATGATTATTGTAATTCCTCTTAGCTCATTAAAATGTTGCCCCCTCGATGAGGCAAGTGAACAAGAGTGGAGTCATTCAATAAAATGATCAATTGTTAGGTGTTTCCCTACCTTAAGGGTTTGATAATAATAAGGAATTGTTCATTTTTATCATATTCTTGGATATTTATCATTTGATTCTATATTAAGATCTTGGCTATTTAAAAATTGGTATCAAAGCCCTTTCCTCGACCAAAGTGGGGCAAAGTTTTCTTTTTTCTTTTTTTGGATTTTTCAAGGGAAAAAGAAAGGGGAACTTTAAAGATGTAATATTTTATGGAAAGTTTATAAATGAGGAAAATATTGTATTCAATCTCCATTTTAAGGTAAGTGAATAATTCAATTTTTTTAATTTAAAAAATATATAAACTCTACAAATAGTTCCTTATTTAAAAACGCCACTAAGCAAAATTTTCTAATTAAAATATTTACATTAAATGAATATTTACTAGCATAGATCCATCTTAACTCTGAATCTACCAAGCACCGAGAGGGATCAAACCTCTTAAGGTGCAAACATATTTTAGAGTGAAAAGAGATTTGATCCTTCTCGGTGCTTGACAGATATGGAGTTAAGATTAATCTAGCTTGTTATTTTCCCCTCTAAATAGGCTATATTCCACATGAATACCATGGGTCATTTTAACTTATGGTTATTTTATTTTTATCATTTTTGTTTACACGAGAGGATATGACATGACAAGAGATTATAATATCTCTTCCATACTGGGTGGATAACGCATCTCGGCACAATGGCAAAAGGTTCTTGGCTTGGGTAAATATTGTCACTATTATTTTTCTTGATGTATATCTAAGATGCATATTCTATTGCAATTCACTTCTTATGTGAGTTTTTATCAATGTAGTCTTACATATGTACATTTCAATGGAAAATATTAGTATAGGTTTGTATAACCATAGATATTGCTATGAATAATATTATGAAATAATCAAATTTCAAAAGATACCATAATGCAACTCCCGATTAAAGGGACATTGAAAATATTTTTGTTTATTCAAGTAAAATCAATGCAATGCAAAAATATAACAAAAGTATCAAACTTGGATTAAAGTCCATAAAATTAAAGATTCACAAGTTGAAAAAATTAATTTAACCACAAACTATATAAAAATCATAACTTAAGAAAATGCATGTAACTACAACTGGTATAATGTATTATGGTTAAAAATAAATAAACTTTACTTAGAAGATATATATTGATATCTTTTTAAGCCAAATATACATGTTTTTTTCCTTCTGGATTAACAATATAAAATGACATGATACATGACAAAGGAGAGGCATACAATGTTAGATATGCTATAACAGATATCCTTCCATACTCAATAAAAATAATAAAAAGTGCAATACTATAAGAAAAGTATTAAACCAAAAGTTAAAATGAATTTCTAACTATATATTTGTCAATTTAAGTTGTCTCCATACCTATGCTAAAGTCAATAAAACAAGAAATTCAATTTTTTTTTGTTTGTAAGCTTCGGTAGGACCCTCTCATTTTATTTTTTACATGTCCGTTATTCACCCCATTTCCGAGGAGGGTAGCACAAGAATCAAACCCAAGATCTACAATTCGGTGAGACTTCATTTCCATGGCCATTGCCACTTGAGCTACCCCATGCGAACTAAAAAAATCAAAATTTATAAGTGGCCAAAATTTTATATAAAAACCCATAATCTGAGAAAACAATTGTAATTATAAATAATATAATATATTATTGTAAGCAATAAGGAAATATTGCTCAAAAAATATACCAATCCCTACAACAATTATAAAAGCCAAACATATATGTATTTGCATATGAAATATTATATGTAACAAAGACAACACATTTACTTTTGAAGCTACAATAGATATTTTTCAATAAATTTTATAACAAAAAGTCATCACTAGCCTCCCTATAAATATTTGAGGTTTTATTATATATAAATATTTGAGGTATATTTTAGGTTTTATTATATATAAATATTTGAGGTTTTATTATATAACTGATCAATAGACTGAGTGTCATGCTAAAATACTTGCTTATTCAAGTAAACTCAATGCAATATTAAAGAATTTATATAAATCCCTTATTTCTCTCCACTAAATTGTAAAATTCCATTGTGTGTAGAGGTAAAGAGGTGTTTTAGAGCATAGTATGATGTTATCATGTACTTACATGACATAACATTAGATTAAAACATAATAAAAAACACTTACATTAAAATATTAAAAAAATACAAGTAAAAGAATACTATGTCCCATGCTAAAATACTAAAATACTTGCTTATTCAAGTAAACTCAATGCAATACTTTATTTCTCTCCACTAAAATTATAAAATTTCATTGCGTCTTGAGGTATATAGGTGTTTTAGATTCGAGTTGAGAGAATGCAGTCACGCACTTACATAATGTAACTTTAGATTAAAAAATAATAAAAGAATATTTACATTAAAATATGAGAGATGTGTAATTCTTTCCATGTAGTTGACAAGTGACATTTAAAAAATTATTATTAACATTATTTTAATATGTTTGTAAATAAATGTGCTCAAGTAAAATAATTTTATATAGTTATATGAAGAGAGAGAAATTGAAACCGGATCTACTAAGTGTAGAGAGATCAAATCTTTTTTCACTCTAAAAGAGGTTTGCATCTCAAGATATTTGATCCCTCTCGGGGCTTGGTAGATCCATAAATAAAATGGATCAAAGCTAGTTTTCTTATTAATTATAATTATAATTATAATTATTAATTTTATATTAATTTCATCTTTAGTTTGCTATTTTTTTAATTTAATTTTTATTTTATTTTGGCCAAGTCAAAATGTTTATAGGACATTACAATATCACTACATAATGGGTTGGAGAGAACCTCTCTAGGAAATTACTTTTACTTTTTATTATTATTTTTAATTGAGCCCACATGTCAATGTTTATAAACATTAACAAACTACATCATCTCCCCATAGTTTTTTGCTTTTAGCTTTAATTTTTAAATGCTATAAAATAAATTTAAAATAAAACATTTAAAAAATATTTGGATTTTGAAATAAATTATGGTTTTTGGGTAAGTGATATTGATAAGCCATGATATTGTAACAAAGCCTATTTACAAGTTAATAATATCCATGGTAAAATGGGGGTGAATATCCATCCTTAAGAACCTTGTTATATTGCATATTTATTGTAAGTATTGAGTTTTAATTTAAAAAAGTTATATGTGTGTGTGTTGATTTTGAAATGAATGATGGTTTTTGGGTATGTCGTATTGATAAGACATGGTATTGACCCATGATATTGTAAAAAATCTTAATTAGATGTTAATAATATCCATGATATAATGAAGGTAAATATTCATGGTTAAGAATCTTGTTATCTTGTAAAAATTAAATTTGTGTGTGTTTATTAATTAAATTTAAATATGGTTATAGAATCATTATTTTAATTTATATGATAAAATGAATGTTAATTTATAACTACTAATTATATGTTATATATTTTAATGTGATATGTAAATTATGATTTTCTTTTATCTAAAAAAATTGTTTGTAATTTTAGGAATAAAAACAAAAATACAATATAAAATAACTAAATTTAAAAAAATTACATCTAAAGTTTAACATCTAAGTGTTCTAGAGCCCTTGTACGCCCAAAAATTTCTTATCCATACGTAGATGCATAATTATTTTAAGCAACTAAAAGTAAAAAACATATTATTTTATTGATAGGCTCTTTTTACATCCCAATATGAGGAAGATGTGTAATTCTTTAAGTAATTGAAGTGGAGTTGATGACACTTTGTAAATAAAATATTTTAATTTCCTCCTAAAGTAAAATAATTTTATATGATTGTAGAGAGAGAGAGAAAGAAATTGGAAGTAAACTAGCTTAGATCCATCTAATACTGGATCTATCATGTGTCGAGAGGTATCAAATCCCTTGAGGTGCAAACTTGATTTTTGTTGTGTAGAGCTTGAGGAAAGGTTTGCACCTCGAGGGATTTCATCCCTCTCAGCGCATGATAGATCCGATGTTAGATGGATCTGAGCTGGTTCTAGTTGAGGGCAACAATGTCACATTTTTCAATTATCATTATTATGTATATGTTTGAGATGAAATTCAAAATTCGTTTTCTTTGCTTGGCATGACCATATCATATTCTTCTTTATTATGTGTTTGGATTTGGATGGTAATGTTTGTGAATATTACAATTGTTGTGTTATATTTTTATATGATTATGTAATTGTTTATTAGTAATTAGTTGATGAAGAAGGGAGATAATTTTGTCAATAGTTTGGAGGAGGATTGATATTGCACATCTATTTCATTTAATTTTATGTATCACAACTTTTGACAACTAATTAATTCTAAATAGCATTCCTCCAAATATTACAAAATATATCTTGACGAGTTGTTTTAATAATTTACCGCGTCAAGATTACTCTTGAAATATTTGTTTCTTTGTTTATGTTTGAAATAGTTTATATCATTCAAGAATATTTTGATGATTTTTTTTGTTTATAGTCTATTTTGCAAAGTTAGGAAATAATGAGTTTTTTTAGTTACGAGTGACCAGATTTATAAAATCTTTACATTATTTGTTTCTCCAAACAATTATCACATCTCCTTCAAGAATATTTTAATTTATTTTGATGTTTATAAAATACATTTTCCTCTTACAAATATTTTGAATACATTGTTGTATGCAATTATTCTATTAGTAATTTTGAATATATGTAATTGTCTATTAGTAATTAGTTGGTGATGAAGAAGGGAGATGATCTTGTCAAGGATTAATTTTCACTTTGTAGCAGGATTGATTTTGCACATCTTTTTCATTTTAATTCTAGGTATCACAACTTTTGACAACTAATTATTTCTTAATAGTGTCCCTCTACATATTACTAAATATATCTTGAAAAGTATATATTTTTAATAATCTACAACATCAATATTAATAACATCTAATGCATTTCATGCAAACAATCAAATAGGATTAGAAAACAACATCTACATTGAAATCAATGCATCTAATGCAAGCAATCAAATGAGATTAGAAATCAACATCTACACTGAAATCAATGCATCTAGTGCAAGCAATCAAATAGGATTAGAAATCCACATCTACATTGAAATCCATGCATCTAGTGCAAGCAATCAAATAGGATTAGAAATCCACATCTACACTAAAATCCATGCATCTAGTGCAAGCAATGAAATAGGATTAGAAATCCACATCTACACTGAAATCAATGCATCTAGTGCAAGCAATCAAATATAATTAGAAACTAACATCTACACTAAAATCAATGCATCTAGTGCAAGCAATCAAATAGGATTAGAAATCATCATCTACACTAAAATCAATGCATCTAGTGCAAGAAATCTTCTTCCCTCTCTCCCCCATCCATCTAATCTTGAAAAATATTTTTAATAATTTACAGTCTCAAGATTAACAACATCTAATCCATCTAATGCAAGCAATCAAATAGGATTAGAAAACAACATCTACATTGAAATCAATGCATATAATGCAAGCAATCAAATAAGATTAGAAACCAACATCTACACTGAAATCAATACATCTAGTGCAAGCAATCAAATATAATTAGAAATCAACATCTACACTAAAATCAATGCATCTAGTGCAAGCAATCAAATAAGATTAGAAATCACCATCTACACTGAAATCAATGCATCTAGAGAAAGCAATCAAATAGGATTAGAAATAAACATCTAAACTAAAATCAATGCATCTAGTGCAAGTAATCAAATATAATTAGAAATCAACATCTACACTGAAATCAATGCATCTAGTGCAAGCAATCAAATAGGATTATAAATCATCATCTACATTGAAATCAATGCATATAGTACAAGAAATATTCTTCCTTTCTCCCCCAACCATATATATTTGTATCTCCCTCCATTTATCCTTCTTTGTCTCTCTGTCTCATCCCCCAAAACACACACACTCTTTCTCTCTCTATATCTATCTATCTCTCCCTCCCTCTCTCTATCTCTCTCTTCACCTCCCATCTATATCTCTATCTCCCTCTTCCTCTCCTTTGTCTCTCTATATCAACCCCAAAATATACACACTCTTTATCCATATACATATACATATACATATATCCCTCCCTCTTCCTCTCCCTCTCTCTTTCCCTTCACTCTCTCTCTCCCCCGTCTATCTCTCTTCCCTCCTACTCTCTTCTCTCCCTCTTTACTCTTTCTCTCTCTCTCCACCTTTCTCTCTCTATATATTTCTTCTTACCTCCCTCTCTCTTTCCCTCCAACTCCATCTCTCTCTCCCTCCCTCTCTCCTTCTCTCTCTCACGTTCTCTCTCTCTTCCTTCCTCTCTCTCCCTTTCTCTCTCACCTCCCTCTATCTCTCTCCCCCCCTCTCTTCACCCTCCAACCTTGTCACTATCTCCCTCCCTCTTCTTTCTCTCTCCTTCTCTTCCCCCTTCCTTCCATCTCTCCTTCTTTGTCTCTCTATCTCACCCCAAAACATACACACACTCTCTCCATATCTCCCTTGTCACTCCCTCTCTCTCTCTCCACTCTTCTCTCTTTATGTCTTTCTTCTTCATTTTATCTCCATATCTCCCTTGTCACTCCCTTTATTTCTCCACCTCTATTATTTTATGCCTTTGTTCTTCCCTCCATCCATATATATATATATATATATATATATATATTATCTCCCTTGTCACTCCCTCTCCCTCTCTCCACTCTTCTCTCTTTATGTCTTTCTTCTTCATTTTATCTCCATTTCTCCCTTGTAATTCCCTTTATTTCTCCACCTCTATTATTTTATGCCTTTGTTCTTCCCTCCATATATATATATATATATATATATATATATATATATATATATCTATATATATATATATATATATATATATATATATATATATATATATATATATATATATCTCCCTCCCTCTCTTAGTCTCTCTCTCACGTTCTCTCTCTCTTCCTTCCTCTCTCTCCCTTTCTCTCTCACCTCCCTCTATCTCTCTCCCCCCCTCTCTTAACCCTCCAACCTTGTCACTATCTCCCTCCCTCTTCTTTCTCTCTCCTTCTCTTCCCCCTTCCTTCCATCTCTCCTTCTTTGTCTCTCTATCTCACCCCAAAACGTACACACACTCTCTCCATATCTCCCTTGTCACTCCCTCTCCCTCTCTCCACTCTTCTCTCTTTATGTCTTTCTTCTTCATTTTATCTCCATTTCTCCCTTGTAATTCCCTTTATTTCTCCACCTCTATTATTTTATGCCTTTGTTCTTCCCTCCATATATATATATATATAGAGTTAATATATATCATGATATATTAATATATATTATAATATAATAAATTTAATATCATATTATATTCTATTAATCCAATGTTATTAAATATAATAATATTAATATAAGATTTAATAATGTTTTTTATGGCACGATAACAAAACTTATAATAAAACTACATCAGATTAATATTTTCAAATTTTATAACTTTGATGTTGTTAAACGAAATTTATACCTACGGATAAGTATATATTCCCTAAGTGGGTAGTTACACTTAGAACAAATGAAGTAAAGATGTTTAACCTTTTCCTACAATAAACAAATAAGATAAAAGAACCTACTTGTGATCCTTCACTTCTTTTGATCTCCTTTGAGTTGCTCCTGTCACTCCCGCTCAAACTGAATTCACTCAATTGGTACCTACCAACATAAACAGAATACGACAACAATCAAAGCATATGATATATTTATTGTAAACAAATGAATCAACAACATTTGAACATACATTCATCATAGATATAGACAAAAGTATTGGAAAAGGAACAAACAACTTTATTGATTGATAGAAGGAGAAGTTACACCCAATATGGTTCGATTTCGTGTCACTCATCCAACTTAGTCTAAGCCCTCATCACACCAATAGCAACATCAATCAAGCAACATAACATTACTTTGACAATGATTTCAAGTCTCTAAACCAACAATATTTCTCTATAATATCCAAGCCCCTTGGCTCTATGATGGGAGGCCAATTTATATATGAATGCAAGTGGTTTTGTCATTAATATGGCATTGAATGGTTTTCCATAATTGGATGATTAGTTTCCATGTTCAAAGGGATGAGAGGATAGAGGATTAGATGATCTAAGGCTATCCTAACTCGAGCTCATCTTGATAGGATAGGGGTTGTGTTCCTTCTAGAAGGCTCTAAAAAGGAGGAGTATACTTAGGATCCAATGAACATTTCGAGGATTCTCACCTAGCACAGGCTTGAGTGGACTTAGGTGCTCTCCAATGCAGCCTTGAATGGGACTACCTACTCTGTAGAGCACTTACCCCTGACTAGGGGTGCGGTGGTGGCCCAAGGAAGTACTTCAATAGGGTTTGAAGTTAGGGAATTCTCATGGATGAAAGCACTCAATGAAGTGGCATGTCTAGCGCATGTAGCAATTGAATTAGAGTTTGATAGACCCTGTTTACACTGATTTGATCGTCAGGAGCAATGTGCCCAAATAGACCTATAATAGCTACCCCCTAAAGCATGAAGTCAAAAATGATAATGTTGAGTGATATGCTTTATGATGTGCTGAGGAGGATCTGAAGAAGACGATGACCTGCATCAATTACAATACATAATATCATGATCTCTTTTAATTTTTCATGAATTGCTAAGGGAAGGCATACCCATGCTCAACAAATAAAATTTTCATTACATGTATATAAATCAGATAGTCGTCTACAGATATAGATCCATGATAAGATGTCTATCTATGTAGAGTCATCGTACATATGATTTAGTACTCTCCTGAAATTACATCCCAGATGGATGAAACTAGATCTGGGGTCCTTTATCTCGTCCAATCGTTTGCTCAAGTACAAGTCTAACAATGTGAAAATGTGATTTGAAGCTGAACATGGGAAGATATCGTCTGATTACCAGCCAATTATGTAAGTTGTTAACGGACACCAGAGAAATCATCATTAATGATAATGATTCTCAAGGTATTACAATATATTCTGCATGGTGTTGTAGAAAATCTGTTGTAGGTTAACCCAATAATGCAATATAAATCAAAGCAAAATACTATAACATGCTTCTACTATCAATTTGTGGAAGCTTAAAGATCGAGCTGAAAAATATAACTAGAAGAAGAAGAATCAATCACGCAATACACATGAAAATACTTTGGGGAAAGCCTCAGCTAAAAACCCCACACTATTGTATTATCATACATGGTGAAAACACATAGGAATTATACAAAGCCTTAGCTCTCACAGCTAGCTAGCTCTCGGTACAATCCTCACAGATGCTCAAATGAAATCTTGGCTTCTCTCTAGCCTTCCTCTCTGCTCTCCAAGCTCCTATTTCCTTGCGTTGTTCCTTGTGGATGATTTTCCTGTTACCAAGTGGAAGACCTACCTTCAAAACTACGTAATCCTCAAGGATGAATCCTTGATTGCATGCATGAGTTTTCTTTATAAGAAAACACATGCAACTGATAGTACACTGTCCTTGACATTTAATCTCAACTGGGCCTTTCAGAATAGACATGCATGAGTTTCTGATGAGGGAATATTTAGTTAACTGGAGTAGCACTAGTTGAGTGCATGCATGCATCAACTCACTGTTAACTCACTATTAGTTCCTCAAACAATTTGGAACTAATTTAATTGGACTTAACTCAATAAATTGAGTTAACTAATTACAACTCAAATATAACTCAATCTTATCTCCTTAATTTAAGGGATAACTCCTGCATGACTTCAGAAAGACTTCTAACTTGAATTTCTCCAACTAATTAACTTAAAATTAATTAATTACTTATTTCCATGTAGATGTTAAGACTAAATTCGATTTTAATTCACAATTTAATTCAAGGACAAATTAAATTGGAATATTCTTGTTGCCATATTTCAACACTCCATCTCAACAAGAAATGAATTATCTACCACCCTGATTCTGTCTCTATGGAACTCGAATTTACACTTTGACAATGCTTTTGTCAACATTTCAACATCTTGCTCCTCTGTCGAAATATACTGCAGTAACATGATCCTCTCAACCTATGAAAAGCCATGGGCAACAAATCTTTCCTTATGCTTCTCCACACTACCATCAACAGCTTGCTTTACCTTGTAAAGCCAATGAGAACTCACAACTGACTTGTTCTCCGGTCTTGAAACCACGTCCCAAACACTGTTACGAACTATGGAGTCATACTCCTCCACCTTAGCATCAACCCAAATTGGTTGCTGCGTTGCTTTCTCAAAGGAATATGGCTCGGTCTCAACACATTCCCCAGCAAGTGCCATGTATCTAGTGTACCTCTCAGGTGACCTCCTTTGTCTGCGCTGAGAAGAAGGTGCTCCCACATTCTCTCTCGCATCCTCCAACAATCTGCCAAATTCTCTTGTGCGCTTCCGTCCATCTCTGGAAGACTCTGCTTGAGTGGATGTCTCCACTCCTGGAACCTCTGCATGTGGCTACTCCACATCAGTCTGAGGCTCCTCTCCTTAGGAACCAACAGTTCCTCCATAGCCTATAGTTGGAGCTCCCTTTCAAGGGAAACTTGCATCAGGGATGTTCGTGATATGCCCTTGCGAACAATACTCTTTACTATCACAAAGTTGGCGGGTAGCGTGACACTTCATGTCATGAATAGATCATACATGCAGTATGCGCTCAAGTGTCTCGAGCCAACTATGTTCAATTGGTGTGAGGCATCATTCTCTTTGATGAAAGAGAAACTGACTAAAGTAAAAAGTGGTCAGATGAAAAATTTCAACTATGGATCGATCTTGATCGCTTTTATTTGGAGAGAATTCCATTGATGCAACCTCAGCATGTGACACTAAGTTTAGCTGATCCTAGAGATCCACAGATGCAGAGATGGGTAGAGTTGGTGGCTAGAAATGATGGCCAGTCATCAATCTCATTTTCTACCACATTCTTCAGTTGGCTCCGTCAACAACATATTTTCATAGAGGAGCATCCATATGCAAGGATGGATTTCTGTAGAGATCCAGATTTGAGATTACCAGTGGGTGCTCAATGGGGTGCTATAGGTAAATTGTTTTGACCATGTATTTTTGATTTTTTGAGTTTTTACATTTTTTTGTGTTTTTTGATGCTTCCAAGACTAAACTAAAAATTTTCTCATGTATACAGATGTTGGCACTATTCAACCAATGGGTCATCAACAGGAGGCGGGTGAACCAGTGAGCAAAAATTTCAGAAGAGCAGTTCTCCAGGATTTAGATCTGATCGAGACACTGGCAGAGTTGCAGCATCATATAGAGGGGTTAACTGTTGAAATATTGCAACAAGAATATTCCAATTTAATTTGTCCTTGAATTAAATTATGATTTAAAATCGAATTTAGTCTTAACAACTACTTGGAAATAATTAATTAATTTATTTTAAATTAATTAGTTGGAGAAATTCAAGTTAGAAGTCTTTTTGAAGTCATGCAACAGTTATCCCTTAAATTAAATAGATAAGATTGAGTTATATTTGAGTTGTAATTAGTTAACTCATTTTACTGAGTTAAGTCCAGTTAAATTAGTTCCAAAATATTTGAGGAACTAATAGTGAGTTAACAGTCAGTTGATGCATTAATGCACTCAATTAGTGCTACTCCAGTTAACTGAAGATTCCCTCATCAGAAACTCATGCATGTCTATTATGAGAAAGACCCAGTTGAGATTAATGTTCAAGGAAAATGTACTATTAGTTGCATGTGTTTTCTCATGGAGAAAACTCTTGCATGCAGTCAAGGATTCATCCTTGAGGACTGTGCAGTTTTGAAGGCTTGTTTTTCGACTTGGTAATAAGCTAATTATCCACAAGGAACAGTGCAAGGAAATAGGAGCTTGGAGGGCAGAGAGGAAGGCTGGAGAGAAGCCAAGATTTCCTGTGAGAATCTGTAAGGATTGTACTGAGAGCTGGCTAGTTGTGAGAGCTAAGGCTTTGTATAATTCCTATATATTTCCACCATGTATGATAATACAATAGTGTGGGGTTTTTATCTAAGACTTTCCCCGAAGTATTTTCATGTGTATTATGCCATTGATTCTTCTTCTTCTGGTTATATTGTTCTGCTCGATCTTTAAGCTTCCACAAATTAATAGTAGAAGTAGGTTATATTATTCTGATTTGATTTATATTGCATTATTGGGTTAACCTATCACATATTTTCTACATTAACCCTTGGTATACTGGATGTTCGGATCAAGGAGTTACTGATGAGACTACAACGCCATACTATTGGTGTACATAACCGTTGGATGAGGCTATTGCGCATGATAGCTTAGGAAGTGACCTATTATCATGAACATCATTAGATCTACTTAGGATGATTTACTGTATGCATTTTGAGGTTTTGAGGTTAGATGACCAACATGTCTTGGACACAAATTTTTGTAAAAATTTTGAACATCTATCTAGGGAAAATTTTAGGAACCACCCTAAATTTATATGTATAATAAATGGGCGAATCCCCATGATACATAGGAAAAATGGGAGGTGATTTTATCACTAATATCATATGTATATTTTTTTTTTGGCGAATCTCTCACTAGATTATATTATCTTGTAAAGTCATGGCGAATCTTTCACTGAATTATAAAATCTTGTAAGATCTTGGAAAATCTTTCATTGAATAATAAAACATTATGAAGTCTTGGCGAATGTTTTGTTAAAGTATGAAACCATATATGATAATAATAAAATATATTCATTAAACTGTAATATACTAACATGCATGTTTGGAAAAAAGAAACATAATTTTCACTTCCTGCAAACAATGTTGCAAGTTTTAGTGGCCATGTTTGTCATGGTATGAGAGATTAATGTTTTCTCTACCACTTTTGTCAAGCTACCACTTTTGCCAAGCTATCAAATTTCTTTCTTATTCCATAGAATCCAACTGCGAGATAAAAAAAAACACCTCAAGTTTGTTTACCCCAACACACCAACAAGTAGCAAGCCCCAACTATATAATATAATGAAGTAGTAGGTATCCCAAAGGCCTGAAGGGGATCTAATGGAAAGAAGTGATAGTTGTCAGAAGCCTTCCAATCAATATATAAATATATAAATGTAGATTTATTATTATTTTAATTGGAAATATTCAATTAAATAATAAAATTTAATTACATCTCTCCCAATCTAAATTTCTTATTAGCATAATTCACTACCTTCATACCATTTTTAACAGCGTTGTAACATGTGGATTAATTTCCTTTTTGGTGCACAATCTCTGCTTTTTAGGACAATATGGTGCAGTGATTCAACCCCTACAGATCATTACGACAAACTAAGAATAGCAGAGAAGATGAAAGGTTGTACAAACCAACATATTTTTCAAACAGTTAATCCAAGATCAATACCTTAACCTTTTCATGAAGATATCATATTGAGAATGTTTGAAAAATGGTGGGAAATTTGGGCAGCGACTATCTCTCTTTTGCGAGGGTGATGCGGAAAGAGTTAAGATTTCATTGTTTTGATTTTTTTTGTTAAATCAGAAAAACCAATATTAATGGAGATATCAGTATTTTTTACTAAATTTTGTGAAGTGACTAAATGTAGATTTAACCATTCACCTTAAGATTTCTTTTACAATATGATTTCCTAAGTCTATTTAATATCTTCATTATCATATAAACCAACCTATGTTCATCTTAACTCCACATCTACCACTCTTAGAGGGATGAAATCTATTTATCCCTCCCAACACTTGCTAGACCCGAAATTAAGATGGATCTAAGCTGATAGAATTTCCCCTTTAAATAGTCTATGCTCACATGAATACCATGGTATTACCATGGGTCAATACCATGGGTTGTCATAAAACTCAAGCTTAAAAGCTACTATTAGTAATTTATAAAAATTAATAAAATTAATAATTGATTTTTATTTTATTTTTTATTTTAACCAAGTTAAAATGTTTAAGTGACATTAAATTACAAGATCCATTTTTACTCTTGATCTACCAAGCCTCGAGAGGGATCAAATATTTTTTCACTCTCTTTTAGTTTGCATATCACGATATTTGATCCAGAGTAAAGATGGATCTATGCTAGTTTAATTCCTCCCTTTAAATAGGCTGCATCCATGTGAATACCATGGGTCAATACCATGTGCCATCCTTATTTTTATTAATACTAATATTAGGGTTAATAATAATTTTTCGCATGGTATTAATAATAATTTGACCCATGGTATTTGACCCATAGGCTTCACCTAAATATAATACATTTTTTGAGTGTTCGTAAATATAAGGTGGCTTATGGAGTAAATATAAAAAATGTTTTATTTACTTACCATACCTCTCGTTTATTTATATTTTTATTAATTTACCATACCTATTTTATAAATATAATATTTCGACATCTGCAACAAATGCAAAGCGGATTACTAACCACATAAAACTCTAAAAGTCACACTATGACACACACACGCAATCAAAGCATATATACAGTGTTTTTACTATGCACAATCAAGCATAGTAACATTTAAGATACAACCCGTTTCGGGGTTGCAAAAATATAATTCCATCATAATCAACCAACTCGTAAGCACCTTTTGCCAAAACACGCTTAACAATGTAGGGGTCCATCCATAGTGGTTCAAATTTTCATGTTCCTAATTTATCGGCTTCCTGATCATAAAGCAAGACTAGGACTTGTTCTGAGAATATGCGAGGCTTGACATTGCAGTCATATTGCGCCTTAATTCGTTTCTTATGTGCTTTGTTGGCCAATGCGGCTTCACAACATGTTTAATCTAGATGGATGAGTTCTAAGAAACATGCTTCCTCATCAGAAATGTCATGTAACAAGTCAATTACGAGTTTTAGTGATGAAATCTCACATTGTATTGGCAAGATTGCCTCAAGACCATACACCAATTGGAAGGGTGTGAATCCAGTTGAGTTTCTTACCGAGGTTCAGTAAACCCACAAAACTGAGTACAAGATCAAATTCCAATTTCGTTTGTGAACTCCTATCATTCGTTGAAGCATTCGCTTATGGACTTTGTTGATGCCTTCAACTTGTCCATTAGCTTGTGGATAATAAGGATTAGAACTATCATGTGAGAGTCCTAACTTGGCAATTAATTTAGTCATCATGTGATTGTGAAAATGCGAACCATGATCTGTAACTATAGCTTGTGATACACCAAACCATGCAACCACATGGTTGAAGAAAAAAGTGCAGCTGTTTCACCACTATTGTTTAATGTAGGCAATGCCTCAAACCATTTCGTAAAATAGTCAATGACAACAATAATATACCCATGCCCCCGGCTCAGTGAGGGTTACATGTCATGAAATCAATGCCCCATTTTGCAAATGGTCGAACAGTGATGATAGGATGTAGTGGTGTAGGTGGTAATCAAATTTTACGGTAAAAAATCTGGCATGCATGACAACTTATGATAGCAGTAATGCAATTGTTAAACATGGTCGACCAGAAGTAACTAACATGAAGAATTTTCTATGCGGTAGCATAACCAGATAAATGTCCACCACAAGCACTATAATGGCAATCATTTATAACTTTCTTAGCTTCCTCATGTGTGAGGCACCTACAAAAAATTGTATCGATACCGCGACGGTAAAGGGTGTCGCCAATGATCACATAATATTTGGCTTGATATCGAATACGTCGTTGTTGCAAGCGAGAGGTATTGAACCATAAATTTTAGGTTTGGAGATAGATCAGTACATCTCCATATCAAGGGTTAGATGACGAGATCATAAACAAATACTCATTTGGAATTGATCGTTCCATTGTTGAGGTGGTAGAGGGAAGGTCGCAAAGAAGCTCAGCAAAAACTAGAGATTTCTTTGACTTGGATTCGATGAATTCCAAATCAAATTCCTCCAAAAAGATGATCCATTTTGAATATTTACCCCCCAGCAATTGACATGATAAGATGTATGTCATAGGGTTGCAATCCGAAATGACAGTGGTCTTTTGAAGCAGGATATATTGGCGAAATCTTTGTAAAGCTTGAACGGAAGCCAAAGCTATCTTCTCCATGTAAGAATACTTAACTTTCATATTATTGAGATTACAACTCAAATAATAGATCATATGTTCAATCCCATCTTCTTCTTGGACTAAAACCATAGGTATGGTTGTATCTACAGCGTCGAGATACAGGAAATAGTCGTTATGATAATTAGCTATTACAATTCTATTTGGGCACATCACTCCCAACAATCAGATTAGTGTAAACAGGGTCTATTAAACCCTAATTCAGTTGTTACATTCCTTAGACATGCCACCTCATTGAGTGCTTTCATCCATGAGAGTTTCTTGACTTCAAACCCTGCTAAAGTGCTTCCTTCGGTCACCAGTGAACCGCTAGTCAGGGATAAGTGCTCTGTAGAGTAGGTAGGCCCATTCAAGGCTGCATTGTAGAGCACCTAAGCCCACTCAAGCCTGTGCTAGGTGAGAATCCTCAAAATTTTCATTGGATCCTGAGTATATGCCTCCTTTCTAGAGCCTTCTAGAAGGAACCCAACTCCTATCCTATCAAGATGAGATCGATTTAGGATAGCCTAGGATCATCTAATCCTCTATCCTCTTATCCATATGAACATGGAAACTAATCATCCAATTATGGAAAACCATCCAATGCCATATTAATGACAAAACCACTTTCATTCATTTATAAATTGGCCTCCCATCATAGAGCCAAAGGAGCTTGGATATTATAGAGAAATATTGTTGGTTTAGAGACTTGAAATCATTGTCAAAGTAATGTTATGCTGCTGGATTTATGTTACTATTGGTGTGATGAGGGCTTGGACTAAGCTGGATGAGTGACACGAGATCGAACCACATTGGGTGTAACTTATCCTTCTATCAATCAATAAATTTGTTTGTTCCTTTTCTAATACTTTTGTCTATATCTATAATGAATGTATGTTCAAATGTTGTTGATTCCATTTGTTTACAATAAATAGATCATATGCTTTGATTGTTGTCGTCTTCTGTTTATGTTGGTAGGTACCAATCGAGTGAATTCAGTTTGAGCGGGAGCGATGGGCGCAACTGAAAGGAGATCAAAGAAAGTGAAGGACCACAAGTAGGTTCTTTTATCTTATCTATTTATTGTAGGAAAAGGTTAAACATCTTTACTTCAGTTGTTTAAAGTGTAACTACCAAATTAGGGCATATATACTTATCCGTAGGTATAAATTCTGTATAAAAAATTGGTGACCATACTGGGTAACGACTATTGTTCATGGTAGTTATCCCTCGTCTTAGCAACACCAGTAGACTTTGCTTGAGTTCATTTACCTATATTCAATCATTTTGAATCTTTTTTGGTCAAAAAGTGTGCTTATTTGTGTGTTGATAGTGCTCTCTGGAATCAACACATTGTTGTTCTTGACACAGTGTCTACAGAGCAGCCTTAGCCTAGAGATAGTGCTCTGCAATGCACTATCTCCCACTTAGGGCTACATAGGTCCTTGTCAAGCCAAAAACCCATCTTTTTGCTTGATTTTTTCCAAACTGTTTCACATCTTTTTGGCTAAATGGTCAATGTTTCTCTGTCCTTGAAGTCCAAATTTGTATTTCTTTTCCATGCCCACTTTGGATTTGTTTGTTCAATGTTTCTTTATGTTTTCCTTATCATTGTCAAATAAATCCCAAAGTTAGATTACATTGATTAGTCTTTACTTTTATGAAAAAGAATTGGCGTAAAGTCTTCATTTCTTTGAAAAAGAAACTGTCGTAAAGTCTCCGTTGCTTGTGAAAATAATTGATTGATCGTTTGTGAATTTAGTTTCTGTATGTTCATCTAAACATTAAAGGAATGAAAATAAAAACATGCATAACACATTTAGAAGTTTGCGTGTTCTTGTAGGAATGGTATAGGGAAATTTGCATCAGATGTGCTATATGCTCTTTGTTTAAAGATGCTGATTGCTCTATCCCTTTTAGTTACAGTTTTCATTGTTTAAATCAAATGAAAAGAATGTTTCCCATATTAGTTGCATTCTAGGAGTTTCAGAAACATCACGCGGTGAACTTGAAAGGAAAAATTTTAAACAATATCAACTAAAATTTATCTCAATTAACCTAATGGAGCATTGTAACTTAACACATACCATTTAGAGGTATAGGCTTGAGACATGTTCTGGCATTGTTAAACATAGTAGTTGTCGCTAACGGTCTGCGATACATTCCGAGTGTAATACCTCATTCCACATACATAAGTATATCATAGCTTTTCCATGCACTTTCAGGTATATCGAGTGGTGTTATAGTACAAAAAGTATAAGGGAATGCTCTCACTGTGCGGTTTCGTATTAGACAACGCTAACACAGATTGGGCCTCCATGTACTTTCGGGTATCTTCAGGAGGACTACATTATGTTGCTATCCATCCATAGGTACCTGAGTTGGCCGCGTTATATACTGTGATACACTGAAAACAACATTCAGGGAGAATACTTGCATGTATGTTAAGTCCTTGGCTCCTCTGAGGTGGTATATTGCAGTTCGCAGTTACTTGGTAATTCTTTTGCCTAGATTACCCTCTTTTTGTTTATTTCATTCTATAATAAAATCAATAAGCAATCATGGAAGAAAATCAACCTTTACCCTGTCGATCGCATAGGATAGCGAGTAAACCGCCTGAAGCTACACCTAGTCGGCGAAAGTGATCTTGTTTAATTGAGTCCCAGTAAATCACAAACTTCTGGTTCTTCATCTGATTTACCAAAGTCACCTATACAGGTACGTATTGTGATTCCAGTTACTCCTAATATTATTGGTTTATCTACTACTAAAGTGGAACCTTTATAATTACTTGAGGACACTGAAAGTGAACTTAGTGAAACGGTAACTGAAGTTCTCCAACAAGAAGTTGATCCTCAACCAAAAGTTGTTCAAGAATTTCATCCTGAACTTCTTGTTCTCTTACCAAAACACTTGGATCCCAAAGCTGAACAACAAGAAGTTTTTCCCATATCGAAAGATGATCGACCGGTTTATCCTCAAACATCTGTAACTGTTGAGACTTCTCCTTTACAACAGAGTCAAACACTAGAAATTTATTACGGACCTGACCGTGAAATCCTTCCACCCAGTTTGTTCGCTATTGAAAAGGAATTTGAAGAAGAAACTTCACCTAGAACTCCAACTCGTTTTGGAGCAGGGATTTATCTTTATCCTTCTTTTCCTTGGTTAACTTATGCTGCTTCTCTTGATCCCATTTACTTTCAAACTCCCATAGATTCATTAGGACATTTATTGGTTCATTTGACTATGGCTGAAACAACATCCTAGACTGTATCATCTGTTACAACTGCAACAACATCTACTGTCATTACTTCTTCGATGTTTACCACAACACTTGAGTCACATCTGTATGGTGCTCCATCCGTCCCACTGGGTTACCAATCATTATCTGGAACTCACTTCGGTGTTTCTTCTAGTCCATGGTCTTCACCCATGTCGTCCACAAGAATTTTACCTGGTTCTTCACTTATGGATACTGAACAGTTTGATCCATCAAGTCAATATCAAGCTGGTCCATCTGGTTACCGTCCAATGTATCCAATTAACACTAGATTACCTCCATATGGAGAACAATATGTCCAATCTTCTTATTCTCCATACTCTGGGGGGCTACCATATGGCAGTATACCGTCATCTTTAGGTCCAACTTATTCTGGAATGATTGTTTGTCAATGGCAGCCTACAATGCCTGTTCAAACAAGGCTTGTGTATGCATCACAACTAATACAACCTATTTCATCCATACCTACTACGCTTGTCGTTACGACTTTACCATAGTGGTAAGCTCAGTTGATTGTATCTCAACCTTTGCAAGATGATCCTTCAACCTCTTACCCTCAAGTTTCAGGTCTACAGACTTAGTCTTCTTAGGCCTTTTTACAACAACCATTTGTGTCTGAAATCCAACAACCTCAGGCTAGTTTACCATTAACTGGGATGACTCAGACTTATACTGGTCCAATTTATCCACAACCTCGTCAAACTTATACTGGTGGGCAACAACCGTTGTATCAAAAACTGTGGTAGACACAATACCAACAATAATAATTTCCAACAATACCAAATCTATGCTGGGTTTGGTCAACAACAAGCTTACCCAAGTTCTAGTCAACAAGCCTATGCTGGTTTTGGTCAACAAAAAATTTATCTTGGTTCCCAACAACAACCTTATACTGGATATGCTTAACAAACCTACCCCTATCAAGGTTACCAACAACAAATTCCTTATGCTGGTATACAAAGGCCTATTTCCTAGGCAACTCCATCTTACCCTAGCTACACTCAACCAGACCCAAACTGATAATTGCCTTTTGTCACAACACTTGAATTACCAGATTTAAATCGACTTACCAATGATCCCATTCTTTATTCAGCTTAGTGGCCGGTGATTCCACACAAATTTCCTTTTGATATTCCTAAGTTCAATGGAAACCTTGGAGAAGATTCATCCAATCACATTATGAATTTTCATTTATGGTGTTCATCCAAATCCCTAAATGATGATTTAGTAAGGCTACGTCTTTTCCAGTGAATGCTCACTAGTTTGACTGCAAAGTGGTATATTGAATTACCACGATATTTATTTGACAACTTCACAACCTTAGCCACTACATTTTTAACCATTTTGAGTTACCATCATATATGAAACTGGAATGGAACTATTGACCAACTTTAAACAGACCACTGCTACTCACATTTCTGATCATATTCATGAGTGGGGTCTTCGTCGTCGAATGGTCAAAACTTTTGTTCCTGATCAACTTTTAGCTAAGTGGTTTATTAAATCCTTCTTTCCATCTATCATCGAGGATGTGTTTAAAGGAGGAGTTGTTACTGAAGAGCAAGTAATTGCTCGTGCCCAATACTTAGACTTGATTTACACCCAGTCTGGCACGCTCTATGACAAGATTCCAAATGCACCTAGACCAAATTTTATTGTTCCACCACCTCCATCCAATAAGGACTTTCATGTCATTGATGGTGTGATAGGTTCTTCAAGAACTCAAATAACAAGTAGACCATCTAGTCAAACACTTTCTATTTCAAATCAAACCTCTAATAAAGTTGATAATACACTTGCTTCTGAAATAAATGCCATGTCATCCGACAAAGGTAAAAATGAAAAGCAACCTAGAAGCAAGAAAAGGGGAAAACCAAAAAGAAACAAAATTCTCCCCCTCAAGAGAAATCATCTAATTCCTCCTCTTGCTAGGAAACCTCGTTACCCATGTTTAATTTGTAATGAGGAGCACTTTACGCGAGACTGTCCTCACCGCTTTGAAGTCTCAAAAATTCTTAAGACTTCTAGTACATCCGCTGTGTTGATAGACCCTTTTCCAAACCTAGAGACTCATTTGGTTGCTACAGATCATGCTTCCACTTCACAAGTGCTTATGCTATCCACCACTAAGCCCAACACTGATGTTTTGTTGACTATATGAACTAAAGATTACGGTAATCCACCGTCATCGTCGAATAACCGGGCTACAGATCAACCTAATACTTCGACTTCGACTTCGTCTGACTCCATTCCACCACCCATTTCACCAGAGTTAATAATAAAACCGCTGAAGGGATTTGTTCATAAATCTACATTCAACCCTTAAGCTCGAGCAACGCAAAATTATAACATAGTAGAAGATTTGGCTCAGTCACCTTCTTCTATGTCGACGCTTGAGGTGCTTAAAAATCATCCCTCCCAAAAGCATGCTTTATTGTCAGCAATTGGTGGAATTGATCCAATGGATTCCAATATCGTAGTTTTTAACCATGCAGGTTATACACCACAATTACCAGCACAGTTAGCATTCTTGATCCAAGTAAATTCTTATAATCACCTCATTAACTGAACCATTGTTGACGAATGTGCATCTACTTGTATCATGTCAATGAATTACTGGAAAACACTTGGCTCACCACCTTTGTCATGATCACCTACAATGCTAAAATCCTTTGACGGTTGCACTTATACACCTTATGGAATTTTAAGTAACCTGCAGATAGAACTAGGGGGAAAAACTGTAACTGTTGAAGTTGAGCTCGTTGACGGACCCCTTGACTACAATATTTTAATAGGAATACCATGGGTTTATGCTATCACTTCTATGGTTTCAACATACTTTCGCATGATCGCTTTCCCTCATAAAGGCAGAATCACAGTAATTGATCAACTCGCCTTCTTCATATTTAGTTCACAGGCAACTGGAAGCATTCCGTTAGTTCATGGACCTACGCTATCTCTTCAGAACATTGGAGTAGGTCTCTTCAAATATTCTTCCCTAATGGGCAACTTTTCACTACCGTCACCATCACAAACAGTGGAAGTTACAAAAGTTGAGACCTGTAACATGATATCTTTCACTTTATCTGACTCATGGAATATTTCCAATAATTTCGAAGTTGATATGCGTAATGAAACCATGCCACTAAGCCCATTTGAGCTTGCATAGCAATCAATCTTTTTGGCTTGTGCAACAAATCCAAATCCATCATCATCGATTGTATGGGTTGATCATTCATTAGAATATGGTACTTCCTCTGATCCTTTTTCACATACATTTTCTACCGATGAAGGAATCATCCAATCAATGATGGCAGAAGAAGAACCATGGGCAAATTATCATCATCGGTCCCATCTTCCAAATCACATAGAAGATATTCCAAATGAACTAAATCGCCCTTCAAATGTTGATTTCCTTTCAAATTCTGTATTTATAGACACAGCCGATTCCTAACAAAACTTATTGAATATTGAAGAAACCATTTCTATTGATATTTTGACCAAACCTGGAATTGTAGAAAACATCCATGTTGGAAAATCTTGTTCTCCATCAGAACTTGAAACTTACTGTTATCACTGACAAAATTTCAATGCTAAATGTCTGCAAATAAGCACATGAATCCTTTTAGCGGTTTCGCAGCGCTACATGTTTAGGTGGTTTCGTAGCGCGCTACGAAATTGGGGATTTGTCCTAATCCATAGCGGCCCTTTCACAGCTGTCATGTTTATCAAAATCCATTGGGTTTGCATCAACAGTTGTCAGCTTATAAGGTTCTTAGTACCCCAGCAGAGCTTGAGTTAGTGTGGTGGAACAGAGGAAATAGTGCAAAAAGAAAAGTCTCTATTTGGCGTCCTATTCTTCCACCTGGATGCTTTTATGTCGGTGATATTGCAGTTCCAGGATATGCTTCAAAGTTTTGGTATTACTTCAGGTTAAAGGCACCCTTGTTGTTTGTCCCATGGTAGCTGTTATTCAATGGAGGAACGAGATTGCTCGGTTCATTGCGGAAGGAAGCATTAAAGTTTTAGTTTATCATGGCGCAAATAGTGGTGCTGAATGATACGTGTACTCGTGGAAAGGATCACCCTGTTTCTAATCATGCAGAGAGTCGGTCGGAGTTGAATATGGAAAACAATGGTCAAGGAAGAAGCTAAGGAAGCTAGAAAAATCTGAATTGCGTCGGTTCAAGGATGGAATAATTGCAGAAACAGCAGTATGGGAATGTGAATACTGGGAGAAACATTTAATAATAAAGAAGATAATGGAATACACTCTCTGTCGACATCTGTCTTTATTCTCCCAAGATATTTCTATTGTTGGAAATCTATAAAATACCAATTGTGTTCCTTTGGAGAAAGATTTTCTACTTCGTAGCCAGCATTCGAGCATGTTAAATGGATTACAGGGTTTGCATCCAGTTTATGGGCCAACTGTGCGGCTTGCCAAAAGATGGATTTGTTCGCATATGTTTTCTGGAATTTTGGCAGATGAAGCGGTGGAGCTATTGGTTACATATCTGTTTGTCAGGCCATTCCCATTCTCTGCTCCTTGTTCACGAGTGACAGGCTTCTTAAGGTTTTTGCGCCCTGTTGCTTATCATGACTGGGCCTTATCTCCTTTAGTTGTTGATGTCAACGGAGACTTAACAATGAAGGAAGCTCCCTTTTCAAAGGATGCGGCCTAAAAGAGAAAACGAAAAGAACCTAATCCAACAATTTTTGATGTGAGAAATATATTGGAGGAGGTTGCCAATGCGGGTACTGGTCTTGTTAAGACTGTTCATCTTCTGAAATCCCCAAAGCTTGTTTTCATGAAAAAGATTTTTTGAATCATCGCTATCATGCCAAGAGGTGTCTGTATCTCATAGTGATTAAAAAGCATCTGAGCTCGTGTTCTGTTGTTAAGAACATTGGCTGGTCAACTTTTCAAGATGATGCCAGAAAACCAATTTTGATTATACATCCAGGAGAGATGGACAATGACACTGCAAATGACTTTGTGATACGGATCATTCCAACAGTATTAGCTGGAGTATTTGACATTTCGAAGCTGGCCCCTGGTCGCAATAATGTTCGAGATTTCCAGCAGGGAGGCATGGCACAACCTACACCTGATTACAATGCGAGTATCTTGGAAGATATGTTCATCGAGGATCATAGTGCATCCCTTAAAAAGAACATTTCTGGATCAAAAACTTTTGTGGAAGCATTATTATTACTTAAAGTTTGGGCTAGACAGAGAAATTCTATCAATGGACCTGATTGTTTGAATGGATTCATTATATCTATAATTTTAGCATACTTAAAAACAGAAAGAGGTGCAGAAGCAATTGCAGTGGCCAATCCTCCAACATGTGAGGACTTCAGGTATTTGAAATCATCTGCTCTGCAAACTTGGCTGCTTGGGTATGAATTTCCAGAGACCATTATGATGTTTATGGAAGAAAGAATTCATTTCTTGTGTAGTCAAGAGATTGCATCCTTGCTTGAAGATTTGAAAAACCTCTCTTCAAAGTCCTTTGGTATTGATATCTTATTCCATATAAAGCCAAAGAATAATGATGGAAGTTCCCAGATGCAGGAAATATTCCAAACAGTTAAGACACAGTGCATTGTGGATCCTCCGGTTGTTAGTTAGGTTGCAAAAGAGGCTCCAGAAGGACCACTTTTGGAAAAGTGGGGAGAAGCATTGAAGGATACAGGATTTCATCTAGTTGACATTGGTGGTGGCTTTTCAGAGCTGTTTGTTCGGAAGGATGAGACAGAGATAAAAAATATAAAAAGGGCATCGATTTTGTGTGCTTCAGTTCTCAATAATTATGTTAGGCCTAAGCTTGAGGTGATCTTTGATGAGGAAAAGAAGGTAACCCACTCTAGCCTTATGGAGGATACAGAGAATGTGATTCTGAATCCCAGCATAGCAAAGGTGAAACTGAAGAATGGCAATAGCAGCTATTCAATGTTGTGAGGAATTTAGAGGAAGATCTTTGGATTCGAACACTTTGAAGCACATTAAGGACCGACAAACAGGGGCCTATGTTTCAGGGTAACAGAAAAGATGTGTTATTGAAGACAAACATGGAGCATTAAAGGTTCATTACAGCTATCTCAGCCAAACTCCAGATGTCAGAGAACGAAAAGGATTGAAGATCAAGGCTGTTATGGAGTTTAAGTCCTATTTAATTTAGAAGTCTAGAAGATTTAGTGGAATTAGAATTTTAATTGTTTTATGATTCCAACGCTGTCAATTAGTAATCAGCTGTAATTATTAGTTAGTTAAAAGTTAGTAGGTGTCATCATAGGCAGTCATCGAGCTCCCCTCATGCTGGAGGAGGAAGCTCGAATGAGATAGAATAAGCACTTTATAAATAGCTGAAACAGAGATAGACAAAGGGTTGGATGTTTTTGGAGAAGACTGTTTTGGTTTATGTATAGCAGATTTCAGTAATGCAAATGACTGTTGTTTCTTCTCAGGATTCACAATAGATCTTATTGTTCAAATGTATGATGGTTTATTCTCTTTAATGTTCTTTTACAGTTTGGTTAATGCATAATCACTCAGAACTCATGAATCATGCTCTGACTTCCTGTATGCCTAGGCAAACTGTGTTTCATGTAAGTTATGTTTGAACATTAGATGTAAAGTGCCCTGATTTCTATGAAAGGATAGTGTTATTGTTTACTGAGATATTAGTGACTCCATAAGCCCAATGGGAAGCAATTCTGTCCAGCCAGTACATTTTTCATGTGTCTTGTAAGAGTTAGCCATCTTGTTTAATATAAATAACCTATGAGAGAGCCCTCTCAAACTAAGGAGGCTAAGCCTTAGTTAAAAGCCTGGTTTGAAACAGTTACACAGAGTCTTGCTGATTAGCAGCCTTCAGTACCTGATTTTGTGATAACACTTACCATGCTCTTTTTCATGAATTTTGTGATATATTTTCTTGGTCATATGAGGAAATTCCAGGTATTGATTCTAGTATAGTTGAACATGAGATTAAAATGTATCCTGATGTCAAGCCGGTATGACAATGGCTCCATTAGAAGAAGGCTGTAGCCATAAAAGCAGAAGTTGAAAAAATTTTGCATGTTGGTTTCATATACCCCATTCTTCTTACAGATTGGGTTTCCAATATTGTTCCTGTCATGAAGAAACAAGGAACAAAACGAGTGTGTGTTGATTATAGGGATGTTAATCATGCTTGTCCAAAAGACAACTATCCCACTCCCTTTATCGACCAAATAATTGATGAATGTGTTGGATGTGAAATATTTGTTGGAAATAATACTGAGAGGGGGGGGGGGGTGAATCAATATTATCAACTCAATTAATTTTCATTTCACAATCAGATTTGTATACGCTACTTCAGTTATGGGAAACTGTGTATATACGCAACTGTGTCTAAAGCAACCAACGTATATCACTAAACTTATGATTCATTAACTGTTGATATTTAATCAGTGCATCAGAACTTCATTAACCTTAAGAATAGTAAACAGGTGCAGTAAAATAGAACAGATCATCACACACATAAACACAAGATATAAGGTGGAAACCCAATGTGGTTGAAAACCACCTGCTGCAATTCATCTCTGTCTTCCTTTAATAAGAAACTTCTTTTTACAATATATCTATAATGGTGCAGTCTTATACCAGTACGCAGGCTTCTACCTGTAGAAGGCTACAACCATCTCTCATTCTCTAGCTTCTCCTGGAAGGGAGATACAACCCCCTTAGCTCTTGTACTAGCTAATGTACTAGTACGTAGGTGCTGACCTACAGAAGGCTACAACCTTCTCTTTTCTTCCAGGGACCACATTTCATAAATTTTCAGACTGGATCCACCAATGACATCAATCAAACATCAAATATATCTGCATCAACCAATCTCCTTTTCACGAACCAAAACTGATTCAAACAATCACTTCTCTGAATGTTGTAACCAGAAAATAGTAATAGTGACCAGACCCCAATTCTGAACCCTGAACACTGCACCAATAAACAAAAGTAGCTAAAACATATTTTGTGAGACATACGCTACTTCAATAGGTGAAACTTGCGTGCATACACTTCTGTATTAAGGCAAACCTACATATACGCTTCTTTGAATTACCTAACCTACGTGTATACGTGCCTTTGCAATGCCGAACCTGCGTACAAATCTATAAAAGATAATTTACCCTTTTCAAATATTCAAACATCAGTTATACCCATATTATCAAATTTATAGATCAAGTCATGCGCCAAATATAACAGATCAAAAATCACACAAAGATACTTCTCTTCAATCCTTAAGATCTTGACCCTTCAATAGAACTTATCCTTCTTCTAGCGCTGAGGTTCCTCCTTGGTTCAGATCTAGCTATGCACCATAACCCAATGACCAGTATTCTAGATCTTGCTCTTCATAAGATATTCAATACTTGAGTGAATCCTAATGATCTCCTTCCCCTTTTATAGTCTTAGGCCTTACTCAATACCATGGTCCAAAACCACTTAGAACCAATACTATGGACCCAATACCTGGGTTCAACACATCGGACGAGATACCATGGACCAAAGCCATAGGTCCAAATACCAAGGACTAAATACCATGGACTAAAAATAAGTTTTCCCACATGTACGCGCTTTTCCGTGCATGAAAGTGTGTGCATACATATATGCGCCTTTTGATCATCGAACCCACGTGTATACGCGACTTGGTTAAGAGGAACCTGCATATATCTCTTTTTCTTTCATTCTGAGAGCCTGAACTGTGATTTGTCATTTGAGTGAGTTTCCATCAAGGACAACACCTGTGTCATAGCACCAAACCTGTGTCATAATGCCAACAATCTCCCCCTTTGGACTTGATGGCAACCCCAAGTCACTCAAAGTCATTCTCCCCCTTTGTCATCAAGTGCAAAGGGTTATGCTCCCCCTGAGTACATGCTGAAATCTCTGCTCTGTTGTGCTGTCCATGCTCCCCCTGACTGTAGGCAAGGTCTGCAAGAAGATGTTCTACAAGAAGAAACATGACTTTATACATCATAAATGACCTTCCTATCACCAAAGACTCATACATACATCCATCTCCCAACCAAGTGGGGATATACCAATATTGACTCATCCACCCAACCAAGTGGGGATACACCAAAGGTTTACACATGATAAAACAAGAACATTACATCATCCATCCCAGGCATAGTGGGGAAACCAAAATAGGCCATTACATGACCTTGATAAGAAAAGAAATACATGACATAGAGACGAAATATTTACAACAAGACTATGATAGTCAACAACAACTATCATTAGCAACATCTGTCAATTATCATTCAGACCAGCAACCATGTTCTCCCTATGCACCTGTTCCACCTGAAACAAAAAACAACTGTGAAATTGAACCAAGATCTTCTAAGATAATGCCAACAATGCATTATTAGAAGTATATATGCTCCCCCTGAACCTGTGCCAGATGGTCTTTATCAGACCCATATCAGACTCTTTTCATCCTGAGCCTGGCCCACTGTTGTCTTCAAATCAACATATACATGAATGTATCCACAGAAACCAGCGTATGTACGCGAATGCTCCACATGAAACTTGCGTACAACCACTTTTCTCTAAAACAGACAAGTTTCAACAGCAAGATGATGCATCAACTACTCCCAGCTTCTGTCTGAGGTATTCAAATGTCTCCCTGGGTAGTGGTTTGGTGAGTATATCAGCAACCTGTTCCTTGGAGGGAACATACTCCAATTTTATCTTTTGTTCAAGCACTTGTTCTCGGAGAAAATGATATTTGATAGGTATGTGCTTAGTCTTTGAATGCATGACTTGATTCTTTGAAATACTGATTGCACTTGTATTATCACATAAAATGGAGATAGGTGGAGTACAAGTGATTTGAAAATCTTGCAAAGTTTGCATCATCCAAAGGAGCTGTGTGCAGCAAGATGCAGCAGCCACATATTCCGCTTCAGCTGTAGATAAAGCAATTGAACTTTGTTTCTTGCTAAACCAAGATACTAATATGGAACCCATAAAGAATGCACCACCACTAGTGCTTTTTCTGTCATCCACGCTTCCTGCCCAATCTGCATCTGTATATGCATGAAGTGTGAGATCTGTATCTCTAGGATACCATAAGCCATAGTTTTGTGTTCCTTGAAGATATTTGAAAATCATTTTAACCGCCTGAAGGTGTGCTTCTTTTGGATTTGCCTGGAATCTTCCAACTATTCCCACTGCATGCATGATGTTTGGTCGGGTACCTGTCAGATAGAGCAAACTACCAATCATGGATGTATAGGTTGGTTGATGTACTGCTGCTGAATTGTCATTTGCGCTGAGGCTGCATCCTGTTACCATAGGGGTACATACTGGTTTCGAATCTTCCATGCCATATTTCTTCAAGATCTGCTTGAGGTACTTGGTTTGTGATAAAAGGATACCATCTTTATTTTGTTGGACTTGTAAACCAAGAAAATATGTCAGTTCACCAAGCAAGGACATTTCAAATTCTTTTTGCATCACCAAAGCAAAGTTTTGACTCATGGCTTCTTCATTGCTACCAAAGATGATATCATCAACATACACAAGTATTAGCAATTTATCATTATCAATTTTTATATATAGATTGTTATCTACTGATCCTTTTGAAAAACCTTGTTGATGGAGGTATTTGTCCAGACGATAATACCAAGCCCTTGGAGCTTGTTTAAGACCATAGAGTGCCTTCTTAAGTCTGCATACAAGTTTTGGATCATTTCCACAGATGAATCCATCTGGTTGCTCAATATACACTTCTTCTTCTAAGTCTCCATTTAAAAAGGTATATTTCACATCCATTTGAAATACTTTGAACTTCTAAAAGCTAGAAAGAGCAAGGAACATTCTTATGGCTTCAAGTCTTGCAACCAGTGCAAAAGTTTCTTCAAAGTCTATACCTTCTTGTTGAGCATACCCTTTACAAACAAGTCTGGCCTTGTTTCTAATAACATCTCCATTTTCATTCAACTTGTTTTTGAATATCCATTTTGTCCCTATGACATTCTTATCATTCGGTCTAGGAACCAACTCCCAAGTATTATTCTTTTCAATCTGCTCAAGTTCTTCATTCATGGCCTTGACCCAACATTCATCTTTGCATGCTTCACTTACATTTCTTGGTTTAGTGGAGGAAAGCAATGCTAGATAGCTTGAAGCTTCTGAGATAGTTCTTCTTGTTTGTACACCTTCCTCTTTCTGCCCCAAAATTTGAGTTTCTGGATTATTCTTCTGAACGTACCTGGATGGAGTCTTTTATTCTACCCTTATCTGTTCTTCTGGTGCCTCATAGGTTTCTTCTTCATCAAATTTTTGATTTTATGTTGAAGGATAGTCCTCATCATCTTCGAAATCTTCAGATTTTACCTGCCTAGGAATATTTCCTTCTTCATCAACCACTACATCAATACTTTCAACAATTTTTCCAAGTCTTTTATTGTAACACTTATATCCTTTGCTGTGGGGAGAGTAACCAAGGAGAATGCCTTCATCTGCTCTAGGTTAAAACTTGCCAAGGTTTTCATCAGTCCTTTTGATGTAACATTTGCTTCCAGAAATTATGAAGTATTTTACCGTAGGAGTCTTACCATACCAAAGTTCATGAGGAGTTTGAGTGCTGTTTACTCGGACATTTGTGTTTTTGAGAATAGTAACGGCAGCAAATGCAGCTTCACCCCAAAAGGTTGTAGGAGTTCCAGACTCATCAAGCATAGCACGAGCCATTTGTTGAACGATTCTGTTCATCCTTTCTACTACTCCATTTTGCTGAGGAGTCCTTGTAGTAGAGATTTCTCTTCTTATTCCATGTTCTTCACAAAAATCGAAGAATTCATCCGAGGTAAATTCCCCTCCTCGATCAGACCTGAGGCATTTGATTTTGCGATTTGATTTGTTTTCAACCAAGGCTATGAATGCTTTGAACTTTTCGAAAGCTTCGTCTTTATGCTTCAGGAGTCCTATCCAACACATCCTGGAAAATTCGTCAATGAACAATATGAAGTATTCTTTTCCTTGAGGTGACCTTTTCCTGGATGGACCACATACATCAGTATGGACAAGTTCAAGTGGCTTACTAGCTAATCCTTCCTTCTCAGGGAAATTAGTTCTGGTTTGCTAACCAAACTGACATGATTTGCATATTGTATTGTCTGGAATTTTGATGTCAGGGAGATCACGAACCACCTGATATTTGCATGCTTTCATTATCTAAGAGAAGCTTATATGTCCCAATCTTCTGTGCCATAGCCAATGTTCATCATTCTTGATAAGATAGCATTGTTGTTGTCCTCCCTTGAGTATGTATAAATTATTAGGAGTTCTTATGCCTTTGATCACTGTTTCTCCTATATCAAGCTCACAAACAATACATCCATTTGATCGAAATGTTACCTCATTTCCTTGATCACACATTTGATTGACACTCAATAGATTATGCTTAAAGCCATCAACATACATGACATTTCCAGCTTTGACCTTTTCTTTCAAAAGAACAGAACCTTTACCTTTTATGAGAGCAGGGGTGTCATTTCCAAATGATACCTTCCTTTCTTTTTCTAAAGCACTATATGACTGAAGTTTTTATTTATCATCTGTCATATGTTTTGAGCATCCATTGTCGATGTACCACTGATTTTCCTATCCTTCCACATATAAGGCTATACCACATCTTTCTGGTTGCGGTTCTTTCTTTCTCCATGTTTTGGGACTCAATGAAGCTTGCTCCTTCTGAGTTGTTTGCCTAAACCTTCTCCTGCATTCAGAGTCTTTATGACCGAAGTTGTTAAAAATAGAACATTCTATTTCATTTTCAAGAGGAGAAAAGTTATTGTAGGTTCCTTTCATGATTCCAGTCACACTCCCTTGATTTCGTGCTTCTCTGGTCATGATGGTCTTGTAGGCAACACATTGAGCTGTTTTGTGTCCAAAGTTATGACAAGAGAAACATTGGCCATTGAAGAAATTCCTTCGATTATCAAATCTACCGTCTCGGTGATTGTAGTTTCCATAGGAATTTATTCTTGAGGCAAATTGAGAATGATTTACCTGTGGTTGGTTGTAGCTTCTGTTCATCCTTGAAGTAGATTGCCCCCGATTTACTTGGTGATCTTTGTTCATCCTTGAAGTAGATTGACCCTGATTTACCTGGTGATCTGCTTTTTGCTGTCGATTGTCAACCTGTTCACTTCTCCTTGTTGCATCAAGATAACTTTTGGAGGTGGATGGCTTCTATGCTTGAGATGCTTCTTCAGAATATCTGAGACCTGTCTTGATTAGAGGAGAATGCTGCACTTTGATAATCTCATCTAAAGTTTCAGATCCTTTAGCAAATCTAAGATTAAGAGCTTTTGTTTTCTCAATATCTTTTCTAAGTCCCATAATTTCACATTCTAACTTTTCATTGTGTTTTTCCCTTTCAGCGAGTTGGAATGTCAGAGTATCTATGATCATAATCTTTTCTTCTAAACAGATATTAAGTTTAGAAATTTCTTCATAGAGATCATCTTCATCTATAGCATCCAAGCAATCATCATCTTCAAAAGCCATCAAAAGTCTACAATCATTACATTGCTCATCTTCATCACTAATTGAAAATCCATCACTGTCTTCGTGAGTATAATAGATCTTCTTACTTACATTATGTTTTCTATTCCATCTAACTGGTTCCTTACCTTTGTCAAGCTTGTCTTTATGAGGACACTTAGCTGCATAGTGACCGACGCTTCCACAAGCAAATCATTTGAAAGGTAGCTTAGCTCTGAATATTCCAGAACCCCGTTAAAGGTTCTTGACAAAGTTTGATTCTTCCTCTCCTTCCGACATATGTCCTGACTCATTGTAATATCCTTTTCCTGAAGCTTTGAATGCGACTTCTCTCTTGTCTGATGGTCCCCCTTTTCTCATTTCGAAAGCAGTTAGGATTTCGTGAAGCTGTGACATGGTAATGCTCTATAGATCCTGCTTTTCTTCTATGGCAGAAAATTTTGATTCAAACTTAGAAGACAAGGATCTTAGTACTTTTTCAACCAAAGTAACTTCTTTTATTTCTTCACCCAAGTTTTTCATACCATTAACAATCTCATCTATACGTAAGAAATAATTAGCCACACTTTCATCATAGTGCATTCTGAGATTTTCATATTGAATTTTGAGAGTTTGTAGTTTTTCACGTTTTACTTGATCGTCTCCTTCATAGCCCAGAACGATCTTGTCCCATATTTCTTTTGAGGTTTTGAGCTGCATAACCTTGATGAATTCTGATTGAGATAAAATCCCTAATAGAGTATTGACAACCTTTGCATTTGTTTCATACTATTTCTTACCAGCCATATCTATAGAAGTTGCTGATGGAAATGTGTATCCTATTTCCATGATATCCCAAACTTCTGTACCAAGAGATTGAAGATAGGCTGTGATTCTTACCTTCCAATAGACGAAGTTGCTCCCATCAAAGATTGGTGGCCTGATAGATGCCTCTTTTTCGTAGTTGCTCATGATGATAGATCTTCCTTCAAGCGATCAAGCTTCTTCTGAAGGACCTGCTCCGATACCAATTGTTGGAAATAATACTGAGAGGGGGGGTGAATCAGTATTATCAAATCAATTAATTTTCATTTCACAATCAGATTTGTATACGCTACTTCAGTTATGGGAAACTGTGTATATACGCAACTGTGTCTAAAGCAACCAGTGTATATCACTAAACTTATGATTCATTAAATGTTGATCTTTAATCAGTGCATCAGAACTTCATTAACCTTAAGAACAGTAAACAGGTGTAGTAAAACAGAACAAATCATCACACACATAAACACAAGATATAAGGTGGAAACCTAATGTGGGTGAAAACCACCTGCTGCAATTCGTCTCTATCTTCCTTTAATAAGAAACTTCTTTTTACAATATATCTGTACTAGTGCAGTCTTATACCAGTATGCAGGCTTCTACCTGTAGAAGGCTACAACCTTCTCTTGTTCTCTAGATTCTCCTGGAAGGGAGCTACAACCCCCTTAGATCTTGTACTAGCTGATGTACTAGTACATAGGTGCTGACCTACAGAAGGCTACAACCTTCTCTTTTCTTCCAGGGACCACGTTTCATAAATTTTCAGATTGGATCCACGAATGACATCAATCAAACATCAAATATATCTACATCAACCAATATCCTTTTCACCAACCAAACTGATTCAAAAAATCACTTCTCTGAATGCTGTAACCAGAAAATAGTAACAGTAACCAGACACCAATTCTGAACCCTGAACACTACACCAATAAAAAGAAGTAGCTAAAACATATTTTGTGAGATGTACACTACTTCAATAGGTGAAACCTGCGTGCATATGCTTCTGTATTAAGGAAAACCTGCATATACGCTTCTTTGAATTACCTAACTTGCGTGTATACGTGCCTTTGCAATGCCGAACCTGCGTACAGATCTATAAAAGATAATTTACCGTTTTCAAATATTCAGACATCAGTTATACCCAGATTATCAGATTTATAGATCAAGTCATGCGCCAAATATAACAGATCAAAAATAACACAAAGATACTTCTCTTCAATCCTTAAGATCTTGACTATTAAATTGGCAGCTGATATTTTTATTGGATCCCTCTAGTCGAGAGGTGTAGGATTGATCCAAAGATCATCCAATTCCGATAAGTATTTATGGAGATATGAATTTATTTTGTTTATGTAATTATTATCAAGCCGACCAGCTCTTATGTAGGCTCTAGAAGCCCAGCCGACGTGTCTATTCAACCTCTACGTTTTTAGTATAAATAGAGGAGGATTTGAAGTCATTTGGTAACTCACCTCAAGTGATCTCCTCTCCACGTCTTGGGTTTTTGGAGAAGGAGATTCACTATGGATTACGCAGGCCTAGCAGTCATAAATACTCAGGCATATAAGGATGATCTACGCTGTCCAAAAGTCTGATACGCTTGCCCTAAATCTAAACATGGCTATGGAGGAGAAGCCTATATGCAGGAAGAAAAGGCTCTTCATTTGGTTTACCGTGGATGAAATGATACACCTAAAATGCAGTCAAAAGAAGACATCTAACACGCAGTCAAAGGAGACTTATTTTCAAAGTTATAGAAGAAACTGAACTTCGCATTCCTCTCTGAGATTTCCACGTGAATCCTGTACAGGTATATAATGGAAGGACTAAGGAACAGAACTCAGGTTTTATGAATGAATTAAGGAGCAGGTATATGATTATGCAGGTATATGAATTACGCAGGTATATTAGTTGCAGTCATAATATATGAACCACGCAGGTATATGATTACGCAGGTATATGAATTAAGGAGCAGGTATATTAGTTGCAGTCATCATATATGAACCACGCTGTTTATGAATGATTATAATACGTTGTTCATGAAGGAATATAATACACTACTCATTAAAGACCTAGCCGTAGTTATAAACACAGCCGCAGTTATCTAAGGACCTGTCCATGATATTTATAATACCCTTCACGTAGTTAAAAGGAACAACCTTGAACGCAGTCAAGGGAGACCCTTATTATGCTGTCCAGATGTATTAAACGGAAGCCCTAGTATGCAGACCTGTAGCCTAATACGCAGGTCATGAATAGCATGTAAGGGTAGCTGCAGTAAAATAAAGGAAGCTACAGTCATAAGGGTAGCCGCAGTGATATAAAGGAAGGTGCAGTCAAGACCTGGCATGTATGGGAGCAGATCCACACTGCAAAAAGAATGATGTTGATCTCAGGTGAGTACAGGTTCTTGATGTCAAGGTGCAGGTTCAGTATGTATCGACTAAACATCACTTCGGACCTACCTTCTAAACAGCCTAAGCACATGGATATAAATGTATATGAGTAAGCATGCTCTAACACTTTCTTAGCTAAATGGAGATCACATTAAGTGATTATCTCAGTGTTGCATATATATATATATATATATATATATATATATATATATATATATATATATATATATATATATATATATATATATATATATATATATATATATATGAATGTCTTGGCATAATAGCCATAATGATGAACAACGACAATGATAGAACTATGATGGTCGAGAGATCCTTGGTATGCTTGTAAAAGGACTCAACATAATGGAAATGATAAGGATGAACAGTCTCAGATCATAATGATAGAAGCAACATCATGGGCATGTCAATAAAGGGCAGCATGATGATGCATGAGCAGCATGAAGTATGAAGTCATGGACAACTTGATGTATGGGCAGCACAGTGATCATGAGCAGCATGAAGATGCATGATGCAGCATGATGGTGTTACACAGTAAGGTGCAGCAGATGAACGAAATGGATAGGTGAAGTTGTCACCTTGGAGATTCAGTTGAAACAGAATGTCTTCAACTGATCTCATCATTATAAGAAATGATCTATGCTCAGATCCAGATAAGTCAAAGTGTTGACTTCTATTGTAAATGTATTATCTCTCTCTCTCTCTCTCTTTCTCTGCTGAACTTTGAAGATAAAAGAAGATTTGATCAAAGGGTTTCCCCACACATTGTGGGGTTTGTCCCTGGCTCGCGCCATATCTTGTGTCCTCTTGTCTTCTGCGATTTATATTTATGTTCTATCTACAGTTTATCTTAATGCTGATGTGATTGCTAACTGTGAAAATTTTAATAAATTGCTCTAGCATATAACATACCTAATCTTAACATGGTATCAGAGCCGAGGTGAAGACAATGCCCAAGCAAGAGTGAAAGAGCAATCACCAAATACAGTTGGGACAAGACAAAAGGATCAATGGGTTCCTCATAATTCACCTAGGGTGAAGTTGAAGCAGAGAATGTTATTAGAATGGCACAGCAAAACTTCTGATGGCATCACTTCATTGGGAAGTTCAGATCTAAGGGTAGGAAGGAAAGGTAGATGTCTTGGTTCTGAGTTTGGCCCTTATGCGAAGGAGTGCCCGAATGACAGAGATACGGGTCATCAAAGACAATGGTCGACTCTTCCCATCTCGGAAATGGAAGTCAAAGGTTACAAGGTGGCACTTATCGATGGAAAGGTACGTGTTTGAAAATAGATCTTTTAAAGATGTTTTTGAGTTCAGGGTTGTATCAAGTTGCAGGAAGTCCACTGGGGACCATGTCCATTGACTCAGCACCAGAGGTCTATGAGACAGATGGTGACTTGGATGCCTAAATTCAAAAAGAATCATGAAGGCACATGTCTGAAATTTACCGAAGGAAAATATTATAAGGGGACCATTCCCCTCATGCAGCAGGTTCACAGGTTTGGAACAACCTGAGGAGTTTGAGAATCATGATCAAGGAATCTCATGTATACAGGTGGAAGAAAGCCCTCTATGGCTTCAAGAAAAACACCTCGGGCATAGTATGAGAGGATCGATAGCTGTCTAAGGCAGCTGAGATTCACTACGAGTGAAACCGATCCAAACCATTACTCGAAGGTTGTGGATGCTAAACCTCTTGTACCGACACCTATGTCTGATAGGTGCAGACCCTCTCATTTATAGGAGATAGAGGGAGTTGGATTCTGAATGTGGAAAGATAAGCTGCGAGCCTATGACTACCTCGAGGATCTTAACTTTCAAGAAGTTATATGGTAGTAATGTCAGACCTAATTTGGGAAATGCCTTTGAGTTTCATAAACTCATTCGCATTGATGTTCTTGGAGAACCTCCGTTCGAACATATGTGTTGCAGTTAGCATGGTGAGTTCATATTTGGTTGAGCCTCACTGGATTGGTACCAAGAATCTTCTGAGATATCTTCAGGGGCACAATCTCTCATGGATTGAGATACACTGCCGAAAATATGAAACCACATGATTATTCGAATGATGAGTGGGCAGGCAGTGTGGAGGATCACTAGAGCACTTTTCAGTGTTGGTTCTCTTTGGATTCTGCTTCGATGCAGGAAGCAGAAGTCGTTCACTATAAGCACCGCCAAGACCGAATACATGGCTACGAGTATGATCTTGTATGAAGCTGCATGGTTGCGGAATTTCTTAGCTGTTTTCGATTATTGAGGAATCCTGTATTCAAAAACTTCTCCAGCAGACAGACATCAAATACTGCCTTAGCTGGGATATGGAAAGTCGATGAGCAAGGAGGCTCCATCGCACTGAGATGATGTGCAGGACAGAGCCCTGAGGAAAGATCAAATTTGTGATTTTCCCGAACGACTTGGAGTCATCAAGAGACCTTTGAAGAAGGGTCCTGCATGTTGCATACATTGAGCTCTGGGAGCTCTGGGGGGCTTGCAGTTCTACTGGAGCAACATACGACCACAGGGTGACTCACTCTCCCCTGGTGGTGTGCACTGGAACAAGATGATTCGCTCTCTTGTGGGACAAGATGATTTGCTCTCTTGTGGAATAGGATGATTCGTTCTCCTATGTAGCAGGATGATTAGTTCTCCTGTGAGGCCTGGATTGATGTGTTCTCCATGGCGGCTTGGATTGATGTGTTCTCCATGGTGATTGTAGCAGGATTGATGTGTTCTCCTGTGAGGCCTGGATTGATATGTTCTCCATGGTGATTGTAGCAGGATTGATGTGTTCTCCTGTGAGGCTTGGATTGATGTGTTCTCCATGGTGATTGTAGCAGGATTGATGTGTTCTCCTATGAGGCCTAGATTGATGTGTTCTCCTGTGAGGACAGGATTGATTAAGTTCTCCTGTCGAGGCATCCTACCCATGCAGTCTGGGACTCATGGGAAGTACCTCTCATTTGATCAATGAGCAGGGAAATGAAGTTAGGGACCATAGTAGTACCGATGGACGCATCGTTGTATCTACCGTACTCCCTACACTAGGATGTCCTCCATTGATCTGGGATCAATGATGGTGGTCTGGGACCAGTGGTAGGAGTTGTACATACTATGACGCTGACTTCGGGTCAGCTGAGACTGGTCTGGGACCAGTGGTACATACTCCGAGACTGACTTCGTGTCAGTGCAGTATTGGTCTGGGACCAGTCAGAGTCGTACATACTATGACGCTGACTTCGGGTTGGTTGAGACTAGTCTTGGACTAGTGGTACGCACTCGGAATCTGACTTCGGGTCAGTGGAGAATGGTATGAGACATTCTCGATCAATTCTTCTTCTTCATAGTTCAGCGGAGATGAGCAGAGCAGAGCAGAGCTAGCAGAACTAAGCTGAGTAGAGCCAGCAGAGTAGAGCTAGCAGAGCTGAGCTGAGCAGAGCAGAGCTGCGTTGAGCAGAGCAGAGCTAGCAGAACTAAGCTGAGCAGAGCCAGCAGAGTAGAGCTAGCAGAGCTGAGCTGAGCAGAGTAGAGCAGAGCCAACAGAGCTGAGCAGAGCTAGGCAGAGTAGTGCAAGGCACTAATAGCAGAGATAGTACAGTCGTACATATGGATCAGCGGATGGAGTTCTTCCTAGTTGAGAGGGAGTGTTAAATTGGCAACTAGGGCCAAACTCCATGTGGATCAGTTTATTTATGGCAGATGATATTTTTATTGGATCCCTCTAGTCGAGAGGTGTAGGATTGATCCAAAGATCATCCAATTTCGATAAGTATTTATGGAGATATGAATTTATTTTGTTTATGTAATTATTATCAAGCCGACCAGCTCTTACGTAGGCTCTAGAAGCCCAGCCGATGTGTTTATTCAACCTCTACATTTTTAGTATAAATAGAGGAGGATTTGAAGTCATTTGGTAACTCACCTCAAGTGATCTCCTCTCCACATCTTAGGTTTTTGGAGAAGGAGATTCACTATGGATTACGCAGGCCTAGCAGTCATAAATACTCAAGCATATAAGGATGATCTACGCTGTCCAAAAGTCTGAAACGCTTGCCCTAAATCTAAACATGGCTATGGAGGAGAAGCCTATATGCAGGAAGAAAAGGCTCTTCATTCGGTCTACCGTGGATGAAATGATACACCTAAAACGCAGTCAAAAGAAGACATCTAACACGCAGTCAAAGGAGACTTATTTTCAGAGTTATAGAAGAAACAAAACTTCGCATTCCTCTCTGAGATTTCCACGTGAATCTTGTACAGGTATATAATGGAAGGACTGAGGAACAGAACTCAGGTTTTATGAATGAATTAAGGAGCAGGTATATGATTACGCAGGTATATGAATTACACAGGTATATTAGTTGCAGTCATAATATATGAACCACGCAGGTATATGATTACGCAGGTATATGATTACGCAGGTATATGAATTAAGGAGCAGGTATATTAGTTGCAGTCATCATATATGAACCACGCTGTTTATGAATGATTATAATACGTTGTTCATGAAGGAATATAATACACTGCTCATTGAAGACCTAGCCGCAGTTATAAACACAGCCGCAGTTATCTAAGGACCTGTCCACGGTCTTTATAATACCCTTCACGTAGTTAAAAGGAACAACCTTGAACGCAGTCAAGGGAGACCCTTATTACGCTGTCCAGATGTATTAAACGGAAGCCCTAATATGCAGACCTGTAGCCTAATACGCAGGTCATGAATAGCATGTAAGGGTAGCTGCAGTAAAATAAAGGAAGCTACAGTCATAAGGGTAGCCGCAGTGATATAAAGGAAGGTGCAGTCAAGACCTGGCATGTATGGGAGCAGATCCGCACTGCAAAAAGAATGACGCTGATCTCAGGTGAGTACAGGTTCTTGATGTCAAGGTGCAGGTTCAATATGTCTCGGCTAAACATCACTTCGGACCTACCTTCTAAACAGCCTAAGCACATGGATATAAATGTATATGAGTAAGCATGCTCTAACACTGTCTTAGCTAAATGGAGATCACATTAAGTGATTATCTCAGTGTTGCATATATATATATATATATATATATATATATATATATATATATATATATATATATATATATATATATATATATATATATATATATATATATGACTGTCTTGGCATAATAGCCATAATGATGAACAACGACAATGATAGAACTATGATGGTCGAGAGATCCTTGGTATGCTTGTAAAAGGACTCAACATAATGGAAATGATAAGGATGAACAGTCTCAGATCATAATGATAGAAGCAGCATCATGGGCATGTCAATAAAGGGCAGCATGATGATGCATGAGCAGCATGAAGTATGAAGTCATGGAAAACTTGATGTATGGGCAGCACAGTGATCATGAGCAGCATGAAGATGCATGATGCAGCATGATGGTGTTACACAGTAAGGTGAAGCAGATGAACGAAATGGATAGGTGAAGTTGTCACCTTAGAGATTCAGTTGAAATAGAATGTCTTCAACTGATCTCATCATTATAAGAAATGATCTATGCTCAGATCCAGATAAGTCAAAGTGTTGACTTCTGTTGTAAATATATTATCTCTGTCTCTCTCTCTCTTTCTCTGCTAAACTTTGAAGATAAAAGAAGATTTGATCAAAGGGTTTCCCCACACATTGTGGGGTTTGTCCCTGGCTCGCACCATATCTTGTGTCCTCTTGTCTTGGCTTGTCTTCTGCAATTTATATTTATGTTCTATCTGCAGTTTATCTTAATGCTGATGTGATTGCTAACTGTGAAAATTTAAATAAATTGCTCTAGCATAGAACATACCTAATCTTAACATTGACCCTTCAATAGAACTTATCCTTCTTCTAGCGCTCAAGTTCCTCCTTGGTTTAGATCCAGCTATGCACCATAACCCAATGACCAGTATTCTAGATCTTTCTCTTTATAAGATATTCAATACTTGAGTGAATCACTTTGCCTAATGATCTCCTTCCCCTTTTATAGTCTTAGGCCTTACTCAATACCATGGTCCAAAACCACTTAAAACCAATACTATGGACCCAATACCTGGGTTCAACATGTCGCACAAGATACCATGGACCAAAGCCATAGGTCCAAATACCAAGGACTAAATACCATGGACTAAAAATAAGTTTTCCCACATGTACGCGCTTTTCCGTGCATGAAAGTGTGTGCATATGTATACGCACCTTTTGATCGTCAAACCCATGTGTATACGCGACTTGGTTAAGAGGAACCTGCGTATATCTTTTTTTCTTTCATATTCAGAGCTTGAACTGTGATCTGTCATTTGAGTGAGTTGCCATCAAGGACAACACCTTTGTCATAGCACCAAACCTGTGTCATAATGCCAACAATATTTTCATTTATGGATGCATTTTCCGGTTATAATCAGATCAATATCTGCCCAGAAGGCCAACCTAAAACTACCTTTATTTGTCCCTGGGGCACATTCACATATAGGAAACTCCCTTTTGGTTTGAAGAACACTGGGGAAACTTTTCAGAGGGAAATTAATTATGCCTTCCACGACATCAAACACATCATTCAACCCTATCTACACGACTTACCTGCTCATTCACGGAAATGGGCTGTTGACCCGCAACATTTGAGAGCCATCTTTTTACAGTGCCAACATTACGAAATTCGACTCAATCCACATAAATGTGTGTTTTGTGTTGGTTCTGGTCACATGATGACTGAATTAACTGCCAAGTTAGGACTCTCACATGATAGTTCTACTCCTTATTATGCATAGGCTAATGGTCAAGTTGAAGCCATCAACAAAGTCCTTAAGAGAATGCTTCAACAAATGATAGGAGTTCACAAACGAAACTGGCATTTGATCTTGTAATCAGCTTTGTGGGCTTACCGAACCTCGGTAAGAAACACAACTAGATTCACACATTTCCAATTGTTGTATGGTATTGAGGCAATCTTGCCAATAAAATGTGAGGTTTCATCACTAAAACTCGCAATTGACTTGTTACTTGACACTTCTGATGAGGAAGCACATTTCTTAGAACTCAACCATCTAGATGAAACACGTCATGAAGCTGGATTGGCCAATGAAGCACATAAGAAACATATTAAGGCACAATATGAACGCAATGTCAAGCCTCGCATATTATCAAAAGGAGACCTGGTCTTGTTTTATGATCAGGAAGTCGATAAATTAGGAACAGGAAAATTTGAACCACTATGGATGGGCCCCTACATTGTCAAGCGTGTTTTGGCAAAAGGCGCTTGCGAGTTGGTTGATTATGATGGAATTTCATTGTTGCAACCCTGAAACGGGCTGTATCTCAAACATTAATATGCTTGATTGTGCATAGTAAAAACACTGTATATATGCTTTGATTGCATGTGTGTGTCATAGTGTGACTTTTAGAGTTTTTATGTGGTTAGTAATCCGCTTTTCATTTATTGCAGATGTCAAAATCTTTGGAACCATTTGTTGGTTATACCGATGACACTAGTTGTAGCATAGAGAACCTATCCTTTGCAGCATGTGCCATATTCGCTCCAAGTGGCGAGTTAGTGAGTTTTCAAGGGATTTGTATCAGTCGTTCTATGAAAAGTATCGCTGAGTATAGCGCATTGATCGAACTCCTCTCTGATGCCATTTCACTTGGCATTCGCTGAATCATCATTAGGTTAGACTCACAACTTGTCATACTACAACTTGTGAATGTTTATACCGTTCGAAATCCAACCATTCATCGTATATTCCTTAGAGTTCGTCTCTTGGAAAGACATTTTGATTACATTCAATATCAACACATTTCCAGAAACTTTAACACATTGACTGATTCTTTAGCGAATTATTTGTTAAACGGACATTTATGACATATGTAAAGAGTAAATTTTCAATTCACATCAACAGTTGAATAGGATTACACATAACCATACAAAAACACTGAAAGTAAAATAGATAGATGTTCAAAGTTTTTACAAAAAATTATGTCCAAGACATGTTGGTCATCTGACTTCAAAACCTCAAAATGCATACATTAAATCATCCTAAGTAGATCTAATGATGCTCATGATAATAGGTCACTGCCTGAGCTATCATGCACAATAGCCTCATCCAACGGCTAGGTACACCAATAGTATGGCATTGTAGTCTCATCGGTAACTCCTCGATCTGAACATCTGGTATACCGAGGGTTAACCCCTCTATATGATGTTGCAACTCTGCCAGTGTCTCAATTAGATCTAAATCTTGGAGAACTATTCTTTCGACATTTCTCCCCCATGGTTCACCCACCTCCTGTTGATGACCCATTAGTCAAACAATTCCAACATCTGTATACATAAGAACATTTTTATTTTAGTCTTGGAAACATCAAGAAACACAAATCATGTAAAAACTCAAAAAATCAAAAATTCATGGTCAAAACAATTTACCTATAGCACCCCATTGAGCACCCACTGGTAATCTCAAATCTGGATCTCTACAGAAATCCATCCCTGCATATGGATTATCCTCTATGACAATATGTTGTCAAAAAGGCCAACTGAAGAATGCAGTAGAAAATGAGATTGATCACTGACCAGCATGTCTAGCCATCAAATATACACATCTCTGCATCCATGGATCTCTAAGAATAGCTAAACTCAGTCTCACATGCTGAGGTTTCATCAATGGAATTCTCTTCAAAGTAAAAGCGATCAAGATCGATCCATAGCTGAAATTTTTCATCTTAATGCTTTTTAATTTATTCAATTGCTCTTTAATCAAAGAGATACTGCCTCACACTAGTTAAACATAGTTGGCTTGAGACCCTCGAGCGCATACTACATGTATGATCTATTCGCGACATGAAGTGTCACGCTACCCGCCAACTTTGCAATAGTAAAGAGGATTATTCGCAAGGGCATATCATGAACATCCCTGATGTTTATCTTTCCATATTTGCTAGGCTCTCTATCTGGCCGGCAGAATTGTCGAATGTAGTCCCTCACCGATTCACCCCCACGGGAAAAACCTGAAAGAGAAATGGGGGCACCACGTCTAGATAATCCTGTGAGAAAGTAAATATCATTGATCAATATAGGGAGCACTTTGTCCCCTATGTGAAAAACCTGTTCCGCTGAATCCCATGAATGAACCAAGAGCTGCAATAGTTCTAATTGTTGCCTCATCTCAGATAACCTGAAATATTTGAGTAACCCACAATATTTGAGGGCCTCAACAGTACCAGGATCATTTAGGGAAACCATATCATGTTCTTCATGTTCTCTTTCATGCCATGTGATAGCCATTATGATTCGATAAAATTCTGAAATCACACCAGAGGCTTAGTTAGGATCCATTTTAAGAAAAAAAAACTGAAGAGATTTTGGGTAGAAATGATGAATCAAATTTCTAAATTGCACCCAACGCACCCTTGATCTTTAGAAAGTGTGATGCAAAGCCGTTTCCCCTCTGTTTGACTACTTTGCAGCATAGTTTTCAATGCATAAGGGTGCATTGATCATAGGGCATGATATAGTTACCCTAGGGACCCCAAAACCCTAAATTTTTTTCCTTAAATTGAAAAGGAATGACCTTAAATGAAAGAGAAGAAGTAGATCTCCTACCTAGTCCTGATGGCAGGAATAATGATCCACAAAATATCCCGCAATCAACTACTGAAGTTTGAGGTAAAAAAATGGCTCAGAGCTCAATGACAAGTTTCTCGCTTCTGGCGACAGGTTGACATCACAGGCCTTCGACCGAAAGAATTTGTATGGTGTTCAACATCAAAACATCTATTCACACCATGCAGAATGTATTGTAGTACCTTGAGAATCATTATCATTATTGGTGATTCCTCTCACGTCTATTAACAACTTACATCATTGGCTGGTAACCAGATGATTTCTTCCCATGTTCGACTTCAGATCACATTTTCACATGGTTAGGCTCGTACTTGAGCAAACAATTGGATGAGATAGAGGACCCCAAATCTAGTTTCATCCATCCGGGTTGCAATTTCAGGAGATTACTAAATCATCTGTACGATGGATTTACACATATGGTCATCTTATCCTGGATCTATATTTGTAGACGACTATATGATTTATGTACATGTAATGAAAAGTTTATATGCTGAGCATGGGTATGCCTTCCCTCAGTAATTCATGAAAAATTCAAAGATATCATAATATTATGTATTATAATTGATGCAGGTCACTGTCTGCTTCAGATCCTCCTCATCACATCATAAAGCATATCACTCAACATTATCATTTTTGAATTCATGCTTTAGGGAGTAGATGTTATGGGTCTATTTGGCCACATCTCTCCCGACAATCAGATCAGTGTAAACAGGGTCTATCAAACCCTAATTTCAGTTGCTACATGCCACCTCATTGAGTGCTTTCATCCATGAGAGTTTCTTGACTTCAAACCCTGCTGAAGTTCTTCCTTGGGTCACCAGCACATACCTGGTCAGGGGTAAGTGCTCTGCAGAGTAGGTAGCCCCATTCAACGCTGTCTTGCAGAGCACCTAAGCCCACTCAAGCGTGCACTGGGCAAGAATCCTTGAAATGTTCATTGGATCCTTAGTATATTCCTTCTTTCTAGAGCCTTCCAAAAGGAACTCAACTCCTATCCTATCAAGATGAGCTCAACTTAGGATAGCCTTGGATCATCTAATCCTCTATCCTCTCATCCCTTTGAACATGGAAACTAATCATCCAATTATGGAAAACCATTCAATGCCATATTAATGACAAAAGCACTTGAATTCATCTATAAATTGGCCTCCCATCATAGAGCCAAAGGAGCTTGGATATTATAGAGAAATATTGTTGGTTTAGAGACTTGAAATCATTGTCAAAGTAATGTTATGATTCTATATTGATGTTGCTATTGGTGTGATGAGGGCTTGGACTAAGATGAATGAGTGACACAATATCAAACCACATTGAGTGTAACTTCTCCTTCTATCAATAAATAAAGTTGTTTGTTCCTTTTCCAATACTTTTGTCTATATCTACGATGAATGTATGTTCAAATGTCATCGATTCCATTTGTTTACAATAAATAGATCATACGATTTGATTGTTGTCATCTTCTGTTTATGCTGACAGGTACCAATTGAGTGAATTTAGTTTGTGCAGGAGTGACGGGAGCAACTCAAAGGAGATCAAAGGAAGCGAAGGATCACAAGTAAGTTCTTTTATCTTATCTGTTTATTGTAGGAAAAGATTAAACATATGTAGATTTATGAACATCTCCCTTAGGTGGTTTTATTGTTAACTTTGGTGCAATGGGTGGTGGAATGGAGTCAAATGAAGTCGAATTCGAAGTATTGGGATGATATATAGTCTGGTTATTCAATGATGACGATGGATTACCGTAATCTTTACTTTGTGTAGTCACCAAAATATTAGTCTTAGGCTTAGTGGCAGATAGAATAAGCACTTGTGAAGTGGAAGGATGATTTGTAGCAATCAAATGAGTCTCTGGGTTTGGAAAAGGGTTTGTCAACACAACGAAAGTACTAGAAGTCTTAATAAGTTTTGAGACTTCAGAGTGGTGAGGACAGTCTCGCGTAAAGTTCTCCTCATTACAAATTAAATATGGATAATGAGGTTTTCTATTCGGAGAATAGGAATCTGATGATTTCTCTTGAGGGGGAGAATTTTGTTTCTTTTTGGTTTTCCCCTTTTTCTTGCTTCCAGGTTTCTTTTCATTTTTACCTTTTTTCAGATGAAACGACATTTATTTCGGAAGCAAGTGTATTATCAGGTGTATTAGAGGTTTGATTTGAAGTAGAAAGTGTTTGACTAGATGGTCTACTTGCTGTTTGAGTTCTTGAAGAACCTATCACACCATCACTGGCATGAGAGTCCTTACTGGATGGAGATGGTGGAACAATAAAACATGGTCTACGTGCATTTGTAATCTTATCATAGAGCATGCCAGACTAGGTGTAAATCAAGTCTAAGTGGGTACGAACAATTAATTGCTCTTCTGTAACAACTCCTCCTTTAGCCACATCCTCGGTGATAGATGTCAACAAGGATTTAATAAACCACTAAGCTAAAAGCTGATCAGGAACAAAAGTTTTGACCATTTGATGACGACAACGCCACTCACGAATATGATAAAAAATGTGAGTAGTAGTGATTTGTTTAAAGTTGGTCAACAATTTTGTTCCAGTTTCATAACTGATGGGTAACTAGAAATGGGTTAAAAATGTAGTGGTTAAGGCTGTGAAGTTGTCAAATGAAGCTCATGGTAATTCAATATACCACTTTGCAGTCAGACTAGTGAGCGTTCACTGGAAAATACATAGTCTTACTGAATCATCATTTAGGGAGTTGGATGAACACCATAAATGAAAAGTCATAACATGATTGGACGGATCTTCTCTAGGGTTTCCATTGAACTTAGGAATATCAGAAGGCAATTTGTGTGGAATCATCGGCTACCAAGCTGAATAAAGAATGGGATCATTGGTAAGCCGATTTAAATCTAGTAATTGAAGTGTTGCAACAAAAGGTAACTCTCGGTTTATGTCGGGTTGAGCGTAAGCAGGGTAAGGTGGAATTTCCTGGGAAATAGGCCTTTGCATACCAACATAAGGAATCTACTACTGCTAACCTTGATAGGGGTAGGTTTGTTGAGAATATCCAGTATAAGGTTGCCGTTGGGAACCAGGATAAATTTTCTCTTGACCAAAACCAACATAGAATTGTTGACTAGACCCTGGGTAAGCTTGTTATTGACAAACCCAGCATAGATTTGTTGACCAAGTCCAAGATAAGTTTGGTACTATTGGAATTGCTATTGTTGGTATTGTGGTTTCCATGGTTGTTGATGCAATAGTTGTTGCCCACCAGCTTGACTAGGTTGTGGATAAACTGGACTAGTATAAGTCTTAGTCATCCTAGTTAATGATAAACTGGCATGAGGTTGTTGGATTTCAAATACAAATGGCTGTTGTAAAATGGCCGGAGAAGATTGAGTCTACAGACTTGAAACTTAAGGGTAAGAGGTTGAAGGATCAACTTGCAAAGGTTGAGATACAATCAATTGAGCTTGTGACTATGGTAAAGTCGTAACGACAAGTGTAGTAGGTAGGGATGAAACAGGCTATATTGGTTGTGATGCATACACAAGCCTTGGTTGAACAGGCATTGTAGGCTGTCATTGACAAATATTTATTCCAGAATAAGTTGGACCTAAAGATGATGGTATACTTCCATATGGTGGCCCCCTAGAGTATGGAGAATAAGAAGGTTGGGCATATTGTTCTCCATATGGAGGTAATCAAGTGTTAAGTGGACACATTGGACTGTAACCAGATGGACCAACTTGATATTGAATTGATGGATCAAACTGTTCAGTATCTGTAAGTGAAGAACTAGGTAAAATTCCTGTGGACGGCATGGGTGAAGACCATGGACTAGAAGAAACACCAGAGTGAGTTCCAGATAATGATTGGTAACCCAGTGGGACAAACAAACCACCATATAGATGTGACTTAGGTGTTGTGGTAAACATTGATGAAGAAGCGATAGTAGATGCTGTTGTAGCTGTAATAGATGATATAGTCCGGGATGTTATTTTAGCCATAGTCAAATGACCCAATAAATGTCCTAATGAATCTATGGGAGTTTGAAAGTAAACAGTATCAAGAGGAGCAATATAAGTAAACTGAGGAAAAGAAGGATAAAGATAAAGCCTTAGTCCAAAACGAGTTGGAGTTCTAGGTGAAGTTTCTTCTTCAAATTCCTCTTCAATAGCAATCAAACTGGGTGGAAGGATTTCATCGTCAGGTCCGTAATAAATTTATGGTGTTTGATTCTGCGGTAAAGGAGAAGTCTCAACAGTTACAAATGTATGAGGATAAACCGATCGATCATCTTCTGGTGCAGAAACAACCTCTGGTTGTTCAACTTCGGGATCCAAGTGTTCTGGTAAAAGAACAACGAGTTCAGGATGAATTTCTTGAACAACTTTTGGTTGATGATCAACTTATTATTGGACAACTTCAGTTACCATTTCACTAAGTTCACTTTGAGTGTCCTCAGGTAATTGTAAAGGTTCCACTTCGATAGCAGATAAACCAGTAATAGTAGGAGTAACTGCAATCGCAGTACGTACCGGTATAGTTGAATTTATTAAATCAAATGAAGAACCAAAAGTTTGTGATGTAATAGACTCAGTTAAACGAGACTGATTTTGCCGACTAGGTATAGCTTCAGGCGATAAAGGCGGTTTACTCACTGTCCTATGTGAATGATGGGGTAAAGGTTGACTTTATTCCACAATTGTTGTTTGATTTTATTATAATTAGAAATAAACAAAAAGAGTGTAATCTAGGCAAAATAATTACCAAGTAACTGTGAACTGCAATATACTACCTCGTAGGAGCCAAGGAATTATCATATGTGTAGGTAATCTCCCCTAATGTTGTTTTTGGTGTATCATAGTATACAAGGTGGCTGACTCGGTTACCTATGGATGGATAGTAACCTAATTTAATTTTATGAAATGTACCTGAAAGTATGTGGAGGCCCAATCCGTGTTAGTGCTGTCTAATGTGAAACCACACAATGAGAGCATTCCCTTATACTTTTCGTACTATAACACCACCCAATATACCAAAAAGTTTGTGCACGAGCTACAATATACTTACGCACGTGGAATGAAGTACCACACTCGGAATGTATCGCAGACCGTTAGCGACAGCTACTATGTTTAACGATGATGGAACACGTCTCTAGCCTAGACCTCTAAATGTTATGTGTTAAGTTACAATGCTCCATTAGGTTAATTGAGATAGATTTTAGTTGATCTTGTTTAAAAGTTTGCCTTTCAGGTTCACCGCGTGATGTTTTTGAAACTCCTAGAATGCAACTAAAATGGGAAACATTCTTTTCATTTGATTTAAATAATGAAAACCGTAACTAAAAGGGATAGAGCAATCAGAATCTCTAAACAAAGAGCATAGAGCACATCTAATGCAACTTTCCCTATACCATTCCTACAAGCACACACAAACTTCTAAATTAATTATGCATGTTTTTCTTTTCATTCCTTTAATGTTTAGATGAACATAAAGAAACTAAATCCACAAACGATCAATCAATTCTTTTCACAAGAAATGAAGACTTTACGACAATTTCTTTTTCAAAGAAATGAAGACTTTACGACAATTCCTTTTCAGAAAAGTAAAGACTAATCAATGTAAGCTAACTTTGGGATTGATTTGACAATGATAAAAAACATAAAGAAATATTGAACAAACAAAGCTAAAGTGGGCATGGAAAAGAAATGCTAATTTGGACTTCAGGGGTAGAGAAACATTGACCATTCAACAGACAAGATGTGAAATAGTTTGGAAAAGATCAAGCAAAAATATGGGTTTTTGGCTTGATAGGGACCAACGCAGCCCTGAGTGGGAGACAATGTGTTGTAGAGGAATGTCTCTAGGCTAAGGCTGCTCTGCAATGCACTGTGTCAAGAACAACAGTGCGTTGATGCTAGAGAGCACTATCAACACACAAATAAGTACACATTTTGACCAAACAAGCTTCAAAATGGCTAAATATAGGTAAATGAACTCAAGCAAAGTCTACTAGTGCTACTAAGACAAGGGATAACTACCAGGAATGCTGGTTGTTCCCCAGTATGGTCGCCAATTTGTTATACGGAATTTATACATACGGATAACTATATCTTCCCTAAGTGAGTAGTTACACTTAGAACAACTAAAGTAAAGATGTTTATCCTTCTCCTACAATAAACAACTAAGATAAAAGAACCTACTTGTGATCCTTCGCTTCCTTTGATCTCCTTTAAGTTGCTCCCATCGCTCTCGCTCAAACTGAATTCGCTCAATTGGTACCTGCCAACATAAACAGAAGATGAAAACAATCAAAGCATATGATCTATTTATTGTAAACAAATGGAATCGACAACATTTGAACATACATTCATCATAGATATAGACAAAAGTATTGGAAAAGGAACAAACGACTTTATTGATTGATAGAAGGATAGTTACACCCCATCTGGTTTTATTTCGTGTCACTCATCCTATTTAGTCCAAGCCCTCAACACACCAATAGCAACATCAATCCAGTAGCTTAACATTACTTTGACAATGATTTCAAGTCTCTAAACCAACGATATTTCTCTATAATATCCAAGCCCCTTGGCTCTATGATGGGAGGCCAATTTATAGATGATGTAAGTGCTTTTGTCATTAATAGGGCATTGAATGGTTTTCCATAATTGGATGATTAGTTTCCATGTTCATAGGGATGAGAGGATAGAGGATTAGATGATTATATGATCCAAGGCTATCCTAAGTCAAGCTCATCTTGATAGGATAGGAGCTGGGTTCCTTCTAGAATGCTCTGGAAAGAAGGAATATACTTAGGATCCAATGAAAATTTTAAGGATTCTCACCTAGTGCAGGCTTGAGTGGGCTTCGATGCTCTGCAACACAACCTTTAATGGGGCTACCTGCTTTGCAAAGCACTTAACCCTGACCAGGGGTGCAATGGTGACCCAAGGAAGCACTTCAGCAGGGTTTGAAGTTAGGTAACTCTCATGGATGAAAGCACTCAATGAGGTGGAATTTCTAGGGCATGTAGCAACTGAATTAGAGTTTGATAGACCTTGTTTACACTGATTTGATCGTTGGGAGTGATGTGCCCAAATATATTTTAATTTTTTTTCCCCGGGGAGAAAATATCACAATTTCATTAGTTGGTGAAATTACATGTTGTAGATGCCCTTAAGCATATGCAAACTATGACCGAAGTCAGCTGATAAGTAGTTCAGAAATAATTACAAGATAGACCCCGAGGGGTGTACTGTGCTACTGTGCAATTACAAACCAAAATGTCACCAAGAGGTGATGACTGTTCAAAACCAAAAACTGTTAATTACATCATTTACAAAACTGAATTTATAATCAAAAATATGCTGAGAAGATTAGGGGCTGTCCCCCCTCTGAAGTTCCCTATCTATGTATGGCCTGTGAAAATACTGATAGATTCTTTCTGGTGTATGTTTAGTGATCAACCATTCTCCTCGAGGACGATTCGTTGCCTCTTTCAAAAGCTTGTCCGTGTTTTCATTACGCTCCCTGTAGATGTGAGAGCATGAAATATGGTCAAAATGTGTTTAAAAAAAACAATTTCATCCATAATAGATCTTAGTGAAAATGCATGGCATGTAGCTGTGTTGTTAAACCAGTTTATCACATTCTTGGAATCCCCATATATTTGTATATATCTGCACTGTTTTAGGATAGCAAAATAAATCAAGTGTCGAAGAGAGATCAGTTCGCGAAATTGTTTGTGCCTTTGCCCAAACCCATGCTAATCTGGAAAAAATGTGAATCTGTGAGATGGAAAAGAATGCCACCCTCGCAGCCCTGTGCTTGAGTAGCCCCATCAAAATATGCCCAGGGCCTGGTTTTGTCAATCTGTTCCTGATTTATTATCCTAGCTTGGTTGTTGTTCTCTTCTGCTGGGATTTCCTCATAGCCCGAGCAAACCTTTAGTGGAATCATGGCCCAATTTACAGGCTTGTCTTGAAAAATAATGAAATTTCACCCCAGCCAAATATGCCAGGAGACTAGGAGTGGAAGATTTCTTAACTTTGGATCGTTTTCTTCTCCACACTGGATGTCCCAGGCATTTGGAATGTCTGCTCCTTGCCAGATTTGATTTATATTGAGTGATATAAGAACTTGCGCCTAGATCGTCTTTGTAATAGGGCAAGTGAGGAATAGATGTTGTGTCGATTCCTCCTCCTGATGGCAAAGAATGCACCAAGTAGGTCCAGTGAAGGCCCTCTTCCTTAGATTTGTTCCAGTGGGTGTTTTATCTTCAAGGATGTTCCACATCAATAGTCTTGTGCGTAGGGGGGCTTTCAATTTCCATATGTGTGTCCACCAAACTTTCATTCTGTTCGACTTTGCATCTGCTTGTATGATGTCATAGCCCTGTTTTGAGGAGTACTAACCCTATTTAGAGTGTCCCCAAATAATCTCATCCTAAAATTCATTTAGTCTAACATGGGACTCTATTAGAGCTTGAATATAGCTTTTCCACGATCTGTTCCATTGAATTGGGATGTTCTAGTCCTCACCAGAGTGCCAAGCTTGAGATAGAAAGGAAGTATTTTGGTGGTCACCAAGTTGCGCAATGTATAGAATGCCTTTGTTGTTTAGATATGTGATCAGATTTGGTGGGAGTTGATATGATTTCCCACTGCCAGTCCAGGGCTCAATCTCGATGTGCATTGAAGCACCATTACCTATTTTCTAGATGAGTCCTTCTTTGATGATGGGCAAAGTGTTTAGTATGGCCTTCCATATGATTGAGATTCCTTTTCTGCTCCAAGAGGGGGGCCTTATCCAATCAATAATGGTGATGGGCTAGATATATTTGTGGGAGACCACCTCCGATCAGAGAATCTTGTATTTTAGTAATAGCCACCCCTGTTTAGCAGCTAGTGCTTGTGTAAAGGTAGGAAGTTTCTTTAGTCCCCAGCCTCCCCATTTTTTGGGAGTGGCAATTTTGCTCCATTTAACCCAGGTGAAAGGCTTCCCGTCCTTTCGCCCCTTCCATGGGAATTGACTGCACACTTTTTGTATTCTATGGAGAATCCCCATGGGAATCCATGCCAAAGACATCCAAAAAACAGGTGTAGCTTCCAAAACTGCTTTGATAAGAATCAGTCTACCCACCCTCGATAGGAAGCGATGACACCAGATATTAATTCTTTTCTCCACCTTGGTAATTAGCCAGTTCCAATCAGTTAATTTGTAACTATCTGGTTTGAGTCTAAAACCCAGATACTTTAGTCCAACCTTTAGATCTAATACCTGGAAGGGAAAATTTTGAAGTGAGAGCTGTATTTCCTGTTGTGTACATTCTGAGAAGGAGATAGTAGACTTTCCCCTGTTGATTTCCATCCCTGTAGCACTGCTGAAAAGTTTTAAAGCCTCTTTCATGGACATAATATCCTGAACACTTCCATTGAGGAAAATAAGTATGTTGTCCACAAATAGAAGATGGGACAGGCTAAAATGGTCAGTGATATTTAATCCCCTGAGTCTCCCCAATCTCTTCTCAGAATCAATCAATTTACTCAGTCCTTCCATAACAAGGACAAATAGTAAAGGGGATAGAGGGCATCCCTGTCTTATTCCCCTGTTCGCTTGAAAGGAGTGGGTAGCAGACCCATTGATGAGGATTGCAAAGGATATAGACGTGATACAACCCATGATCCAGTTTGTGAATTCTAGAGGGAATCCCAAATGGGTGAGGATCATTCTGAGGTATAACTAGCTTACTTTGTCAAAGGCTTTAGATAAGTCAATTTTAAGAGCCATCCCTTTGAGCTTTTTTAATTTTATAGAGTGTAGGGCTTCCTGTGCCGAGCCTATGGCTTCCTGAATGTGTCTGTGGTGAAGGAAAGAAAATTTTTCCTGGGAGATATGATCAGATAAGATGGGCTTAATGTGGTTGGCAATGATTTGAGCTATAATTTTATAGAGGCAGTTGCAGAGAGAGATGGGATGGAAATCATTGAAGGATGATGGGGAGTCAGATTTAGGAATGAGGGCGATATAAGTGAAGTTGAGGGGGGCATATATACGACCAAGGGTCTGACTCTCTTCAATAACAGCAAGTAGATCCGGACCAATAGTATCCAGAAATGTAGTGTAAAATTCCATAGGCCAGCCATCCGAGCCTGGGCTTTTATCTCTCTTAAACCATTTTAGAGTGCTCTCTAGTTCCCCCATGGAGACAAGTTTGATGAGATATTCGATGCCATCCAGATCCAGGTATCTAGGGAAGTGACCAGCCAGATTGATGATTTCAGGGAGAGTGGGGGCAGTGGGGGATTTAAACAGACTTTTGAAGTGGGATGTTCCAAGCCTTGCTAGCTGAGTGTGAGTGGTAGCCAGGCCTTCTTGTTCCATGGGCATCTGCCAGATGGTGTTGTTGGCTTTCCTACCATTTGCAAAGTTGTGAAAAAAATTTGTATTGCCATCCTTGACTTGCATCCATATAGCTCTACTTCTAAGCCTCCATAACTCTTCCCTTTCCAATAAGATCTTTGATTTCTGAGATTCCAGTTCCACTAGGTGGAACTTAGTTTCATTTGATAGGAAACCAAGTCCATTTTCATCAGTTAAGGAGGCTAGCTGATATTGAATGTCCTTCAAAGTCTGGTCATCCCTCACTTTCTTTCATTTTGACCAATCCATAGTAAGTCTTCTGAGTTGGTTCAGATGCCCACGTAAATCAGTAGCCTTTCTTTGATCCCTGTGTGGAGGTTGTGCTCGCCAGTAATCCGAAACTAGTTTGATATAGTCTAGATCATTTAAGTATGAAGAATTAAATTTGAATGGGGGTTGAGGCTTCCTGGAAGGACGAGTTACTTGAAGGAAGATGGGTGAATGGTTCGATAAGCCACCCGAGCCTAGCCATTGTTTGTAAAGGGTGAGGGTTCGGAGGAGCTCTTCATGTATGAGGAATCTATCCAGTCTTCTTCTGAGGGCTACATCACCAGTTCCCCTATTATGCCAAGTGGGAACTTTCTTGTTCATGGGCACATCAATGAGCCTATGGAGTTCCAGCAGTGTGCACATCTGGTTAGAGAGAGGGTCGATCTGTGAATGATGACCCCAGGATTCTTCGTTTCCTATGGAAATATTTAGGTCACCTCTAATGATAGTGGAGCTGGTGATAAGTGAGCTCTCCAGGATGGAGTGTCAGAAATCAAGTCTGTTCTCGTTAGGGGCATAGATATTCATGATTAGAATGTTTTTTCCTAAATCAGCAGCAAAAACATCCATACCCAAGTAGCCTGAACCACCCCAAGAGGATATCACTTTAATAGATTTGGGATTAATGCCCATGGCAAGACCCCCAGATCTGCCCACTGCGTCTAGGCCTTGGAAGTGCCAACCGGGAAGGAGGGAAAGAAGGGTTTGGGAAATTAGTTCAGTGGGTCCGAGGGTTTCCTGAAGGAGGAGAATGTCACAGCTGGTACTGTTTAGGAGTCGCTTGAGGGCCAATCTTTTTTTGGGGTTGGCTAGTCCCCTGCAGTTGAAGGAGAGCCAAATCATGGGGGAACAAATACAAGGGTATTTGATTCTCTAAGTGCCCTTTCGATGTTGTTCTGTGACCCTGTGCAACATCAACCACCGTGGATTTGATGGCTTTAGCAAGCTTTGAAGGTCTACCTCTAGTAGGTTTAGATTGTTAGGCCCCTATACTACTAGTGTAACCCCTTATTGTTATTAGTACAACCCACTTATTATATTGATGTACCCATGTAGTGCCCATATTGTTACTAATGTGCCCCATAGAAGCCCACTATTGTTATTATTGTGCCCATACATTATTATTGTTATGTCGGCTCTGATTATGTTATGACCCCTTAGACTCCTATATATAGAAAGGAGGTCTTTTCATTTGTATCATCCAAGAATTGTTCATTTATGTAATGTAAAGGAGGTTTCCCCCTCGAAGAGGCTGAATTCTAAGGCGTTGATCTATCTTTTCTATCTTTTCTTGAGCTGGTTTCATAACATTTGGTATCAGAGCTTTGGATTCTAGGGTTTCGCTGCTCCAAACAGGTCATCGTGGAATTTTCGCTATAACTTTTTTTCTGTGACGTTTCAGAAGTCGCAAACAAAACCCATTTGAGAAGAAATTGTACTGAATCTTGCGTTCGAATTTCAGAAATTTTCGCGTGATATTTTCGGAGATATGATCTGAGGAAGTTGGTCTTTTTGCAGAATCCTGAATTACATTCAAAACAGGTGACCTGGGGAAAATCGTCATAACTTTCTATCTGAGGATCAGATTGAAATTTTGTAAGAAGGTATAGAAAGAGGATGGACTATAGTTTCTTGTATATCTTTTTCAGAGCCAAAGGTCGAAAAATTGACACGTGGCACTTCATACAAGTTCGCTCTTCTGGAAAGGTCTATAATCAGGTCATCTTGGGAGATTGTGCATAACTCTTTCTTGGAGAATCCAATTTGGATCAGACTGGTGGCATTGGAAAGAGGACATAGGGAGCTACTATAGGTAGCAATTTCAAAACTTAAATATCCGTAAGTACAGAGTTACAGTCGTTTCAAGTTCGAGGTCCTAAAATCAAGAAAAAGCAAGATGAGGAAGTTTGATGGCAAGGATCCGATAAATTGGATACTTCAGATGGAGCAATATTTTGATCTACATGGTGTACCACTGTTACAAAAGGTATGTATTGCATCTTCATATTTAGAACCGGATCAATTTTTATGGTATAAAGGGCTTTGTTCTCGTAAAAAACTTGCTACGTGGTCAATTCTCACGGAGGAAATGATAGCACATTATCAGGATACAAAGAGCAACACCTTCTTTAGAGCAACACCACAACAATTGGAAAGAGTAAAAGGGCTTTGTGACATATTTGAAAATAAAATTATGGCAACAAGGAAGTCTACCCCTCACAACTATAAATATGGATGTGTTGTTCCTCCTAGCCTTCCACAACCTACAAGGGTTACACCACAACAATTGGAAGAGAAAAGAGAAAAAGGGCTTTGTTACAATTGTGATAGAAAATGCACTAAAGGTCATAAGTGTGCTAAGAAGAAAATATTTTACATAGAGTATGAAGAGGAGGAAGAAAAGGATCAAGAAACATCAAAAGAAGAGGATATATGCCAGGACCCGACCCCAGAAAAAGAAGAAATGAATCAGAACATATCTTGTAAACTATTGGCAAGAATGACCACTCCTCAAACTCTCAAGATAGAAGGACATATCAAGAAGAAAAAGGTGCAAGAAGTGAAATATCACATCAAGAAAGAATAAATGAATCTAGCCATATCTTGTAATTCACTGGTTGGAATTACCACTCCTCAAACTATCAAGATAGAAGGATATATCAAGAAGAAAAATGTTCAAGAAGTGAAAGATCACATCGAGCGTCAAGAAATGAATCCGACCATATCTTGTAATGGATTGGAAGAAATTACCACTCCTCAAACTCTAAAGATAGAAGGAAATATCAAGAAGAAAAAGGTTCAAGTAGTGAAAGATCACATCAAGCATGAACAACAAGTTCTCCAACTTTTAAAGGATAACGCCACTTCTGTGCAAAATCAAATGAAACAACAGGTAGATCAACATCATAGTGAATTTTTTTTTGATGTAGGTGATTGGGTATTTTTACTGCTACATCTAAAGCAAGCTATTTATGAGAAGGAAATGTTGGCAATACTACATGCACTTAAAAAATGGCGACCTTACCGAATGGGAAGACTCTTCAAGGATGAGGATGTGGAAGCATTGTTTTGTGCTATTTCTATTATCCAACTAGATTGGATAAACGAAGCAAGGGATGAATGGAAGAAGGACAAAGAAGTATGGCCACTTATTCAAAAGTTGCAAAAGATCCCAATTCAAACAATATTGCTAGATATTGAAAAGGAAGGAAAAATCATATTGGAACCTGGAGCAGTCACAGAAACAAGAACCCGACAGCTACGAAATCGATCAATTTCAGAGTATCTCATCAAGTGGAAGAACTTACCCATTGAAGATTCCACATGGGAGGAAAATAATTTTATACAGAAGCATCAAGAACTACTCAAGCGTTGAGGACAACGCTTTTTGAAGGAGAGGGGCATGTTAGGCCCCTATACTACTAGTGTAACCCCTTATTGTTATTAGTACAACCCACTTATTATATTGATGTACCCATGTAGTGCCCATATTGTTACTAATGTGCCCCATAGAAGCCCACTATTGTTATTATTGTGCCCTTACATTATTATTGTTATGTCGGCTCTGATTATGTTATGACCCCTTAGACTCCTATATATAGAAAGGAGGTCTTTTCATTTGTATCATCCAAGAATTGTTCATTTATGTAATATAAAGGAGGTTGGCCCCTCGAAGAGGCTGAATTCTAAGGCATTGATCTATCTTTTCTATCTTTTCTTGAGCTGGTTTCATAACATAGACTCAACAGATTGGGGGGGTATACCCAGGCCAAGAAGGGGGGTACTGTGAAGAGGTCTAGATCACAGGTTGTATGGATGAGACCTCGATGCAGAGGGAGGGGAAAATGGGAGGGGAGGGGGAGAAAAACCAGGAATGGATGGAGGTGTAGTCGAGAAGATGGGTGGAGGAGACACAAATCCACAATTTAAGGGGGGTTGTGTGATCTGGATAGAGTCTGAAAGAGATGTGGGGTTGTGCAATGATGCATGAACATGATTTAAATGTAGAGCAGTGGAACAAGGTACAGAGGCATTACCTAATGTAGGTGCAGCTCCCACCGTAGACCTGGAATGCGTCCATGGGGGGGATGGAGATGGCTTCCTTGTAGCTTTTGTTTGCTGAGTCGAAACACCTTCTGCTTCCTTTGGGAGAGCTTGTCGAGACAACTGTTTGTCCATGTTCGGCTCTTTCGACAGATGGTGTTTTACCCCTCGTGCAGCCTCCTGTGTTGGTGATGAGAGTAGAGGGTAATCCTTGTACAAGTGCCCCACCTTGTGGCATCTTCGGCAGCAGAAGGGCACTCCTTTGTAGTCCAAGTTCTACCTACGTGAGAAGTGCCTCCAATGTAGGGTAATTTTCTCCTCCAGACCCTCCCTGGTATCAAGGTGAACAAGGATCCTAGCCATTGTCATGATTCCTATTTTCTCATAAGACTGGTCGTGTTCAAGATAAGTCCCCAGAGCATCACCTAAATACGCTTGAAAACTGGAGGGGTCCAAAATTGCATAAGTAGGCCAGGCAAGCGAACCCAGATAGGCCCAACACCCATTTGTTCTCGTTTCGGGTCGAACAAGGGATCCCATCGCTTAAGGAGAATTGGAGAAAGCTCAATGTGCCAAAAGCAAGAGAGGACCCAATCCATGTACTCTTCTCTGTGAAACCAGAGGGAAAATTAGCCACGAGCCAAAACCTTGATGATGGGAAGTTCTTTGAGTAGAGAACCCCAAATCTCCATTGTCCAGAGGCGAAGGCGCTCAACTATATAATTTATGCCTCACACACGCCCGACCAAGACCTTCTTCGCCGTGTTAGACACATCCCCCATTGGAATGTCCTCATCGAGAGTCAAGTTGATGTCCGTATCCACAACTTTGAGACACCTCCCCTTTTTGGGCTTGTCTGAGCGGTGACCCATTGGATGCTCCTTTAGCAAACTCCTGCAACCCTGATTGACAGTGTGAGGTGTGGACGGGGTGGATTTAGGTTTAGGAATGGGGGAACTGAAACACCCGGATCAAATAGGTGAGTTAGGGTTTAGACTGCCAGGTGCTAGGGTTGCACTAGAGTGTGCAAGGATGGGATGGGTAGAGGGACCAGCCGGAGTGCAAGAGGATGAGGGTGCACTCATGGGCATAGAGAAATGTAGGGGTTGTATCAGAGGGGAGTCATATGTAGGGGAGGGTTGAAGGCATGTGCCCAACAGGTTGAGGGTTTCTGGAGATAACGGTGGACAATCTAACCCTGGCAGGTCATCTATGTGAATGACAGGCGGTGGAGGTTTGCCAGTGGAGCGCGGGTGGAATGGCACAGACCGTGCATCTGTCAGCGGGCAATTTTTTGCAGCCAAGGGACCAGGGTCCGATCCAGGTCGTTGATGAGCCCATATGACTTGGTCGAGATAGGGGTCCGCCTCGTAGTCCATGATATCTTCCGAATCCATCGGGAAATGACAATTATTGTCGGCGAAACAACGGGAGTGTGATTGCAAAATGGGGGTGAGACCATAAGTTCACAGTAAAACAGCTGAGGCCGTGATGGAGAGGTAAACCAGGACCGGAGAGGGTTAATGCTACGGGTCAGCGAGGTCATTTAAAGACTTTAATATATCCATAGGATATTGTTTTTCCCTTTAAAGATTCATTTTACAAATATTTAATCAAAAGAAATATTAAAAGATTTTGGAGCAGGATTTTTGATTCTTTGTGTTGAATTAACCTTTTTCCTTTGATTTAAGAGATGCTATTAGCTTTAGTAAATCTGAGTAAAGATGTTTAATATTTTACCTAATTTGGAATTTTAATGTGGTAAAATTTTTTGTTAAAGGTAAATTTATGATCCATTCAAATTCACTTATATGATAAAGGAACTATTAAATGCATGAGATAATTTATTTTCCATTCAAATTATACATAGTTATATTTTAAAAATTAATCTTAGTCCATTAATAAGATTAAAAAGTTATATATAATTTAAGATTCAAGTTAATGTTTTGGCCAACATTAGTAAAAAATATTTTTATTATTTTTTGAGGATGTGACATACTTACACATCGAGGTCATACTGGGCTGTAGAATGCGCCTCTCACCCCAAAAATTCTTATTGATAGGTGGATACATAATTATTTCAAGCAATTGAAAGAAAAAAATATTACATTTAGAGGTTCTTTTTAGATTCCAGTACGAGGGAGATGTGTAATTACTCCCATGTAGTTGAGAAGTGACACTTAAAAAAGTTATTAATAACATTATTTCAGTATCATCATAAATACAATATTTGAGTGTCCTCAAGTAAAATAATTTTATATGATTTTATATAGAGAAATTGAAAGTAAAAAATTTCTCAGCCATATGTAGATGCATAATTCATTCAAGCAATTAAAAGTTAAAAAAATATTATTCTATTGATAGGTTATTTTTACATCCCAATATGAGGGAGATGTGTAATTCCTCAAGTGATTAAAGTGGAGTTGGTGCCTCCATTAAAAAATAAATAAATGCTTATGTATGCCCTTTCCACAAACATAGGTAATGAGGAGGATTTGAACTTCAAACCTCCAACCTTCATTTTCACAACCATGGCTAATTGAGAAGCCTCCTCCAAGGGGTTAAGCCCATTTTCACATCTCTCTCTATACAAATATTTTTAATTTTAATTTTATTAAAAACCTTGATATCTCTCACTCTCACACACACATATGCGGCCTTTTTATTTAATATGTTTTCTATATTTTTTAAAATCTAATGTGATAGATAGATAGCATAAAAAATAAGTTTATTGTAAATATTGAATTTGTATATACTTATTAATTAAATTAAAATATGAAGTTTTGAAATATAATAAGTATGAATATGAATTATTCTATTAATTTATATGGTGTAATGGATACTTCTCTCTCTCTCTAGGTGTAGTCTAATTAATAATTTCTTGATCAACACTAAAATGTCTTTCCTATATTGAGCCAAAAATTACATGTTTACACTCATATATTCAAAATGTCAATTTTAGGAGCAAAATGGCAAGCTAGTCTTCAAGGTAGATGTATCCCTACAACACCATAGAACCCTACTTTCGGCATTCCTCCAAAATCCATGGAGGATCATCGAAAAACACTGAAAGATCATACCTTCATATTCAAATTTATAGGAGGATGGCCCTTCGAGAGAGAGTTGGAACGGTGAATTTCATAGAAATGGCAACCGAAGGGAGAAATTGATCTTTGTTTGGGACCTAAAGGATTCTTCACAATAATTTTCTCCAACCTGGAAGATAAAGCCAAAATATTTGAAGGAGGACCTTATTTTTATAATAATGCAGGTTTGTACATTCGACATTGGGAAGAATGTTTCAACCCTGAAAAAGAGGAACTTTTTTCTGTACCTATCTAGATAAGATTTTACTCACTCCTAGTTCATTTTTGGATCCCATAAATATTTTAAGGTATTGGGAACGTATTGGGATGCTTTGTCAAAGTCTTTGAAGTAACCAAACATGGTAGGAACATGTTGTATTCTCGTCTTTGCATATATATGAATATTTCATAGCCCCTTCCGAAGTCCATTAATTTGAAGTATCAAGGGGAACTCTAGTCTCAACCAATCGATTATGAGCATGTCCCTTTCTGCTGTCGACTTTGCCATGAACATGGACACCTTTTTCGAGATTTCCCCAGCCACAGAAAGGAACCACACAGTATCAGATAAGTTGCAAGTGAAGTGTTTATCAAATTAACCACCCACGGGAGGAATCCTAGGATGTGTATTACCATCAATCCACAACTACTACCAAGAAGAATAGATTAAATACCCTAGCAGTGATGGAAGAAGACCTATTGGAGGAAACATCAACTGATGTATAGATGAGGGAAAGAACTCAAAATGTGAAGGAGAAAGATACCAAGCAACTGACGAAGTGAAAAACTCCTAAGAATGTTGAGGAGGGTCGTGAGAAGATTGATGGTACAAACCTACCAGACATTGAGGAGGTAGCTCAGTTGATAAGGAAACCCTATGAGTCTTTGTCCAAGGAATAAAGTGTAATAGTCGACCTTCTCAATGATTGGGTAGAGAAAGATCTAGAAAATTTGGTGCAGGTACAACATGAACACTATGCCAAGGCCTTGTTTGCATGGAAAACTCAAAGACGCAAGAAAGCTTTGAAGGGACTAAGTATACATTATATAAAAGAATTTTGGGAGAAAAATAAAAATATATTAGTTAAGGAAGTCGTTAAAGAAGCAAAAAAACGGGGATGGAAAAATAAAAAGGAATCTTTGTAGGAGATAGGAGATGTCTTAGTAAATTCGAGACAAGCTATGGCATTAGAGGATTATTACCCACCCATTCCAAAAACCTCACATTGAATATCCTCACCTGGAATATTTGAGGCCTTAATAGAAAATAAAAGCAAAGGTATGTAAGGGAGAAAATAAAAAAAGAGAAGTCGACAATCCTAATTTTTCAACAAACAATGCTCATATGGGGAAAATTAGAAAAAATCTATAGTTTTTGTTGGAAAGGATGCCATTTTATGGCACTAGATGTGTAAGGGAGCGCTGAAGGATTGGAAGTATTATGGAACCCAGAAGAGATTGTTTTCCAAAAATTTGTGGCAGCCTCTTGAGCTTTAACAGGGCTTTTTAGATACCTGGGTATGAAGAAACCAATTGTTTTGAAAATAATCTACGGACCTCCAATACCAATAGACAAGCCAAAATTTTTAACTTAGCTTTCCTACCACAAAAGGTGGCTCCAACATCGATTCTAGATTTTAGGAGGTGATTCATAATAAGTTTGATTGCAGAGGAAAAACGGGGCTTTGGTAGACTTGAATCTGTCTCAAAAACTTTTAATGGTCTCATTGAAGCTTTCTGGATAGTCAATATTCCTACAGTGAATGGAAATTTTACTTGGAACAACAGAAGGGGAGAAATATATCAAATAATGAGTAGATTAGATCAGTTCCTTGTAACGAAGGAGGTGCTACATATGGAAATATACAATGAAGCCACCATTTTACATTTCTTAGGATTGGCTCATTGGCCACTTTGCTTAGAAATAGATTTTAAAGAAACGCCACAAAATCACCCTTTTAGACTGGATGATTTTTGGTTGATGGATCCTCATTTCATAGAACAATCTAAGCTTGGGGTCTGGAAACATCTATTCAGGGAGCAAATGAATGCATTCTTTCCAACTTAAGTTACAAGCACTAAAAATAAATATTAAACTTTGTAATAAATAACATTTTGGTAACATTTTTGAAGAAAATTAGAGGTTGGACAAAAAAATGTAAGACCTACAACAATGCATGATCTTTAAGGGGTGGATGATGAACCTAGTTTTGGAAGAAGGGCTCACTTTACATCAGCGAGAACAAATGCAACAACAAGAGGAAATTTTATGGAAGTAGAAGTTTAAAGTTCAATGGTTAAGGATAGGCCAATGAAACACTAAGTTTTCATAACTCAATGTTATGATGAAGGCACAATAACAAATTTTTCTCTCTTACAAGTTCTGACGGAGAATGTAAAAATTTACATTCATGAATTGAGGTAGGACTAGTACACTATTATAGGCACCTCTTAATGGAAAATTATCACCAAAGGCAAGGCCAAAAAAGGAAGATCCTCAAAGGGATACCTCAAATTATCTTTGATGAACAAAATATCGCTCTGATGCAGCCGATTTCTTTTCAGGAAGTGGAAGAAGCAATTATGGGCTTGGCCAAAAATAAAGTACTAGGACCGGATGGGTTTACCTCAGATTTTTATCAAGCATGTTGTTCGTTTATGGGGAAAGATATCTAGGTGTTAGTGGAGGACTTGAGACAAACTCAGTTGTTATGGAGAGGCGTAAATGAGACCTTCCTTACATTAGTACCTAACAAAGTTGTTTGGAAGATCCCAATGGTTTTCGACCCAGTGCCTTGTGTAATGTGATTTACGAGATTATATCAATTGTTATAGTTAAACATTTAAAACCCCTTCTGTCTAGTCTCATTTCGCTAAATAAAACATGCTTCTTGGAAGGCAGACATATCATGGATGAAATTTTTGTAGCTCAGGAAATTATACATTCCCTCAAAATAAGAAATAAGCCTGGTATGCTAATAAAACTAGATTTATCTAAAGCCTATGATTGTCTTAGTTGGGACTATTTTTCCACATTTTAGATGCTTTTGGGTTTTCTGGGAAATGGATCTCATGGTTTTTCTCACTCATTTCTTCGCCTTTCTTCTCCATAATAGTCAATGGTTCCCCTTCTATTACAACTAGATCAACAAGGGGATTAAGGCAAGGGGACCCTTTATCTCCATTTCTTTTTATCCTTGCAATGGATCATTTGGGAAGACTAATAACGCAATCATGCAACAAGGGTATTATAAAAGGACTTAAGTTTCTTGGATAGGAATTACAGGTACACATCAAAAATTTGTTGATGATGTATGTTTATTTGGATTAATAACATTATAAGAATTAAGAACTTTTCAAAAAATAATGTAAATCTTTGCAGAAGCGCCAGGTACTATGATTAACAAGGAAAAAACAAGGGTTTTATTTTTTAATTGTAAGGACTTGGTTGCTAATAATTTGAATCAGGCCTTGGAATTTACAAGAGGCCATCTTCCAGTAAAATACCTGGGATTCCCATTAGTTTTTTCTTTGAAACACATAGGATGTTGGCAAGGGTTAACAGGGAAATTGGGGAAAAATCTATAAAATTGGATGCTTAGAGCACTACATTTTGCAGGTAGATTAGTATTAACTAAGTTGGTATTGCAAGCTATCTCAATGTATCAGATGACAACCATGTCACTTCCTAAAACTATAGGGAGCAAGTTCATAAAAATTTAGAGATAATTTTTGTGGAAGGGCATAGATAAGGAAAAGAGATGGATGCTTGTTAGCTACGATAAACTCATTTTGTCCAAATATCAAGGGGGACTAGGGCTATGAGATCCAGACATTATGAGCACAACATTTGGAGAAATAAATTGGTCGCAGTAGGTCAGAGGAGGACAACAACTATGGATACTGTTATCACTTAGAACTATAAACATTTGTATATAATCCTTTGTCCAAGTTCAATGTCAAAAGTTGGTGTCAAATTGTTTTTGTTCTATGTTTCTTTCTTAGGATTGGAGCTTTAAAGGTGCTTGATGTGAATTATACTCTAATCCTATTAGTCATCCTCCACCATCATGATTTCATAAGCCATGTCTTGTCTTATACATGTCACCGATTTTTTCCGTAATTTCGCAGCGCAGTCTCTTATTGGTCAGTTTCGCAGCGTAATCATTGTTTAGCCATTCCGCAGCGCGTCACCATCAAGCCGTTTCGCAGCGCTTTATGACAATTCAAAATTAACCGCGCTGCAAAATCGCAGATTCGTGCGTTTTGCAGCGAATATTTCTCAAAGGGTCAAGTCTGTTGATGAGTCACCATTTCCGTCCTCTCATGTCAGTTGCGCACCTCCCAAACGCTCATTAACCATCACTCCACCAATAGATTTGTAGACATGCACATAAATATTTTTTCAAATGGGTTTTACCGTGCATGGATCTTTATGATGATCGTAAATGATGCATAAGTGACCAGCCTGTGTGATGATATATTTGAGTTCGCAAGTGAAGCTTTTTTCAAGAGAGCCTGATTACAAGCGAGGCCGAGTTAAAAGGAATTGAATCACCATTTCAGTCGAAGCTGTTGGTCATTGTCTGTGCGAAAATTTCAAAAGCGAAATGGAGAGGAAAGAACATAGGTCTGGAAAATGTCAAAAAACAGAGCCTGAAGGTTTAGACCTAGCATTAAGAGATGAAGGCGTGAAGAAAGCCTTCAAGGATGCCGGCTGTTGGAATTTCTGTAAGAAGCTGCAAGGTGGCCATGCTCAGGTAACAAAGGATTTTGCTTTAAACTTCACCGGTTTGAATTCTAAAATAGCTATGTTAGAAGTTCAAGTGTCTCCGGAGGCAATAGCTGCTGTAACTGGGATCCCAAGAGGGGGGCAAGAATGGTTCAAGAATTTTAAGTTTGATATGAACCCCTGCAAAGAGTTTTTAAAAGAGGCATATGTGAATGAAGACCTAACAAAAGCAGTGCCTAGAAACTATGTTAAGGAGCACTATGCCCTTCTTCTCACCTGTATTCAGAAGTACTTAACCTGTGAGGGAAGATATAATAAGGTCTACTCTTATCACTTTAAGTTGCTGTTACATTTTACTGGTAAAGCATCCATAGACATTCCCTTCTATTTGTTTCGTAGTCTGAGCAAAATGTGTGACAAAGTGCAATTAAGGAAGGACGACTGTGAAACATCTTTATTTCACCATGGTTTGGTTAAATTGTTAGTTTTGGATGGTCTTCAGAAAATTGGTAGAGACTGGAACTCGTTCATTTTCATGGCGGGTTTCCAAAGTAAAACAGGTCTTACTCCACAGCCAGTTAGAGAAAAAGAACAATCAGTTGAAGAACCCACGCTAGCTGAGCTTAGAAGGGAGGCAAAAGATAAAAAGAAAGCCAAGTCACAGTTGAGAAAGTCAGTGAAGCCATTGATCATTAAAGAACAACCTCAGACATCAGCAAAAGAAGAAGCTCAACATAAGAAAACTGTACCTGGACCAAGTGGATCTGAAACAGTGTCAAGAGTTAGAACAAGGAGCCAAATAAGTAAAGAAAAAGGCAAAGCATTAGCTGTTGAAGAAAGCCCGGTATCTAAGGCCAGCCTGAGTGATTTGTTGGAGGCCATTGAGTTTGAACAAATTGAACCGGTGCACATTGATTTAACACAATCATCACCAGAAAGCACCAAGAAGCCTAGAGCTTCAAAAAGACTGAGGTTTGATGAACCAGGTGATGAATTCATCTTCAAACCAAGGAGACCTATTACAAGAAAGCAAGTAAAGGAAGCCGAGAAACTGCCTAGAACAGAGGTAGCTGAGGAATTGCCCAGAACAGAGGAGGCAGAGAAAATCAAGCAAAAAGGCACAAATAGAACAGTCATCATTTCCCAAGGAGGTAATGTTATAGCCATAAGGAACCAGTTAGAAGCAGCAAAAGATGAAATTGCTAAGGTGAAGAATGCCATTAGGGAGTTTGCAGTCAGGTATGCAAATTATCGAAAAGCTGTATTGAAAGGAAGTAAAAACCTAGTAAGCCAGGTGGATTCAGTAGCTGATGTTTACACATGGACAGTTCCAGCTCTCAAACAGGCCAAATTCATCAGAAGGATAAACATGTGTTTAAGAGCCGAAAACAAAGCTATGAAGAAGAGGATTGAAGACTTGGAAGCTCAGCTAGGTCAGTGGAAGAAGGTTGCAGACTTAAAGACATAGCTAGACCAATTAGCTGATAAATGAAGTGCTGTTCAAAGAAAGGTGTTGTTCTAAGTTTTGTCAAATTTTGCTTAGTTTCATTATTTTGAGGACATCTAGATCCCTGCCATATGTAAAGGAGTTTTAGCAATTAAAGGTATAAGCAGTAAATACCTCAGGGCAAATACAAGTTGTTTTAACAAAAACAGCAGTTTCGTAGCGCGCTACGAAACTGCTGTAGGTGGCGTTTTTAAAGCAAATAAACAGTTTGGTAATATGTGCGGGAATTTTCAAAAGGGAACACCTAGAGGTTATGTAAAAGATCAAATGAAAGCATCCCAGCCATTCTGATCAAGACAGGTGTGCCTTCAAAAAGGAAACATGGTGGTGTTCTATTGTTTTTGGGTTATTAAAGAGACTTTAAATACATGCTGCTGCATATTCGAAGTGATGGGGGACCAGAACCGAAAAGTAAGGGATATTCTCAGCCAACACGGAGCAGATTAAAGCCTTCAGTATCCAAAGCCAACATGGGGCATTAACTGCTCATCTCATGCCATCTCAGCCAAACGAAAAGGAAACCAGGTGTCAAAGCTGCAAGGAGGAATCATTCTACGAAGGAGATAGAGTTAGAGTTATAATTAAATTAGAACTCTTTAGAACTTCAGTTAGTGGTTATTGTATTAAATAGTTTGTTGCAAAGCAGATAGGTGTCATTAGTGACAGTCATCGAGCTCCCCTCATGCTAGAGGAGGAAGCTCCAAGTAGTTAGAGTTATGCTTCTATATATAGCTGAATTATCTATGTAATGGGGGTTGGATATTTTGAAAAAACAGAGTATTATTTTGGCTTGTGTAAAAACTCAGTTTCAGTAATACAATTTGCTGCTTGTCTTCTCAGGATTCATACAGTGTTTCAATGCTCAAGATATGTGGTTTTGCTTTATCCTTAATGTTTTTACAGTTGTATAAATACACAATCACTCAGAATTCACTTTGCTGCTCTGATTTCCTGTGTGTATTTGTAAGTTTAGGTTTATATAAGATGTGTTTTGAGTATTTAAACATCACATGCCCTGATTTCTATGTATGAGTAGGGTTATAGTTTACTGAAGGATGATTAACTCCATAAGCCCAATGGAAGTCTTTGTAATGTCTGTCCAGCCAACATATTTGTTAAATTCACTTTGCAAGAGTTAGCCATCTTATCAATATTCAAAATCAATAACCTTTTGAGAGAGCCCTCTCAGGCTAAGGAGGCTAAGCCTTAGTCAAAAGATTGGTCTGAAACAGTTACACAGAGTCTAACTGATCAGCAGCCCTTCAGTGCTTGATTTTGTGATAACATTTTGGTGCGTCTGCCGGGAGTCTGAAGATTACTCATTCCCGAAATTATAAGACTGAACTTCTGAAGGTAGCAGGAGCTCAGAAAGGTTTTCGAGGCTGCATTCTACCTTGGTGACTCCATTAAATCTTAAAGTTTTAAAGGTGGCTTCGAGAGGAAGATATACAAGAAGTAATCCTGACCCAAACCCACCTAGTCCTGTGGATAATCCCAATATCATCTCAAGGAGTAGACAAAGATTTTCTGATATACCAGGTACTTCAAACATTTCAAAGTCTTTGTTTCCTGAGTTTTCTAGAAGTCCTGAAGATAAAATTGTTGATGATAAAATTCAAGAAGTGTTGTTGAGGTCTGAAAACGAAGAAGAACTTATTGGTATCATTTTAGATTTACAAAAAAAGGGCATTGATACTTCATCTTTAGTGTCACAAAAAGATAAAGAAGAGTTTTGGGAAATTGTTACTTCTGAATTGTTATTAGAGGAGGAGGACTTGAAACAGCTCAAGGAGCTTGACCCTTTTGAAGTTTTGCTAAAATCTAAAACCGGTCTACCTCTCCCAAATTGGAGTTCTTTTGTCAGTGGTTTACAAAGTCCAAATAGTCCTTTCCGCACTCATACTTTATCTTCTGCCTCTGCTAGTCCAAATAGTCCTCAGACAACATCTCATACTAGTTCTGGTTCCACTAGTCATACAGTACCTGCTATCACTGCTCCTCCTTTCATTATGGTTGTACCTGCTAGGTATGCTCCTCTGGCTCTCCCTGCTGTTCTACATGATTTGCCTAGTAAATATGCTGCTAGGATTCCAACATGGGGAGGTGATGAAGAAATTACAGCAGAAGAACATGTGGATAGGTTTAATGATTTTGTTGATAGGGAAGAAGTGGATGATGAAGATGTAAAACTAAGATTGTTTGCTCAGACTTTCATTGGGGAAGTCAGAAAATGGTTTAAAGCCCTTGGAGCTGGAAGCATTCATAGTTGGGTAGAATTTGAAGACAGTTTTCTAAGAAAATGGGGAAGCAGAACTAACCCTGTCCAAGCCCTTACTGAGTATAACAGTCTTAGGAGAGCTCCAGAGGAAACTGTTCAAAGTTTCTCTAAGAGGTTTAACAAAGTTTATAATTCTATTCCAGCTCATTTGAAGCCTCCTGGAGCCCTGGCACAGTTGAGATATGCTGAATCATTTGATTCAGATTTTTCCCTTTTACTCAGAGAAAGGGAATCAGCCTCTCTTGCTGACATGCAAAATGATGCAATTAAAGTAGAGGTGAATATGCTTGCTGCTAAGAAATCAAAAATGGCAAAATCTAAATTAAAAGAGGAAGAGAAGCCTTCTACATCTGCTCAAGAAGACAAGTTTGAAACAATGATTAAAACCATGGAGAAATTGATGGACAGATTAGCCCTTGGGAATGCTTCTGCTCCTCAAGCACAGCAAGAACCTCGGTTTAGAAACCCACAGTTCAGGAGACCTCAAAATCAGCAAAGGCCAAGAGATAACTGAGATCAGCAGGCAGATCCTCCAGTGAGACCTCCTTTCCAGCAAAATTTGGTAGATGAAGAGGATGAACCTGAAGTTCCCGAGGAATCAATTCATTATTTTGATGAAGAAGGGTCAGGAATCTTCTTGACCAAAGAGGAACATGATGAATCCAGCATGATAAAGTCAGAAGAAGAACCTTCAGATTTTTTAAAGGGTTATCAGCATGCTATTTTTGAGATGCAAAAGCAGTATAATCTCAGGAATAGAGAGGTTCCTATTACAGCAAACAAAGCACAGTTCAAGAAGAATGCCTCAAGGACAGCTGATGATAAAAAGGGAAAAGCAAAGGTAGGTGAAAGTAAAGAGGATCCTCTTCTTGACAAAAAAGACATTCAAATTTCTTCTCCTCCCAAAGAAAGTGACAAGTCTACCTCTGTTTTTAATATTGAGAATGAGATTGCAAAAATTAAAATATCAGTTCCTTTTAATGAAATTCTCAAGGTAGATAAGTACAGAAGCAAAATTGTTGAAATGCTGAATTCACAACCAGGAGTGGCTGATATTCTTAATGTACAAGAAGATAGTCCTATTATATGCTTGGGTCCAAGGCTTGAGGATGAACAAAATGAAGAATTTCCTCCTTTCTACATAAGCATTACTATCCATGACATGACTCTACATAATGCTATGTTAGATTCAGGGGCATCACATAATCTTATGCCAAAGGTAATTATGGAAAGATTTGGGTTGGAGATTACTAGGCCTTATAAGGATTTATTCTCCTTTGATTCCAAGAGAGTTCATTGCATTGGTTTGATAAAGGATGTTGTTGTGGGTCTTACACAAATTCCAGCAAAAACCACTGTCATGGACATTGTTGTTGCAGACATCCCACCTAAGTTTGGAATGCTTCTTTCAAGGTCATGGGCAGCCAAAATCAAGGGCACAATGCAGATGGATCTTACATATGCTACTATTCCAGTGTTTGGTGAGCAAAGGAGGTTGTACCGTGAAACAAGGATGGCCTACATGGTGAGTAGCAAAGAAAAGCCTCAGAATTTTCCTATTTACTCATGTGATACTGGTCTTGGTTCAGCTATTCTCTTCAATGAATCAGTTGGGAGAGAATTAGAAGATAAACCTGCAGAAAATCAGAGTCATGAAGGACAGCAAGGAGAAGAAGAAGATATCACTGGTTGCTGGTCCCTATACTTTGATGGAGCAGCAGGAAAAGAAGGGGCAGGAGCTGGAATTTGGATCACTAGTCCAACTAATGAAAGTAAGTTTCTGTCATACAAACTAAACTTTGATTGTACCAATAACATGGCTGAGTATGAATCTCTGGTGTTAGGCCTGGAAACCTTGATAGAATTGAAGGCAAAGAATATTGCTGTTTGTGGAGATTCCGAATTGATTATTAAGCAGGTACAAGGTGCATATCAAACAAAGGATGCAAGGATGAGAGCCTACAGAAATTTAGTGTTGGAATTGTTGGAAAAATTTCAATCCTATACCTTCAGTATAAAAACCAGAGATCAAAATTCTATTGCAGATTCTCTTGCTGTTGCAGCCAGTCTTTTTATTGTTCCCAAACATTCTTCTGATAGCTATGAAGTGAAGGTTCGCCATAGACCAGTAATCCCAGATAATATCATCAACTGGCAAGTCTTTGAAGATGATCAGCAGGTAAGAGATTTTCTTGAGTTGAAAGAAGAGTTTGAGCATAATCAAATAGATCAGCAGAATATGTTAACAGAGACAAGGGAAAAGTCTGAAGTGTTGCAGCTACAAAACAACCTAATTCCTAAAGGCCTTATTCCACTTGAAAAATTATTTGATCAAAATGATGTGTTTAAAGCACCAAGATTGCAAGCCAATGAAGAGGAAATAGAAAGCTGTAATTTAGGTGACTCAGTTGTGCCCAAATTAGTCAAAATTTCAAAGTTCCTATCAGCTGATATGAAGGTCAAATATGTTGAAATGATGAAGAAATTTATTGATGTTTTCGCATGGAGCTATGCTGATTTGAAACAGTATGATTCTTCAATCATACAACATACTATCCCAATTAAGAAAAATGAGAAGCCTTTTAAGCAGAAACTAAGGAGGATTAATCCTCTTTTGATGCCACTGATTGAGAAGGAGGCTAAGCCTTAGTCAAAAGATTGGTCTGAAACAGTTACACAGAGTCTAACTGATCAGCAGCCCTTCAGTGCTTGATTTTGTGATAACATTTTCAACAAATCACTCAGGCTGGCCTCAGATACCGGGCTTTCTTCAACAGCTAATGCTTTGCCTTTTTCTTTACTTATTTGGCTCCTTGTTCTAACTCTTGACACTGTTTCAGATCCACTTGGTCCAGGTACAGTTTTCTTATGCTGAGCTTCTTCTTTTGCTGATGTCTGAGGTTGTTCTTTAATGATCAATGGCTTCACTGACTTTCTCAACTGTGACTTGGCTTTCTTTTTATCTTTTGCCTCCCTTCTAAGCTCAGCTAGCGTGGGTTCTTCAACTGATTGTTCTTTTTCTCTAACTGGCTGTGGAGTAAGACCTGTTTTACTTTGGAAACCCGCCATGAAAATGAACGAGTTCCAGTCTCTACCAATTTTCTGAAGACCATCCAAAACTAGCAATTTAACCAAACCATGGTGAAATAAAGATGTTTCACAGTCGTCCTTCCTTAATTGCACTTTGTCACACATTTTGCTCAGACTACGAAACAAATAGAAGGGAATGTCTATGGATGCTTTACCAGTAAAATGTAACAGCAACTTAAAGTGATAAGAGTAAACCTTATTATATCTTCCCTCACAGGTTAAGTACTTCTGAATACAGGTGAGAAGAAGGCCATAGTACTCCTTAACATAGTTTCTAGGCACTGCTTTTGTTAGGTCTTCATTCACATATGCCTCTTTTAAAAACTCTTTGCAGGGGTTCATATCAAACTTAAAATTCTTGAACCATTCTTGCCCCCCTCTTGGGATCCCAGTTACAGCAGCTATTGCCTCCGGAGACACTTGAACTTCTAACATAGCTATTTTAGAATTCAAACTGGTGAAGTTTAAAGCAAAATCCTTTGTTACCTGAGCATGGCCACCTTGCAGCTTCTTACAGATATTCCAACTACCGGCATCCTTGAAGGCTTTCTTCACACCTTCATCTCTTAATGCTAGGTCTAAACCTTCAGGCTCTGTTCTTTGACATTTTCCAGACCTATGTTCTTTCCTCTCCATTTCGCTTTTGAAATTTTCGCACAGACAATGACCAACAGCTTTGACTGAAATGGTGATTCAATTCTTTTTAACTCGGCCTCGCTTGTAACCAGGCTCTCTTGAAAACAGCTTCACTTGCGAACTCAAATATATCATCACACAGGCTAGTCACTTATGCATCATTTACGATCATCATAAAGATCCATGCACGGTAAAACCCATTTGAAAAAATATTTATGTGCATGTCTACAAATCTATTGGTGGAGTGATGGTTAATGAGCGTTTGGGAGGTGCGCAACTGACATGAGAGGACGGAAATGGTGACTCATCAACAGACTTGACCCTTTGAGAAATATTCGCTGCAAAACGCACGAATCTGCGATTTCGCAGCGCGGTTAATTTTGAATTGTCATAAAGCGCTGCGAAACGGCTTGATGGTGACGCGCTGCGGAATGGCTAAACAATGATTACGCTGCGAAACTGACCAATAAGAGACTGCGCTGCGAAATTACGGAAAAAATCGGTGACATGTATAAGACAAGACATGGCTTATGAAATCATGATGGTGGAGGATGACTAATAGGATTAGAGTATAATTCACATCAAACACCTTTAAAGCTCCAATCCTAAGAAAGAAACATAGAACAAAAACAATTTGACACCAACTTTTGACATTGAACTTGGACAAAGGATTATATACAAATGTTTATAGTTCTAAGTGATAACAGTGGCTCCACTTGGGATAGTGTGCTCCTGTAGTACACTAAGAACTCGTAGATCCAGTGCTTTATCCATTTCTTAAAAACACACACAGAGTTGACAAGCATTCCTTTCTAGCTTTGTGGGCCTTCTCCTCGGGCTTAAGCTTTTCTGTTCAGCTTGTCATTTATTTTCAACAGGAAAGATTCATAAAACGGTTATATACAATGCTCATGAGATACTTGGCAGAATTTCATTGATTGTAATGCTTTAAGAACCTGCCATTAACAGGTCCTCCAGCATATGGTGTTCCATCAACTTCTTGCAGAATGTAGGTGTTATTTCCATGGAAAGCAGAAATCTGATATGGCCCTTTCCACAAATTTTCAAATTTACCATGTTTACCTTTCTCTTCTATTCTGGCTTCCCATTTCAGGACTTTATCATGAATCTGAAATGTAACCTCTTTGATCTTCTTGTCAAATGCTCTCTTGACCCTATTCTGGTTTTGCTGATGACTTTCAAACACCTCACTTCTTTTCTCCTGCAAAGCTATTAGCTGATTTATCCTTCGCTGTATGGCATTTGGTTCCTCTTCTAATCCTTGAATCAGCTTCATTACTGGTACCCCGAGAGATGTTGGGAATATAGCCTCTGCTCCATACACAAGTTCATATGGTGATGTTCCAATGGACCTCTTTGTGCAAATCCGGTCAGCCCACAAGGCATACTTTAGCTTCAAATGCCAAGCCTTCTTATTTTCTTGCAGCAGCTTCTTAATAATTCTCACCAGACTCTTGTTTGAACTTTCAGCTAAACCATTTCCCTGTGGATAATAAGCAGTGGAATGACCAAGGGAAATGTGGTATTGATGACAAAAATTTATCATTCTTTTGGACTTAAAAGCCTGGGCATTGTCTGTGATAATCTTGATTGGACAACCAAACCTTGATAAGATGTTATTTTCTAAAAAGGAAATTATCACTGAATCATTTGCTTGCCTGGTAGGTATTGCCTCTATCCATTTTGTAAAATAATCGGTGGCTGTGAGAATCCAGCGATGCTGACCTGATGAAGGAGGATGGATTTCCCCTATAAAATCTAATCCCCACTGCTGGAATGGTGCTTCAACATAAATAGGAACCAAGGGCATGGGCATGAGCTTTCTTTTACCTTCAAATACTTGACATTCATGGCATGTGGCTATCTTTTTATAAATGTCTCTAAACATAGTTGGCCAAAAATAGCCAGCTCTTAAAACCTTGTTTGCAGTGGCCTTCCAATAATGATGACCTCCGCAATCCCCTTTATGAAACTCATCAATTACTTTATCAGCTTCTTCTTCAATGAGACAATTTAATAATATCCCTCCTGCATCCTTCCAAAACAGATTTTGGTCATATACAAAATATCTGAGGGATTTCAACTTGGTGAACCTAGCTTTGGATTTTGAAAGGTTATCAGGAGCTCTATTATGCTGCAAGACAAATGCTACATCTTTATACCACTCTGAGATCAAAAAATTTTCATTGATTTGGACCAATTCTTCTTCATTCTCAGAAATTTCTGAGATTTCTGTGCTAAAATTGATACCAATGCAGTCCAGATTTGACTGAGTCAACAACTTTGCTAAGCCTTGACCCTTCACCAACTTGGTGGGCTTGATCTCAATGTCATACTCCAACAGCTTTGCTATCCACTTCCCTCTTTTTCCATCTGGGTCAGCTTGTGTAAGAATATCTTTTATAACAGCGCTTGGCACGTATGCAACAATATGAGAGTGCAACACATAAATTCTGAAATCCTTAATTGCTTTCACTAATGCATATGCTTGCTTTTCTAAGATATTATATTTCAATTCAGCATTAGCCAATGTCTTGCTAAAGAAAGAAATGGGCTGTTCAATACCTTGACTTCCTTTTTGCAATAAAACTCCAGCAATTGTATCCTCAGAAGCAAATGTGAAGATCAGAAACTCCTTGGTAAAATCCGGGCTGATAAGGACTGGTGCTTGAGAGAGTGCCTTTTTGATCTCTTCAAATGATTTCTTTGCTTCAGCTGTCCATTTAAAATCTGCTCCTTTCCTTAACATTTTTGTTATATTTTTGACCACTTCAGCAAAGTTAGGGATAAATCTTCTAACAAAATTAACCTTTCCAAGAAAGGATTGAATCTCTTTCTTACTCCTTGGCAAATCTAGCCTTTGAATAGCACTAACTCTATTAGGATCAATCCTAATTCCCTCTTCAGAGATAATATGCCCAAGCAATTTGCCAGAAGTTAAAGCAAAGATACTTTTGGTTGGGTTTAAAGAAATACCAAACCTCCTACACTTTAGTAGGATCCTTTCAAGGTGCTTTAAGTGGTCTTCTTCCTTCTTTGAAAAGACTGTGATATCATCAAGATATACCACCACTGATTTATCTTTTTCTTCAGCGAAAGCAATGTCCATAGCCCTCTGGAAAGTTGCTCCTGCATTCATGAGGCCAAAGGGCATTTTTGCATACATAAATGTGCCCCATGGTGTAGTGAAAGTTGTCTTCTCCTGATCATCTGGATGAACAAGGATCTGATTATACCCTGAGAAGCCATCAAGCATAGACATCCTTTGTGAACCAACAATATTTTGCAAAATGAGATCCATTTTGGGGAGAGGGTAATTATCTTTCAGTGAAGCCTTGTTTAAGTTCCTGAAGTATATACAAATTCTGATCTCCCCATTCTTTTTCCTAACTGGTACCAAGTTAGCAAGCCAATTTGAGAATCTGATTTGAACAAATTGAACCGGTGCACATTGAACCAGTGCACATTGATTTAACACAATCATCACCAGAAAGCACCAAGAAGCCTAGAGCTTCAAAAAGACTGAGGTTTGATGAACCAGGTGATGAATTCATCTTCAAACCAAGGAGACCTATTACAAGAAAGCAAGTAAAGGAAGCCGAGAAACTGCCTAGAACAGAGGTAGCTGAGGAATTGCCCAGAACAGAGGAGGCAGAGAAAATCAAGCAAAAAGGCACAAATAGAACAGTCATCATTTCCCAAGGAGGTAATGTTATAGCCATAAGGAACCAGTTAGAAGCAGCAAAAGATGAAATTGCTAAGGTGAAGAATGCCACTAGGGAGTTTGCAGTCAGGTATGCAAATTATCGAAAAGCTGTATTGAAAGGAAGTAAAAACCTAGTAAGCCAGGTGGATTCAGTAGCTGATGTTTACACATGGACAGTTCCAGCTCTCAAACAGGCCAAATTCATCAGAAAGATAAACATGTGTTTAAGAGCCGAAAACAAAGCTATGAAGAAGAGGATTGAAGACTTGGAAGCTCAGCTAGGTCAGTGGAAGAAGGTTGCAGACTTAAAGACACAGCTAGACCAATTAGCTGATAAATGAAGTGCTGTTCAAAGAAAGGTGTTGTTCTAAGTTTTGTCAAATTTTGCTTAGTTTCATTATTTTGAGGACATCTAGATCCCTGCCATATGTAAAGGAGTTTTAGCAATTAAAGGTATAAGCAGTAAATACCTCAGGGCAAATACAAGTTGTTTTAACAAAAACAGCAGTTTCGTAGCGCGCTACGAAACTGCTGTAGGTGGCGTTTTTAAAGCAAATAAACAGTTTGGTAATATGTGCGGGAATTTTCAAAAGGGAACACCTAGAGGTTATGTAAAAGATCAAATGAAAGCATCCTAGCCATTCTGATCAATATAGGTGTGCCTTCAAAAAGGAAACATGGTGGTGTTCTATTGTTTTTGGGTTATTAAAGAGACTTTAAATACATGCTGCTGCATATTCGAAGTGATGGGGGACCAGAACCGAAAAGTAAGGGATATTCTCAGCCAACACGGAGCAGATTAAAGCCTTCAGTATCCAAAGCCAACATGGGGCATTAACTGCTCATCTCATGCCATCTCAACCAAACGAAAAGGAAACCAGGTGTCAAAGCTGCAAGGAGGAATCATTCTACGAAGGAGATAGAGTTAGAGTTATAATTAATTTAGAACTCTTTAGAACTTCAGTTAGTGGTTATTGTATTAAATAGTTTGTTGCAAAGCAGATAGGTGTCATTAGTGACAGTCATCGAGCTCCCCTCATGCTGGAGGAGGAAGCTCCAAGTAGTTAGAGTTATGCTTCTATATATAGCTGAATTATCTATGTAATGGGGGTTGGATATTTTGAAAAAACAGAGTATTATTTTTGCTTTCAGTAATACAATTTGCTGCTTGTCTTCTCAGGATTCATACAGTGTTTCAATGCTCAAGATATGTGGTTTTGCTTTATCCTTAATGTTTTTACAGTTGTATAAATACACAATCACTCAGAATTCACTTTGCTGCTCTGATTTCCTGTGTGTATTTGTAAGCTGAGGTTTCTATAAGATGTGTTTTGAGTATTTAAACATCACATGCCCTGATTTCTATGTATGAGTAGGGTTATAGTTTACTGAAGGATGATTAACTCCATAAGCCCAATGGAAGTCTTTGTAATGTCTGTCCAGCCAACATATTAGTTAAATTCACTTTGCAAGAGTTAGCCATCTTATCAATATTCAAAATCAATAACCTTTTGAGAGAGCCCTCTCAGGCTAAGGAGGCTAAGCCTTAGTCAAAATATTGGTCTGAAACAGTTACACAGAGTCTAACTAATCAGCAGCCCTTCAGTGCTTGATTTTGTGATAACAGATACAATAATGGAATCGCAAATATATCCAATGTTTGACACCATAGGAAAGATTAAGAGTAAAGGAGTCCCTTGCGGGGTCTTGTTACACTAAAAAATGTCACCATGACTATTTACAATTAGTATGGCTCTATCAACAGTCATGCTATCCTCCTGGGCAAGTCTTATGCCTCTGCTCTCCATGTCAAACTCCAAAAAGAGAGAAAGTCTTTGTAAATGTATTTATCTCTAGGTACGCAGGTTCTCTCAACCTTACCTGCGGATACGCACCTAATGTTCACAAAAGCTGCGTACTTGTACGCTCTGTATGTAAAGGGGCAGGTGCGTACCCCTGTAAAGGTCAAAATGCGCAAGTTTCATCTTTAAAAAGTTACTTGTGGTCATTTCTAGAGCATTCTAGAAGGTTGTTCGACGTGTATTGAGCGCCTCCAGATGGTTCATGTACCCCTACCAAAGAGGAACTTATCCCATCAATAAGGGAGCTATCCCATCCAAAGAGGGTATTATCCCATTGATGGTGGACCTGAATAACTTACTCTAGACCACTATAAATACAGGCATTGGGCCAGAAGGAGGAGAGGTTGGAAGCTAAACATTTCTAAGGGTAGATGCTGCTGGAATTAGGACTCCCATTTAGAAGCTTGTGAGGAGAGATTGCTATCTTTGCTTGTTCTATTTGGAAGTGGGTGAGCTTTGTCAAAGTAAAGGAGAACTCTTGATGGACCCTGGGAGGGACTTGCACAACACCAAGGCTCAGGTTGTAATTGTTCCTTTTGTTTCCTATTAATGCAAATGAGTCCATTCTTCTCAATAACTTGTTATTTATGAGTTGTTTCATGTACTCCTTGGTCTATGTGTTAAATATGTTTTATTTTATGAGATTATCAAGTGCTATTTAATCGTTTGATTGTTAGTGAATGCAGGTTTCGAAGTGAAGGAGGAGCTCATCCGGATCAGCGAGGCTGGACTGCTACAACAGCGTTGGACTACAGGTAGGATCTAAACACTTGATTTCTTATATAGTAAATGCATGTTTAGAGAAGGATTGCTCTTATTTGTCTTGTTTGTCACTAGAGAGTCTTAGGCTCCTAGGGAGGTTGGTTGTGTCCGCACTATCGACTCTTTCCGCCTGACAAATTGGTGACTCCGCTGGGGACTCCATTGATGTGAAAGTCTTTTCCTTTGTATGCAACTTTGATCTGAGAAAAGTCATTTATTTTCTGATTTTTGGCTCTGTGACTTTGTATTTGGGTGGGTTAGCTTAGGGTTAGATTGAATTTAGTTTTTCTTGGCTTTTTCAGTAGTACGCACCCTCTGAGTATTGCACAGTGCGTACTTGTACGCACTGTTGCTGTGTGCACAGAGCGGGCCCGCACCTGGCTTAACAGGTTGCCTGCGTACCCTGCTAAAAATTAAGAAATTTCCATTTTTTGCATTTTTCCTCTTAGATTTTGCTTTTTCTTAGTTTTGACTGCCCAGATCCATTAGTCTCTTGTCAAAGATCTTCACCTGAACTTGTTTCGATAGCATTGAGTGTTTTAGTGGATTTCATAGAAGTTTAAGCCCCTAGGGTTTGATTTTTGAGTAGGTCCTGTAGTGACTTTGGCAGTAGAAGTTGTCAAGCCTTAGATCTCTCTGGTTTTGTCAGCTTTCTTAGGAGTCGGACCTGTCATAAAGTCTACCTGTGAGAGCAACTTACCTTTGAGTTGTCTCTTTGGCAAATTTCGAAGTGCTTGTTGATTAAGTATTGAATTCCATTTTACAAAAAGAACAAAAAGATTTGAGTTTTGTTTTGACTGGTCTTTTGATTCTGCATTAGCTGGTCCTTGGCTTGATTTTGGTCAAGTAAAACAACCTAGAATCATCTTTGTAGGCTTTTGCCTCGTTAGGTTTGCTTAGAGTAAATTTCTTTTTGATTTGCTTGTGAGTCAAGTTTTCATAGATTTTATAACTTTTGAGATTGATTTTCATTAAAATAGATTTATATGTTTTATTAAATAAGAGAAAATACAAAAACATCTCCTTTGAAAAGTTTTGTTTCAAGTAGCTTTGAGGGGTTTTGAAAGAAAAAGAAGTTTTTCGTGCACGTAAGGAGTGGTCATGTTTGTATGCTTGGAAAGATAAAGAGAATTGTTTCTTTGATTGTCTTTACTAAGAAAGTTGTTTTCTATAAAATTTGCATTTCTCAACTCTCTTAGTTAGGAATTTCATTGAAAGAGAAAAGTAGCGTAAATCATCTTAGGTGCATCTTTGTAGTGGTTTGAGTCGAGTCTACACACCATTGGTTTCATTTCTGCTACCTTTTGTCTTTAAGAAAAACCATAAAATTAACGCTTAAAGTAAAATCAACTTAGTAACTTTTATTTACTGGGGCTCTGAAACACCAATTTAGATCAGGCTAGTGTCTTGGAGTAGGAGAGCAATTAACTCTCCAAGACAACAAAACCAAACAAGTAGCTTATCTTGTGATAGAATAAATCCAATTGTCTCATTTGTACTCTGGGAAAGCTCCTCTTAAAGGAGAAGCACGAGCTCGTGTCCGAACCAGTGAGGGGATCAATCCTCCCTCGTTGGGAACGATGCCAGACACGCACGTATTACAAACGGTAAACCTCGGATTAACCATTGTCGAGGAACCAGGGGTCACTTGTCGGTAAACCTTGGATTATTGTCAAGGAACCGGCAAGGGGATTGAGCTTGATACTCTGCCCTTGCGTGCTGTCGGAGTGTAGACTGTTCCCCCAGGTGCATTTGTTGCGGTTGGTAACCTTAGTGACCATTATCTTTAGGATTCTACCGAGGTGACGGTGGAGGGAAGATCCCACTGTACCTGGAGCAGACGTCGGCTAGACTCACTTGGATTTTCCGGGGGGTTCACTTCACTCGAGACGGTTAAAGTGGAGGAACTTGTGCCAGTCTATTCATTAAGCAGGTTGTCGGGGTAACTTTTCCACCCGCCACTTCTGTACTGAATCCGACGATGTTGGGTTTCATCTCCAACTAGCGTTTTCGGTCTGGAAGGCTACTGTTTGTGCTTGGTTTGACGCCCTAGATTCTTTAGGCGTGTGCTTCAAATTTGTTTGGTTCTTTAGAGACTTTAGGTGGTTTGATTTGAGATTTTACTTTGTTTTCGTGTGTAGTAGTTAAAAGTTTTTAGCTGTGGCGGAATTACCGAGACAGTCCCGTAGACTTCGGGGCCAGTCTCCTGAAGTTGTTTCTGTGGCCGAATTGTTGAGGAGATCTCGTAGACTTCGAGGTGAACCTCCTCGAGACGACCCCAGTAATCTAGAAGGTTTGAAGGTCCTTGTAACTCCTCCTAGTGGCAGTAGAGTAGGTTCACCTGAAGAAGGAGAATCTTCCTTGGTAGTCCATCCAGATTACCAAAGTCTAGAGACAGGTTATAATCCCGAAGCTGTTACAGTTTCTGAGCTTGTTGGTAGTTTTTCGTCTACTAGTGATATAGGCGAAGAACCTGAAATATCTGAACCTGTTACTCCGACTTCTAGTGTCCCAGATTCACCAAGAGTAGAACGAGTTATCACCGAAAATCTTCCTACTGGTTTGATTGCTATTGAAGAACTTGCTCCAGAGGAAGAAATAGGCATCTCTAACCTTGAGGATCAACTTACTATTGAGCTCAGGGAGCGTGAATCTATCTTTTACAGTCCTCCTAGAAGTACTACTTGGTACCTTTCGTTAACCAATTATTTAGACAACTCAGGGGTAGGTTTTTCTACACCTCGTACTCCTTTTCCACCTGGAGGTATTTATACTCCTGTAAATATGTCTGGTCAGTCGTCCGTGTTTACTCAAACTCCTGAATCTTTCTTACACGGCGGTCCTTCTGTTCCCACCGGGTATCAATCACTTTCTGGTACCTTTGCGGGGGCATCTCCTCAACCCGTTGATCATGGGTTATTAGCTGGAAACAATGGTAATATATCATTGGGTGTAGGGGACATTTACATGATGTCAGGTTCAGTTCCCGTTTCTCAACCTCAAGGTGGCCAATTACCACCTGGGGGGCAGCCTCAATTAACCCCTGGGGGGCAACCTCAAGGTACACAAATTGTGTCTGGAGGGCAACCTCAAGGTCAGTATGTACCTATGGTGCAATACATGCCTCAAGGTCAACCCTAGCCTCAATATGTACCCCAGGGTCAACCTCAGTATCAATATTTACCTCAAGGGTATCAACCCCAAGGGTATCAACCCCAAGGGTATCAACCTCAAGGGTATCAATCTCAAGGTCAAGGTCAACCCCAGTATCCGTATTTACCTCAAGGTTATCAACCTCAAGGTCAATACTCAGGTCAAGGTTATCAACCACCTCAAGGTCAGTCATATGTTCAAGGTATGGGAACTGCACCTTTCAATTATCAATCCTATCCTCAATCCGGTTATGGATCTCAGTATCCTCAACCTGTTACGGGTCAATACCCCGGAATGATAGTGTGGGATCCATCACAGGGTCAACAGGTGTTGCAGCCAAGTATACAGTTGGTACCTCAAGCTGGACAACCCGTAGTTTCTGGTCCACCCCAGCAACCGCAACCTGTCCAGTCAAATGTTCAAACTTCTGTAACTTCGGTAGTTACTCAGCCGCCAATTGCACCTAGTACTCCATCTCAAACGGCTGCTGCAACTACCGCTACATCTGCCGCACTTACTTCTGGAGTATCGACAGCTCCGGTTTCTACTGTCTCTGCAACCACTCCTCAGACATCTTTACCGTTGTCTGGATCTACGATTCAAACCACGGTCCAGATGCCTACAGGTCAGCCTGGTATAAGTACGGTTGTCACTACTCAACCTCAATTTGTTCAACAACCGTACCAGGGACAGTACCAACATGGGCAAGCTGTCCAACAGCCGGTTTACCAGTATCAACCGTATCCTGGGTACACTTATCAACAACCTCAACAACCCCAGTACGGTCCGGTTAATCCTGGTTTTCCAGGAGGATATAATATCCCTAATGCGACTCCTGTTCCTAGTTATCCTGGATATCCTCCTCCTGGGACTGGTCTTGTGACCCAGAGTTTTAGAGATCCTAACCGGCAGTTACCGTTTATCGCAACTTTGGATTTACCAGACTTGACGCGCCTAACGAATGATCCAATTCAATATCTTCCGTTCTGGCCGCCAATGCCAAATAAGTTGCCCAGTGATATACCCAAGTTCGAAGGTAAGTCTGGAGAGGATCCGTCCAATCATGTGATGACTTACCACCTCTGGTGTGCTTCAAATTCTATCTCGGATGATTCGATCCGCTTACGTCTTTTCCAGCGTACACTCATTGGTCTCGCGGCCAAGTGGTACATTGAGTTACCACGGGCCTCTTTTTACAATTTCAGCCAGTTAGCTACCTCGTTCTTAACTCACTTTCAGTTGCCGGTCAGATACGATAACGGCACAGAGTTATTAACTTCACTAAAACAATCGACGTCCACGTATATTTCTGATCACATTCATGAGTGGAGACGTCGAAGAAGGTTAGTGAAAGTTTTTATTCCGGACCAAATCTTAGCTGAATGGTTTGTTAAATCATTATTACCGAAGATTACTGAAGATGTAGCTAAGGCCGGAGTAGTTACTGAGGAGCAAGTCATTGCTCAGGCGCAGTACCTTGACTTAGTTTATACTCAGTCGGGTACGTTACACGAGAAGATTCCAGATCTTCCAAAATCGAATCAAATCGCTGCTGCTCCTTCGGGATCTCATGCCGCTGATGGTATGATTGGCATCGTGAACACAAAGAGCAAGAAGAAATCTTCCAAGACTTCTACTACTCCTATAATCACTTTGCCCGATTCCCCGACAGGAGAGTCTTCTCCTGAACTTTCCGCCGATATTCACGCTGTAGAGTCATCTACGGCCAAATCAAAAAACGGTGGAAAGAAGAAAGGAAAGAAGAAGGCTAAAGCAGACAAGGCTCCGAAGGAGAAAACGGAAAAGTCGGAAACCAATGACGAAAAGCGCAAACCTCGATATCCTTGTCTTATTTGTGAAGAGGATCATTTTACAAGAGATTGCCCTCATCGGGCCGAGGTTGTGAAAATAGTCAAAGGTTCTCCCACTCCTGCTGTGTTAAAAGATCCATTTCCCAAGCAGGAGAGTAAGATGATAGGTTCTTCCTCGACTGCCAGTGAAGAACCCATTTTGATGATGTCTCATGTGAGGATTGCGACTCGATCGCAAGATTATGGTAGTAAGAATCCTGTTGATGGTAAAGAAGCAGAATCTTCTCATTCTAATCCATCAACCTCAGCTCCTGGTTCCGATCCACTACAGATCGAAAAACCTAACCCGGACTTAGTAATCAAACCGCCCGCCAAGGGTGTACTTCGAAGGTCTGCTTTCAATCCACATGCGAGAGCAGCCCAGAATTACAACATTGTTGAGGACTTAGCTGTTTCACCCTCAGCAATGTCGGCTTTAGAAGTGCTGCAATCATGCCCAGCACAACGAAAATTACTTTTGTCGGCTATCGGAGCTGTTGATGTTCAGGACCCGAATCTGATAATCTTCGATCTAGAAAATAGTACACCGCGTCTACCCCATCAAATGGCTTTCCAAATTCCAGTGATAGTCAAAAACAGGCCTATTCATCGGACTGTGATTGATGAGGGAGCTTCTACGTGTATTATGTCGATTCAATGTTGGAGATCGCTTGGTTCTCCTTCGTTGAACCAATCCCCCACCATCCTTAAGGCCTTTGATGGCCGTGGGTTCCGTCCGTTTGGTATTCTACAGGAATTGCCTATAGGGGTAGAAGGTAAAACCGTTAGTCTGGATGTGGAGGTGGTTGATGCCCCTCTAGACTACAACCTTCTTTTGGGTCGAAGTTGGTCATATGCTATGACAGCGGTCGTTTCATCGGTCTTCAGAGTAATAAAGTTTCCATATAACGGTAAGATCGTGACCATTGATCAGCTGACATACTTTTCATCCGACCCAGCCTCTTCAGAGAGTATCCAGCATGTCGGTAAGACGACAATCCCTTATAGGGACGTTGGCGTAGGTTTAGTTAAAGATTCCGGTTTACTGGGAACTTTTCCTTTCCCTCCAATCAACGCAGACCCTTCATTTGCATCAATTCATATGATTACATCAGAAAACATTATTTATGATGATCCTTGGATTGTCCCATCTGAATCTGAGATAGACTCATTCGGTGATGCTATGCCTTTGAGTCCATATGAAATTGCTTATGAAGCCGTCATGTCTTTTACCGACTCGCGTTCAACCGAAATCGACCAAATGAATGTGGTCAGTGAAGAATCACTTTTCACATCAACCTTAGAACGGATAGCGTTTCCCGAAGTCGTGTCATCTGACGAGCAACTTCGCGAAATCCTAAGTGTAGACGATCTACCATGGGAAGATCTCCATCACAGATCTTCGTTTTTACCTAAGGATGATGCTTTTGAAAATGATTTTTCATCTATCTTTACCGCTGAATATGTCAAAGACGCTCAGAATCCAACGAAACATTCTGATTCAGAGTTGAATTTAGGGAATATTTCTCGCACTATTCCCATTGATATTTCAGTGAAGCCCGGAATTGAGGAAAACATTCATATAGGTGCCTCATGTACAGAAGATGAAATCCAAACTTACAAGGCCCTATTCCAAGAATTCCGCGATGTGTTTGCCTGGTCTTACGAGGAAATGCCAGGAATCGACCCTGCCATTGTTGTTCATGAAATAAAGACCTACCCGGACGCTAAACCCGTCCGGCAACGGTTGCGTCAGATTCACCCTCGGAAAGCGGCTGCGATTAAAGCAGAAGTCGAGAAGCTGTTGAAAGCAGGTTTCATTTATCCAATCCCGTTAACGGATTGGGTATCGAATATTGTTCCGGTCAACAAGAAACAAGGAACAATAAGAATCTGTATCGACTATAGGGATATAAATCGAGCTTGTCCAAAAGACAACTATCCTACGCCTTATATCGATCAAATTATTGATGATTGTGCCGGAAGTGAAATGTTTTCCTTCATGGATGGTTTTTCGGGCTATAATCAAATCAATATTCTACCTGCCGACCAACCAAAAACGGCATTCATTTGTCCATGGGGGACATTTGCTTATTGCAAATTACCTTTTGGACTTAAGAATGCCGGGGCCACTTTTCAACGGGCGATGTCTTATGCATTTCATGACATCAAGCACATTGTGCAACCGTACCTCGATGATTTGCCTGCTCATTCTTTACATCGAGCTGATCACCTTGTCCACTTACGAGCAATCTTTATGAGGTGTAGGCATTATCGAATTCGGTTGAATCCCCACAAGTGTGTATTCTGTATAGAGACGGGTCGATTGCTGGGATTTGTTGTTTCAAAAGCCGGCATTCGCGTCGATCCCTCGAAGGTCGAAGCTATCATCAAATTGCCTCCTCCTTCGAGTTTGCGCCAACTCCAAAGTTTGCAAGGGAAAGCGAACTTTTTACGCCGATTCATTCCAAACTACGCCGAGGTCACTAAAGGTTTTACACGGTTGTTGAAACAGAACGCTCAATTCTTTTGGGACGAGATTGCCCAACAATCTTTTGATGCACTTAAACACGCGTTGACCCATGCACCGTTGTTGCATCCTCCCAACTACAACCAGGACTACTTCTTATACCTCGCAGCTTCGCATTCCACCATTGGAATGGTGTTAGTTCAAGAAGATGAATTCGGAGCGGAACATGTGATATATTATCTTAGTAGGACATTAAACCCCACTGAGCTAAAATATTCGCATGTGGAGAAATTGGCCCTGGCAGCCGTTCAAGCTGTCCAGCGTTTTCGTCACTACATTCTTCTCCGTAAAACTACAGTTATTTCGGATTGCAACCCTATGATTTATATTTTGACAAAACAACTGCTAGGGGGCAAGTACTCTAAATGGATCGTTATCCTGCAAGAGTTCGACTTGGAGTTTGAGAAGTCCAAGTCTAAGAAATCCTTAGTTTTTGCGGAATTGATGTGTGATTTCCCGCGTGCTGACACAGAAACTGTGGCAGAGGAGTCCATTGCGGACGAATCTTTGTTTCTTATCAGTACTTTAGATCCGTGGTACGGGGATATAATCATCTATCTCCAAACCCAAACCTTTCGGCCTGAAGCTTCAAAGTCGGAACGTCGAAAAATTCGGTTTCAATCCCAGCAATACAAGATTATTGGAGATACACTTTATCGCCGGGGGGCAGACTTAGTTTTTCGACGTTGTTTAACTCACGAAGAGGCTGAGAGGGTTTTGAATGATTGTCACTCTGGAGCATGTGGCGGTCATATGTCTGGGTATGCCACAGCTCAGAAGGTGTTGCGCGCTGGCTATTTCTGGCCGTCCATGTTTAAAGATTGTATCATTGCGGTCCGGAAGTGCCACAACTGTCAAGTGTTTGATCGCAAGATGCGCGCACCACCTGCTCCTCTCCATCCTATAATTGCCGTTGGTCCTTTCGCCAAATGGGGTATCGATTTTATTACTTGTAACCCTCACTCGGCCGGGGGGCATGCGTATATCATCCTCGCGGTTGATTATTTTAAATGGGCCGAGGCGATGCCTACATTCGACGCAAGCGGCAAAACAGCTGCAGTTTTCGTATTCAATCATATTATAACTAGGTTTGGTGTCCCACAAGCAATCATCACTGACCATGGGAGCCATTTTCGAAACATCATGATGACTGAGCTTACAAGCCAGCTTGGTTTGCGCCACGATAGCTCTACTCCTTATTATCCGCAAGCCAACGGTTTGGTTGAGTCTATCAACAAAGTTCTGGTTATCATGATCCGACGAATCATTGGTATTCATCGGTCGAATTGGCACAACATGTTATTTTCAGCGCTATGGGCATACCGAACTTCAGTGAAAACTTCAACAGGGTTCACTCCTTTCCAGCTAGTTTATGGCTTGGAAGCTGTGTTACCCATTGAATGCGAAATCCCATCACTTCAAATGGCTGTCGAATTACTCCCAGCTACTTCCGAAGAGGAGAAACGTTTATTATACTTAGCTCAATTAGATGAGACTCGACGTGACGCTGCATTGGCAATCGAGACTCACGCGAAGCGAATGAAAGCTCAGTATGATAGAAATGTGACCCCTCGAAGTTTTTCGGAGGGAGACCTAGTGCTATTATATGATCAAGCTAACGATAAGCTAGGTGCTGGAAAATTCGTTCCTATGTGGCATGGACCCTACATTGTAAAGCGAAAGCTAGCAAAAGGGGCCTATGAGCTGGTAGATTTTGATGGGGACTCTTTGGGTAAACCCAGAAATGGACTTTACCTTAAGAGGTATTATGCTTAAATGGTGGGTATGGAGAATTTTTAGTTAGGTTAGGTTTTCTTTCTAGCTAGTATGTTTGTTAGTTTAGATAGTGTGCTTAGCTTAGAAAGTGTGTTTTTCGTCGTTATTCTGGCTTATCTTGGTTTTACTCTTGATATTGCAGATGTCGACGCCTCTCCAAACGTACATTGGATTTGCTGATGGTGCTTGTCGTAGTACACGGAATATCTCTTCCGCAGCTTGGGTTATCTATTCGCCCTCTGACGAGTTAGTTTCTATGCATGGGGTAAGCCTCGGTCAAACGACGAACAACATTGCAGAATACAGTGCAGTGGTTGAATTATTATCTGAATCTATTTCATTTGGAATTCGACGTTTGATAGTGAGGTTAGATTCTGAACTTGTTGTATTACAGCTTAATAGAGTATATGCCATTAGAAATCCTGTGTTATTAAGGTTGTTTTTGAGAGTGCGTCTCTTGGAACGTGAATTTGATTACATTGAATATCAGCATATTCCAAGGTCTTTAAATACATTAGCAGATGCAATTGCTTCTCGAATGTTGGACAGACATTTACGATAATCATGCAAGTAAATTTAAAAACATTTCATCACATATGTTAAACAAAATGAGCCGGTAATAATGATATATATATATATAGATAGGAGTGTGTCAAAAAATATACATCGTCTTCGATCATAGGTTGAAAAACACCTTATGATCGGCAAAAATGATAAGTACAAAAAACCAAAAATGTCATATGTGTCTACAAAAGTGACTAGCCAATCACTGGTGGTGCTCTCTATACGAGACCACTGCCCGCGCTACCCTACACAAGAACCTCCTAAAAGGTCCTGGGACTGCAACCACATAGCGCTGAAGTCGAATGGGAATGTCATCTATGGTGGTCTCTGGTATATCCGCCGTCAGACGCTCTAGATCATGTTCCAGCTCGGCTAAGGTCTCTGCGGCCGCATCCTGTGGGGTTGGTGCTGGTACAGCTGGTACTCTCCTCTCAAAAGCCCGGAGGTTGGCTGGACGCCGTGGACCTACATCTGCATTTTGAAAATTTGTGCTGTCAGTTTGAGGCGATATATAAAAACAAAAAAAAATACATAATTTGAAAACTTGTGAAAAATGAAATACCTCTGTCGTCCCATTGTTCTCCCTGTGGAAGAACCATGTCCGGATCATTCCGAAAATCCATTCCGGCATAAGGAAAGTCCTGAATAGCAAAGACCTGGCTCTCTAGCCAGTGAAAGTAACCATCAGGAAATCGAACAACTGTTGCGCCCTCATCAGGATGCCGGGCCATTACCGCAACCCATCTCGTCAACTTAGGCTCCCGAGGCGCCCCGACTGGAACTGTAAGATGCTGGGGAACCAGCATTGGAACTCTCTCTAGGGCAAAGCTCACAACTATAGGCCCATATCCAAAGGTCTTTAGTTGTCCTCTCTTTGCCCTGGTTAGTTGGCCCTTCAAATTAGCCAACACAGCATCACACCAGTTGAAAATGGTGCCATGGAAACAGTCTATAGCCATCCGCATTTGGGACCCGGTGGCTTGGTGCAAAGCGGCCGCGCCGCAAAGTCTGGTAACAGTAAAGGCTATCACCATAAGTTCAGGTCGGGATATGTACTTGATTTCTATCCCCTTCTCATGGTTTTGGTTGTTGCACCACTCTAGTCGGAGACTAGCAAGGGATTGGCCACCCGGCCTAGTCCCGAATAGAGAGAGTTGCTCGCCCCTGTTAGGCAAGCCAGTGAGAAAATATATGTTGAAGGGTTCTATCTCGAGCTGGTGCTCTCCGATGTAGAAACATTGCTCCTGAATGTTCCACCTTTCGACCAGCCACTCAAGAAAATGCACTTGGCCCCTCATGCCAGGTATGGCCCAGTATTTGTACAGTCCACATGCTTTTAATGCATCAATGGAAGGTTGATGACCTATCGCAGCCAAATCAACATCCTCGTGCTCTCTTTCACGCCAATCAAGCATGGTGTGCTCCCTGCACATCATAAAACATCAGTGAGAATCCATAAAATTTAAAAATTTTGGTCTATTTTGGAGGGCCAAGGGTTTCAATTTGCGTTTTGCGGGGTACGCACCCCGGCCTTTAGGGACAGAGCACCCGGACGCAGGTTCCCTTAAGGCCGGGTGCGTACACCCCGTAATTTTCCCATTGGGAAAATATCGGGGTACGCAGGTCAGCAGTGCATGACCCGCGTACCCCGAAGGGCGCATTTTGAAACCCCAATGCCCCCAAAAAATCAAATAAAAACTTAAAAATGAATTCTAAACGGATGGAAAACAAGAGAGGGGTGTTGTAGAATACCTGGTGAAACGGCGTTCGATTCTGACGGTCGGATTCTCCGCAATCTCCACGGGAAGTTTCTTGTCAAAAGCCCTTTTCTCAACCTCAACAGTAAAATGGTAAAAATGACATGGTAAGAAGTCTTTTTATAGGTTTTTTGGATAAATAAATGCTAGATTTGTTTATTTTTCACCATGAAAGGACATTTTCGATGTTTTTTTTGCCCATCTTAAACAGGTATGAGTAATGTGTTGTTTCTGTGCAGGACAAAGGGACTTTAGGGTAAATTATCATTTTTCACGTCAGAGTCATCTTTTAAGCTCTTTTCTGACTCCTAAAACATGAAAAGATTGCCGAGCGTTTCTTTTACACTCGTTAAAATGGAATTAAAAGACGGTCCCCTTATAGCTCTTTTCTGACCGTAAAATCAGGAAAAGATTGCCGGGTTTTTGTCGTTTCAAACTCGATACGGAAATAAAACGACGTGTCCTTGATCGCTTTTTACTTTTCAGGTCAGAGACACTAATCATGAAAGTACTCCTTGGTCGCAAGATCAAGCGGTTCTCCCAGGTATTATTTTATACTTTTTCGGGCTTGGGGGACACAAATTTACGAAAAAGTTCAACTTGGAGTCTTCTTAAGTTTTTCAGACTCTCTAAAATTGAAAAATGCCGAGTTTCTCCTATACTGGGCTCGTTAAAATTTCACAGTAAAGGACCTGTTCAATTACAAACAGGAACGAACCACTCCTTCCTAGGGTTCGAATCAAAACTAGGTTGGACTCATCCGAAGGATGAGCTTATAATCAAGCATATGTTATCCTCCTCAAGCTTGTTAAAAATAAAGAGGTACTTGCCAGAAATGGTGGGGGAAAAGAGAGAAGAATGAGCCTATTTGTTATCTTTTGTCTCAGAAGAAACTTTATTACCACTCTTGGACACGACACTTTTCATTCACCTGGGTTGGGAAATCCTTTACCTCACAGTTGATCAAACCACATTGAAAGTCTTCAGCCGGGTTCCGGGGATTAACTTTGAGTTGTTTATCACCAAGCCATCTGTTGTGTCGTTATGTGTTCAAGAGGTCTGCAAGCAAAACTTTCATCTGCAAAATACTTGTCATCCATTTGACCATCCCTGAGTCAGTCCTTACAGCAACATTTCTTCAACTTGAACAATGATTTCGTGTTGTGGGCTTGCCTGCAACGGGTCGCTTTCTATCGACATCAGCACATTATCTAGAGAGATGACTTAGAAATCGTCAGTACCTTGAAGTCTGCATGCATCAATGGCAGGTTTCTCGCCTTTGACGTCAGTTTACATCATTGACTTTCGATCGAAGGATTCCGTGAAATGTTCGACATCAACTCATTCATTCACATCTCATGGATTGTACTGGGTACTTTGAGAACCATTGACATTACTGGTGGTCTCTCTCACACTTGTTAACAGTTTACATCATCGACTGGTAATCAAGTGGTTTCTACCATGTTCGACATCAACTCATTTATTCGCATGGCTAGAATCGTACCAATTCGAGAAGTAGAAATGAAGACCCTGGATCTAGTTTCCACCATCCAGGCTGCGAGGAGTTTTGTATTCATTATCTAAGTAGACTAATCATAAACAGATGGTTGCGCCCATACTGTGTCTACAAAAGTCTATGATTATGATGTACTGCAAGATCATTCCTGTATCAGAGTAGTTAGTCTGTTAGTTAAAGTTTTGATCTGAGTATGGGAATGCCTACCTCAGTGATGATATAATCTTATACATGTATTTTGTGTTGAAAATTGCAGGTTCTGACCAGGCTCTCCACGAGATAATCCTTGAAATGATAAAGCGCTTCACCCTTCCTAGATAATACAAAACCATAATCTACTACAGGCTTCGCACTTTAGGGGGCAATCTGTTACACTAAAAAATGTCACCATGACTATTTACAGTTAGTATGGCTCTATCAACAGTCATGCTATCCTCCTGGGCAAGTCTTATGCCTCTGCTCTCCATGTCAAACTCCAAAAAGAGAGAAAGTCTTTGTAAATGTATTTATCTCTGGGTACGCAGGTTCTCTCAACCTTACCTGCGGATACGCACCTAATGTTCACAAAAGCTGCGTACTTGTACGCTCTGTATGTAAAGGGGCAGGTGCGTGCTCCTGTAAAGGTCAAAATGCGCAAGTTTCATCTTTAAAAAGTTACTTGTGGTCATTTCTAGAGCATTCTAGAAGGTTGTTCGACGTGTATTGAGCGCCTCCAGATGGTTCATGTACCCCTACCAAAGACTTATCCCATCAATAAGGGAGCTATCCCATCCAAAGAGGGGATTATCCCATTGATGGTGGACCTGAATAACTTCCTCTAGACCACTATAAATATAGGCATTGGGCCAGAAGGAGGAGAGGTTGGAAGCTAAACATTTCTAAGGGTAGATGCTGCTGGAATTAGGACTCCCATTTAGAAGCTTGTGAGGAGAGATTGCCATCTTTGCTTGTTCTATTTGGAAGTGGGTGAGCTTTGTCAAAGTAAAGGAGAACTCTTGATGGACCCTGGGAGGGACTTGCAAAAACACCAAGGCTCAGGTTGTAATTGTTCCTTTTGTTTCCTATTAATGCAAATGAGTCCATTCTTCTCAATAACTTGTTATTTATGAGTTGTTTCATGTACTCCTTGGTCTATGTGTTAAATATGTTTTATTTTATGAGATTATCAAGTGCTATTTAATCGTTTGATTGTTAGTGAATGCAGGTTTCGAAGTGAAGGAGGAGCTCATCTGGATCAGCGAGGCTGGACTGCTACAACAGCGTTGGACTACAGGTAGGATCTAAACACTTGATTTCTTATATAGTAAATGCATGTTTAGAGAAGGATTGCTCTTATTTGTCTTGTTTGTCACTAGAGAGTCTTAGGCTCCTAGGGAGGTTGGTTGTGTCTGCACTATCGACTCTTTCCGCCTGACAGGTCTAGCCAATGGAATTAGACTTAGGAGAGTAGATAAATGGCTAAAACAATTTCCTTTTGGGAAGTGAGATCAAGAAACAATGCCAATTTCTAGGATGAGATTTGGAAACATATGCCAAGACTTAATGAAAATGCTAAACTACAGGGGATACAAAAATACCTGAAGAATTTAGGCAAGATGGAGGTATAAAACTATTGTAAAATATCAAGTGACTCATTGATCTAGAGGACATGGAAGCTACAGACTCACTGGCCTGTATTCCCTCACCCACTTCCATGGGTAAACCTTGAGAAAGAGTTACGACAATGAAGGATCCATATTTCGGATGGTAGTGACATATTACATTGGGGGACAGAGAAATAAGGTTTTTTTATAGTGAAAGAAGTGTATCAGATTGTTGTAGGTCAACATTCATCAGCAACAGGTTTGGAAGTGGATATGGTAGAGTTTTTGGTGGCCAAAGATTTCAAAATTTGTATGGTTAATAGCATGGAGACATATTTTAACTTGGGAAGATAATAAGAAGAGGATTTGAATGACCCTCTCTTTGCTTTCTCTATCATGCAACACATGAAACAACTGGGCATATTTTTCTTTCATGCACCTTTTCTACTAAGGTTTGGGGACAATTAATGAAATTATTTTGTTGTTCATTCCCTAAATTCCAAGATATGCTTTCAACATTTAGCCAATGGAAAACTACTCAATTCAAGAATATCATAGTTAATATAGCATGGAATTTGACCTTTGGCTTCATTTTATGGAATTTATGGAAGGAACATAATATGAATCATATCGAATCCTTGGTAAATATAAACTATTATTATCGGCCACCACCAATAAAATTCATCAAATTAAGTTTTTATGGTGCATCGAAAGGGAACCTAGGGCCAACAAGATTTAGGGGAAGAATATGTGATGCCAACCCAATCCCTATAAGAGTTTATGTGGCAAATTATGGTATTTCAACAAACAATCTCTCAGAGTTCCTTGTGTAGAGAAAGCACTCCAGATTGCATTCCGACAGAGGTACAAGTTAATATAGATTCATGGAGACTCATTAATATTGATATAGTGTATTAAACAACTACTAAACGGAAAACCCTCCTCTAAAGTAGTTCGTAGTTGGAGATTAGAAACAATTGCTTCCAATATTGTAGATTGTCTAACACGTTTTGAATATGTCCTAGTCTCCCACGTAAAACGAGAGGGAAACAATGTGGCAGACTACTTGGAAAATATGGTTTGTCAGATCCAGGGTATGGACATGGATAGACCATGGCCTATTCTGGGTTGGGAAGTGGACAATTGAGAAATTACAACAATGCTAGAAAAGGACAAAACTAGTGGAGGTTCCCCGATTGGGCTGTCAACTAGCAGATTATCCAAGACAAAGGGGAATGTAGCTGATCCAAAATGGATCTTGAATAAAACCTCTAAGTCTAAAGTGTTCATATATGTTAAACAATGTGAACGAAAGAATGGCGGAAAACCCAAATCTAAAGGAAAGCGGAGAATCGCAACCTTAATGCCCCAGAGCCATTGGATCTGCAAAATCAACGGACAATATTGAATCGCATTAGAGGAAGCTAGTGGTGTATTGACCTCTACCCCAAGCGATTTGCGATTAGTGATGAATTATGGGCCATTGATCAAGTGCGCAGATCAATGGTGGAGCTTGATTGTATTGCATCGCAAAGAACCAAAGGGGAGGACTTATCACAGGCCAAGGACTTAGCGATATGCGATTGCGATTTATTGCATCGCACATAACCAAAGGGAAGGGACCAAGACCTGTGATCATGTGATATGCGATGCACCGATAGAGCCTATATCGGTGATCGATGATCTGCGAGTGGGATCACAACCATGTAAAGGGTTCATGCAATGCGACATGCGATAAGGCAAACCCGAAAGGGTTTATAGATGCAGCTGCATATTATTTGAGTTCTGATATAAAGCTTTTGTTGGCTTTTTCTGTGTTTTGGTGTATTTCTGTTATAAAACTAAAATACAAAGGATACCATGGCATATGGGTGTTGTGACTTGCGACAACGATATAACACAGACCCGATAGGATTATAGGTCGGATTCAACATCATTTGAAGTCTGGCTTGGTGGAAATTTTCATTGTTTTGTTGTATTTCCTGTGTATTTCGCTGTGTAAACAGAGAAGTGTATTCCTGAGGATTTCACCCATGCCAGTGGTCCTTTCCATTGTAAACAGGTGGCCTTGATGATTCAAGAATTTTACAATGATTGTTTAAATGCTTAGGAAGGAGATAAAGGGACAGCACCAGGAGCCAGAGAGTTCGAAAAGGAATGCAAACCGACAACACTGATAGGATTAAAAAACCATCAAACAGAGGACAGAGATAGTGGTTTCTCAGTTGAAGGCAGTCACAGAAAGACAACCAGTCAGTCAGATTGAGGCAGACTGAATAGAGGAATAGGACATAGGGAAAGTCTGTGCACTCTTTTAGACTCGAGGTTTTCGAGTGGATCCTTGTTTAATGTCACTGTTGTGTTGAGACTCTATTTTGAGCTCACTCTTGTAATAATATGTTCTTGAAGACGTAATATAGAGGTCGACACTGAAAGTTGGACCAAGAGACATAGCCAGGAAGTCTGGTGAACTCCTTTATTATTTTGGCTGTGTTGATGTGTGTGTCGGTTATGTTTTCTGACTATTAACTGTTTATATTATTTGCAATATTTTCGATCCATTGCACTAAATAATATAGTCATTCCTACAAATGAGTCTGTAATACCTTTTCTTCTTGATTTAGTATCCATTTCCGATCAAGTGGTATCAGAGCATTTGGTTTTGGTTTTATTAAGGTTAGACAAGCTTGTGTTGGATTTTGAATGCTAATTAGATTAAAGCTTAGACTAGGAGAAGGAGAACTTGTTGAGGCTAATACAGAGATTGGAAGAGTCTATTCTCAAAGGAGAATGGTAGAAGAAGCTCCATTGGGATCAGAATCTCAATTTATAGAAAGTTTTAAGACACTCCAAGCCATGGTGGAAGAGATGAATCTGGAGTTTAAGAAGGGTCGAGGTGAAAGAACTGCAACACCCAAACCAGATAAAGGAGCAGAGGAACCTTTTCTAGTTGCCCCTCCAGAAGGCAAAGGAAAAGAATAAATAACTCCTCCACCATCTGCTCCATCATCGCCTTCATCATCCTCATCATCTTCTTCACATGACGCTTCTAAGAAGAAGAAGAAAGCTTCTTTAATCAAATTAGATGTGAAGTTTGATTTGCCAATTTATGATGGAGAACTCAATGCAAAAAACTAGATAATTGGATAAGACAAATTGATGTATATTGTAGGGTACAAAATGTTGATTCAGAAAGGAAGAAGATTCAGCTGGCTAGCCTTCGACTTGGAGGAACTGCACTAGTATGGTGGGAGGGCAAGACACAAGATGATCTGTAAAAACATGGTAAAATCATTTCTACCTGGAATGAATTTGTTTATGCTATCAAAAAGAAATTCTATCCTTTAGCTTACATGCAGCAGGCAATGATGAGTTCACAAACTCTTCACCAGTTGAAGTGTCAAAGTGTACAAAGTTATACTCAGGAATTTAGAAAGAGAGCTTTAACTCTAGGTATATCTTTAGACTCACCTGAGACTTTATTGAAGTATATAGGTGGTCTTCTAGCTATTTAAAGCATACTATTCTCATGTTTAATCCCACTAGCTTAGATGATGTATCAGTTCTAGACACACATCTAGAAGCTAGAGGTAACAATGTAAACCCAGAGGTTGGGGGATCATCTAAATATTATGTAAGCAAGAATAAGGAAAAGAAGAAACTAAAATGGAAGGAGAGGAAAGAAAACTGTAAATAAGGATAAACCTTCATGCACTCATTGCAAGAAAGAAGGACACAATTAGGCACACTGCTGGTCTTTGCATCCAGAACGGAGACCTAAGAAGTTCGGTGGTAAGGAGAGAAAGAATGCTGTTGCTATTCAGCAGGACTTGGGATCAAATTCAAGCGATGAAACAATAGTTACAGCCAAAGGTATTGAAGGTAAATATTTTGAAGCATCCACAAGTAATTCTACACAATCTATTGATAATGAAAATAATGAGAGGGAAAGAAATGAGCTTTTTCGTATTAGAGTAATTTCCAAGCATTGTAAAAGCCATATCCATTAGGTTGGGTGTGTGATAAAACAAAGTTACAAGTAACGAGACAATGTAAACTTAGGTTTGCTATTGGATCAACATTTATAGATGAGGTTGAGTTAGATATAGTTCCATTGGATATATGTGGTATTGTTTTGGGAAGTCCATACTTGTATGATAGGAAAGCTATTTTCTATAGAGCCGAGAATAAGTATCAACTCACTAAAAATGGAATCGAATACATTGTAAGAGCTCATAAACTCAAAGATAACTATTCTCCCATAAACTCAGGGCTGATGAAAAGAATTGTGAATTCAAGTAACAAATTTTTACTAATGGTTGTAAAGGCAAAGGATCCTAAAAAATCCAATGCATTTGAAGGCTGTGATTCTAAACAGAAAGCTGATTTAGTTAAAGTTGTTTCGGAGTATGATATTCTATTTCAAGAACCAAAAGGTCTACCACCCAAGCGGGAAATAGTACATGATATTTATTTGCAGCAAGATGCTCCATTACCTAACATTAGAATGTAAAGGTTGTCAGCTTTAGAAAATATAGAGATAAAGAAGTAGGTACAGGAGTTTCTCAATAAAGAGTTTATACTACCATACACATCACCATGTGGATCTCCAATCGTGTTGGTGAGAAAGAAAGATGGTTCATGGAGAATGTGCATTGATTATAGAGCACTAAATAAAATACCGATCAAGAACCGTTATCCTCTTCCTCGTATTGATGATTTATTAGATCAATTGAAAGAAGAAATTTACTTTTCTAAGTTAGACTTGCGAAGTGTTTATCACCAGGTCAGAGTTGTAGAACAGGATGCATGGAAGACCGCTTTCAAGACAAAGCAATGAATTTATGAATGGTTGGTTATGCCTCTTGGCTTAACTAATGCTCCTGCTACATTTATGAGAGTCATGAATGATGTACTTAGACCATTTATTGATGACTTTGTAATTGTTTATTTAGATGAAATTCTTGTTTTTAGTAAGACATGGGAAGATCATGTGAAGCATGTAAAGCAGACTTTAGATGTTTTTAAAAGAGAAAATATCTATGTAAAACTGTCAAAATATGAATTTGGCAGAACATATTTAAATTATTTGGGTTATATTGTAGGGGGTGGTTAATTGAAGATAGATCCCTCTAAGGTTTAAGTCATTATGAACTGGCCTAAACCCAAATCTGCTATAGAGGTTAGGAGTTTCCTAGGGGCAGCACAATACTAGAGGAAGTTTATTGCTAACTTTTCTCTGATTATAGCTCCATTACATGCTTTAACATGATTGAAATAGGTGTTTAAGTGGGGAGGCAAACAACATAAAGCCTTTGACACCTTAAAAGAGAAAATCAGTACATCACGAGTACTAGCACTGCCAGATCTTCAACATCCATTTGAGATTGAGACAGATGCCAGTGACTATGCCATGGGAGCATTGTTGATGCAACACGGAAAACCCATATGCTATCATTTTGAGACATTTACTTCTGCAATAGTTAATTATCCCACATATGATAAAGAATTGTATGCATTAGTACAAAGTGTGAAAAAGTGGAAAAATTACCTAATGGGTAAAAAAACAATCATACATACAGATCATCAACCACTTCAATATTTGCACTCACAAACTAAATTGCAACAATCAAGACATTATAGGTGGATGGGTTTCCTACAACAATTTCATCTTGTCATCAGATATAAGAAGGGCATACACAATAAGGTTGCAGACTTGTTATCAATACCAATCATAAATGCATCTACTATACTTAAGCATAACTCAGTAATGCATGAAAGTTACATTGAATAATATGCTAAAGATGTAGATTTTAAAGATGTATCTGCAACTTTAAGTGATGGCAAGCAAGTAGAAGAATTGGATTATTATGTAAAGGACCAACTCTTATATCATTTGGGAAAGTTATGCATTCCAAAAATTGAAAGAGTTAACATAATCCGAGAAGCACATACTTCTCTCATATCAGGTCATTTTGGTGTAAGTAAAATAGTTGCACAATTGCAAAGGTTTTGTTATTGGCCAAGAATGCATGAGACAATTTATAGATGTATCAAAGGATGTACTATGTGTGCTACAAGCAAGCCCAATAATTAGAAATTAGGCTTGTACACTCCACTTCCAATTCCTTCTCGTCCTTGGGAAAGTGTTTCCATGGATTTTCTTGGGGGATTGCCAAAGTCTAGGAAAGGTCATGATTATTTGTATGTTGTTGTGGATAGGTTCATTAAAATGTGTATTTTGATACCATGTAACAAGCAGGTTACAGCTGAAAAAATAACAAAGTTGTTCTTTCAGAATGTATGGTTTCATTTTGGGTTACCCACTTCTATTGTATCTGAGTGAGATTCTCGATTCATTGGGAAGTTTTGGTCAAATCTATGGGAGTTGATGGAAACCAGGTTGAAGAAGAGCACAACATTTCATCCACAAATAGATGGTTAAACAGAAGTGGTCAACATGACAGTGATCCAGTTGCTCAGAGGCTATTGCAGCAAGCATCCCAAGATTTGGGATGAGCATTTGTGTTATGTGCAACATGCTTACAACCATGTGAAGCACTCTTCTACTCAGAGATCTCCTTTTGAGACTTGTTTTGGTTTTATACCAAAGTCTCCCTTGGATTTTGTCTTTGGTAAAGGCATAGTAGTTGATGGACACCGTGATGTGGACAAAGCAACTAAGTTCATTGGAAAAATCCAATAAATTCACCAGGCAGTGTAGGAACAACTGGAAAGAAGTCAAGCCAAGTACAAGGCAAGACATGACAAGCATCAAGTTGAGCATAGTTTTCAAGTTGGTGATCAAGTCTGGCTGTACATTGGCAAAGACAGAATGCAAGGTGAATGTAAGAAGCTAAAACCAATAAGGTATGGACCTTTCAAGATACTTGATAAAATCGGTGAAAATGCTTTTCGCCTTGATTTACTAGCTTATATGCAGATCTATTCAGTCGTTAATGCAGAAAACTTGAGATTATATGAACCTCCATTGATTGAAGATCCTGAAGAGCAAAGTCAGTTGCCTTCTATTGATGATCTGTTGCCGGAGTATCTCAATGAGTTACAGGAAGACACAATTATGGACAGGAAGGTACGAACTATGTGTCAAGGGGATGTTGAGTACCTGAGAGTGGGACTCAAAGGTTCAAATCCAAGAAAAGCACGATGGATAGAAATTGGACAGGTGAAGGATCTACGAGATCAACAGATAAGATTGAATCACATCGGAGGAAGCCAGTGGCATATTGACCTCTGCCCCAAGAGATTTGTGATCAACGATGAATTATGGGCCATTGATCGAGTGTGCAGATCAATGGTGGAGCTTGATCGTATTGCATTGCAAAGAACAAAAGGGGAGGACTTACCGCAGGTTGAGGACTCAGCGATATGCGATTGCAATTTATCGCATCGCAATATTGCATCACACATAACCAAAGGGAAGGGACAAAGGCCCGCGATCATGCGATATGCAATGCGCCGATAGAGCCGATATTGGCGATCGGCAATCGGCGAGTGGGATCGCAACCATGTAAATGGGTCACGCCATGTGACATGCGATAAGGTGGACCCGAAAGGGTTTATAGATGCGGCTACATATTATTTGAGTTCCTATATAAAGCTTTTGTTGGGTTTTTCTGTGTTTTGATGTATTTCCGTTATAAAACCGAAATTCAAAGGAGACCATGGCATACGGGCGCTACGACTTGCAACAACGATATAACACGGACCCGATGGGATTATAGATCAGATTCAATATCATTTGAAGTTCGGCTTGGAAGAAATTTTCATTGTTTTGTTGTATTTCCTGTGTATTTTGTTGTGTAAACAGAGAAGTGTATTCCCGGGGATTTCACCTGTGCCAGTGGTCCTTTCCGTTGTAAACAGGTGGCCTTGATGATTCAAGCATTTTACAATGATTGTTTAAATGCTCAGGAAGGAGATGAAGGGACAGCACCGGGAGCCAGAGAGCCCAAAAAGGAATGCAAACCGACAACACTGATAGGCTTAAAAAGCCATCAAATAGAGGACAGAGACAGGGGTTGTTCAGTTGAATTTAGTTGAAGACAGTCACAAAAAGATAGTCAAACAGTCAGATTGAGGCAGATTGAATAGAGGAACAGGACAGAGGGAGAGTCTGTGCACTCTTTTAGACTCGAGGTTTTCAAGTGGATCCCTGTTTAGTGTCACTGTTGTGTTGAGACTCTGTGTTGAGCTCACTCTTGTAATAATCTGTTCTTGAAGACATAATATAGAGGTCGACACTGAAAGCTAGACTAGGATATGTAGCCAGGAAGTCTGGTGAACTCCTTTATTATTTTGGCTGTGTTGATGTGTGTGTTTTGGTCATGTTTTCTAATTGTTAATTGTCTATATTATTCGTAATCTTTTTGATCCATTGCACTAAATAATATAGTCATTCCTGCACATGAGTCTGTAATACCTTTTCTTCTTGATTTAGTATCCATTTCAGATCAGTCGTATGCAATGGTAAAGAGTCGCTCTAACACATATATGTGAAAGGTAAGTATTATGGGAATAGAATCTCATCATTCAATAGCGCTCCATCCTCAATAAGAGAAGGTGGTGGGAGATAGAAACCATAACTTCCTGCAATTATTAAGCGCACATACCCTGGCTCACTCAATTTTGGTTAGGTTTATTTAATGGGCCTGACAAGCTCCATCATAGGAGTAGATCTAACATGCCCACAATGCATTCATGGTGCCTCACATAGTAAGGAGAATGTTTGACTTAAGACATGTGCCATACAAAACACTTGTCCCACCAAGTCCTTTCGTGGGCAGAGTAATAATCCTTCAAATGCAAGCAGGTTTTCTTCCTCGTGTGATTATAAATGGCAGGAATGAAAAGGGCAGCGATTGTACATGGTACTCTGTAACATCATACAATCTCTAGTTTCATTTTATTTTCGCATGATTGGCACAACATCCTCTATGCATCGACAGACATTCATCAAAGCTTGGTTGATAGAAGTACCTGAGGCTAGAGAGTCTCTTTATTTACAACGGATTTCAAACCCATGTTTTTTATAATGTTCTTGTATAGTGTAGCCTTAGGACCGATATTTGAACTTGTGGTCATGCTTCCCTGCTACAAGTCCTCAATTTCCTAGGTATTTCTTTCAACTGCCCAATTTTGATGTGTGGGATATGGTACTCTGGAAATTTTTCGATTTGGTTTTAACGATTTTGTCTTCTTTGGTTCCCCAAAGCCATAAGGGGCTTTATCATGCTTTCTAGCCTTTAAATTAAGATGGATTTGTTTCCATTTTAAGTTTACCCAAGGTTTTCCTCTATACTTGTCTCAAGTAGGTCACAAAATCCTTGGCCATGGCCTTATTGTTGATTATCGTCTTCCCTTCCTACCAAAAGTACTTTCCCATTGTATCAATGTTACTTCTCGATTCTCTCTACTATCTAATGCAATCAGTTATTGTGTTCCCCCTCCATCATGAGATGGTTTAGTTTTACTTGTGGTGTCAGTTTTAATTTCCTTTGTCTTTCTATATAAAGGTTTTTTAAGAAATTGTGGGTTGTATCCAATCCAATCTTGTGCATTTTGAGTTTTGGGGACAATATAGTCCTCTATCGAGGTACATCATACCCACTTTTATTTAACTTGGTCTTACGTTTGGTCTATAGCCCCCAAGGTAGTCTTGGAGATTACCTTTATTATCTTTCTAGTGCACTTCTCCGTGTGACTATGCCACCTCGTAAGGGAATGACAAGTCGTAGGGGAGATTCTAGCTCAAGTTCTAACTCTCACTCCAGGCGTTTGTTCAGATGGACCTCCATGGCAACCTTGTTTGAAACAATACCCCCGAAAGTTAGCAAGGAGTTTTGAAATATGGAATCTTGGGAATTTGGGCACAAAGCCTATTTTTCAGACTCAAAGTAGGAGATTAGGATTTCCAACGGATTCCTGACCTTGGTAAATTTCAAATGCAAAAACTGCACTCCCTCTATTTTTTGCAGGTTACCAACAACTGGACTCCCTACTTCGTTTGGTCATCTAGTAAAAACAAGCAGATAACTATAGGATATTTGTAGGCCAGGAGGATTTGAAAGGCCTTATCATAAGCATTCAGTACTGCTTGAATGATATTCTTGTATGCTTATAAAGGGTGGAGAAGTATGTTGTATCCGACTCAGATTCTGACTCGGGGAACATCTTTGATACTCCTATGGTCATTAATACTCCACTAGTCAAATTTTCTCCCTCTCTTGACTCTGCCCCTTCAACGAATGGAGAGCCCCTGTATCCAGAGGATATCTCTGACTAGAAGTATACACTTCACATTGACTTTTGGTTTTGGCAGTTTTTCTCAATATGTTTGGAATCCTCACGACCTAGAGGATTTCAACGCTCCCGACAGAGTGCATCATGGCAGTCTCATATTTCTTTCCACATAAACTCTTCAGGAACCTTGTTCCACCTCTATATGGTTTTTACTTTTCATCCTCTTGTACTCAAAGGATAGAACTTAATAATGGATGCATTTGATCAAGTTTTTGAGTATGGTCTAAATAGATAGTATAAAGTTATAATAATGTTAGTCATTAGAAGCAAAATTTCTCTCAAGATGGTTGCAAATTGTTATGGTTAGGAGAGCTATGTACTTTTAGAAGACATTGTTGGACATCCATGTATGTTTTGCAGATATCTTTTGATTAATGAAAACTTTGTGTTGATTTACAAAGAAGAAGAAGCTTAATTAGAAATAAAATTGTTTCTACAAGCATAATCAATTTAATGTAATATTATAAAAAAATACAAAACCTAAATTTAAAGCGTATTTCTAACTATATATTGGGCAATCAAATTATATATGTCCAATAATGGATTATATAAAACATTTATATAGGTTTCAATACTTCAAACATGATAGATGAATACCATGGGCTTGAAAGCTATCTATGGTGAAAATATGTACCCTTTTCTTGAATATAATTCCAAATTTCTCTTGTATGTTTGAAAATACATGAATATGATTCCTTATGGAATATATGGTCTAGATATTTATAACAAAAACTAATAATAGAGTTTTTAAATAAGGTGAAATAAGAGATATTTAAATAATATAAGATAATCATCAAACTCAAAATATTATTTGAAAAATTCGTCTTTTGGTTATACTTCACCCCTTAAACCCTTAGGGACCTCACTTGGCATGCATGTGAAAATGTAAAGTAAATGTGAGTACAAAGGTCCCATGTTCAAATCCTCGATTGCTTACCCTTGGCCACATGCTAAGGGGCAATGCAGTTTACCTAGGTGTTATAGTGGTAGTAGCTAGAATTGATTGCATGTCATGTGAGTACGAGACTGGCCTAGTTACCAATTCCTCTAGGCATGAAAAAACAAAATATCTCACCCCTAAAAAAATACCCTTAAAAAGGAAGGATGCAACATTTAAAAAATATTCATATAGCTTTCTAGGCTAAATTTGTAGAAATAGGTTGTATATCTAAATTCCTTAGGAAAAATCACCTACAATTAATTAAAAAATATATTCAAACAAGAGTTTAGGAGGTCAAGATATCACTGACTTAAAATCAACTATTTCGAGTTTTTTTTCCTCATAACTTTTGATAGTGGTCTTTGATTACCATGATACTAGCACGATTGGAAAGATGATTTTTATTCATTTAATTTGATATATGATATACTATACTTTAATTCAATAGTGAGCATTTTAAAACATTTGCAGGTTTTCCCTCTAACCTTTATTGATATGGAGTTGTTAAGGTTGTTAAAAAACTTCCTCTAGGATTGGCTTCAAAGACTGAAAGAAATGCAAGCAACTATAGATAAATTGTAGGATACTTGTATTATCGAGCCCATATATAGTGACATTAGTGAAGGACAGACTCAAGATTGATATGCTTGGTATGATCTTGAGGGTGCTTATACTGCTCGGTATTTGGATAATCGTCATTTTTGGGATGAAAACTATTTTTTCTTTTCTTTTATTTGATGAATTTTTGTAAGATTGGTCCTTCTATATTACTAAAAAAAACATGTACAAAGATAATTATCACAAGTTACAAGTTGTAACTTGGGAAACCATACCAGTAGCACAATTTTGAAATATTATGATTGCATATCTCCTAGGCTACCAGATTTTTTTCAAACTAAAAAATAACCAAGAACTAATCTAAACCACAAGATAATAGACATGCAATGAGAGTGCCATTATAGAAACTTTGTATGAAACATCTAGGTCACTTGATCATCACTCAATTGGAGAGTCCACTAGATTAAGTGGTTGAGGCTCATTATCATTATCTGAGGAAGAAAATTTAAAGTTTGCCAATTTCTTGGCTAGAAGTGAGGATTCCTTGTTAAGAATATCCATTTTGTCCATTAGTTCAACCATGTAGATTATCATTTTTATTATTTTTTTTCTGCTGTATCTATAGGCATCTTACCTATGAGAGTTTTGATCCATCAATATATATTAATAATTTGCATGTAGGAGGAAAAACACTCTAGAAGAGCTTCATACATGCAGAATCTCATCCCCGATATCTTGATTAAATTTCCTATCATGAATGAATATTTAGATTATCCAACTTTCTCTTCAACGTCAAAATATCTCTTAGCACCACTTTAGGGATGATATCCCTATATTTGGCCATGGTCATATGGGTCGTAGTTTGAGTACATGTTTTATTAATAGATGGAGGAAGGGGAAGTATTGATGGCAGTAGTGGGGCTAGGATGGCCTCTCCTACCTCCACAATAAGCAGCGGAGAGATAATGTTTATCCATGACATGAGAAGCACAAAGAGGGAGAAAATTGAAGTGGAATACATAAAGAGGGAGGGAGAAGTTGATGTTAGTGAAGAGGCTAAGTGGAGAGATAGGGGAGGAGCTGAGGGTGCTCTAAGAGCACGAACATTAGAATTAAAAGGCCAATAGACATAAGAGAGTTAGATTAAACCAAAGCTTAAGAAAAACAGGTAGAGAGAAACCAATGAGGTGAAGGGAAAGAATTTCAGGAAAAGAACTCAAAGAGGAGATAGTAAGAACAAACCGCCCATAATTAATAACCCATGGGAGATGAGGAAAAACCAAAAAATTACTGACCCAAGTTTCGTACAAAAATAAAGAAATTCACAATGAAGTATTGTTTGGAATAGAGATAACAATGATGTTTAACCTAAAATTCCTTTTCCAAGTACACATTGAACCAAAGGTGATGTGCTTTATATTGGTTAATTTATGATTGATAATTATAGCCAATCCTACATGCATTAGAATCTCCATCATGAAAATGACATGGGGACGCCTTCCCCTTAAACTAGTGCACTCCTGAAATGGAAAATCCAAAAAATCAATTGAGATCCCATGAGGATTGATCATTTGTGTTGTTATAGGCAATAAGGAGAGTGCCAATCAACCTTTCTATAACCTTCTCCCACCACCCTGTGGCATATAGTTAATCAATCACCCATCATCTTCCATAATTTCTATTGAGATGCTTTTGAAAACTGAATTCAAGATGAATTGTCCTGCCCCAAACTCCCATGTGACAAAAAACATCACTTCAATAGCCTCCCATAAACTATCCAACTTCCCCATTAGGCGTAATCGTACCATGTTGCATGCAAGTCACCATTTAGTAGGTGCTTTTCCACCCCTCCTTAATTGCATGGCACTCATTTCAATGATCAAAGGACACCCTCGCGGCGGCCCAACCCCACCCCCACCCCCCCCTCCCCCCCCCCCCCCCCCAACATGTGAAACTCACCATAGGGAGCATTGTCCTTTCTGCGATTTTTTGATAGGTGATTGTCAAGAAGAGTTTGGAGCAAATTTTTGTCCAATGTTTATACTTTATGCTATAGTCCTTCATTAGCTAATTTGTTCACCATCTTATTTTCATTTCTTAGGATGTGTGATGGAACACAGGCTACAATTGTAGCTAAAAAAGAGACTTATTCTCAGTAAACATGCAATGAGTCTCCAATATTAGAGACATTAGTGGTAATGGAGCCATTTTCTAGTTTTTTTACCATGAATATGATGGTTTTAGAATCTCCTTCAATTATCAACTTCTAAAAATTAAGTTAGTTGTCTATGATTAAGCATTTCTCTAGGGACGAGAGTTTTGAAGAATTATTAATGTAAATATCTATAGCTCCTACAGGGATATGTATATTTTGACCATATTCATCTCTGAATACCCCTACAAAACTAGCAGTTTAGGGTTTTCCCTTAGAGACTCCATAGAAGTTTAGCTTTAAGAAGCCTTCACAACTTCTATTTGATGAATTTACTTTGTATTATGTAGAGAATATCATGGAGGGTCATCAACAATTGATTAGGGGTATGAGTTTTAAGCTTGCTTATTAGCTAATCGTAATGTCCTATGTGGATACTTTCTCTCAAATATATGAATCTATACATTTAGATCCACATGACTAGGGTAGGAAATTGGACCATCATTTTCAACCAATTATTAAGTTTAATAATCTTCCATGGGGAATCAACATTAGTAATTAGATATGGGACCCAGGTTTAAGGTGGCATTTTAACCACTTCAACATGGTGGTTTGCATTGGTAAATGCCACTTTGATTCTTTGGCTTACTTCAACATTGTGGTCAACACTTATCCATGGGACCATGGTATATATTGGTTGTACTTATTCACAATAAGCATTGAGGACAACACTTTCCTTAGGGAGGTAGAATGTAGTGTACTTAATAGGGTAATATAGGGTACCTAGGAAGGAAACCAAAGGGAATAACAATAGAATAATGGAGGCCATTCAATGTAAAGTGGACTAGGTCCACGATATTATTAAATAAGGACCACTATGGTAGTTGGTAGTGAATAAATGTAATGGGATCTCAATAAAGAAGGTCCATTAGACAATTAGGATTTTGTTATGATTAGATTTCTCTTGATGATTATAAATAAGGATGGATAACTCCTTATTTATATGTGTGGATGATTATTGTAATTAATCTTAGCTCATTGGAAGGTTTCCCCCTCGAGGAGGAAAGTGCATAGGAGTGAATTCCTTCCATAAAAGGGTCAATTGTAAGGTGTTTCCCTACCTTAAGGAATTTATAATAATAAAAAGTAGAACATTTTTATCATATTCTTGGATATTTTGAATATGGTTCTATGCTCAGATCTGGTGTATTTAACACTCATGAACTTAACCAGCTTGGTTGTACATATATGTTATTATTATGCATGGTTAGGAAATGTGAAGTTTAAGAGTGGAGTTCAATGGATATTCATAGCTAAATAATCTCTCACCTGTCACATGTCCATTCAATCCCAAATACAAACGAGTGGCACATGAATGAGGTACTAAGATCTCCTATCTCTCACATGATTTGCTCATTTTTTTCTCTTTTAATGCTTCATTGTTTGATTTTCTTTTGTGGTAGTGGTTTCTTACCATCAACGAAATAAAATATTTTAATACAACATTTATTTACTCCCTTACATGCTCTAGGGATACCAATAGCTCAAGTGAGAACAAAAACACAAGTGAGCACAATGAGGATTTTGAAATTTCAAATATCTTTCAAAAACATGTCAAACATAGCCAAAAAACATGGCAAATAGTCAAAAAAATGTAATTTATTGTTAGCTTCGACATTGGCCATTTTCAAATATCTTCCAAAAACATGTCAAACATAACCAAAAAAACATGGCAAATAGTCAAAAAAATATAATTTATTTTTAGCTTCGACATTGTAATGGCCAATTATGATAGGTGAGAATGCAAACCCTCTCTTCTTTTGATATCTTCAATACTTTAAACTAGAGTTTATCTACATGGCCAATTAAATAAAATTTGTACATTAGGTTTTTAATGATTAAGCTAGGGTAATATCAACCACAATGTATAAAAGAGTTTTTAAGTGTTGGCACCAATACTTATATTAGTGGAAAAGGGTGTCCTCCTTGTATAACTACTTTCTCACATTGGAATTTATATTGGCTACGATGGTATATTTGTCTTATGACTTCCCATAAAATTAAGCACACCACTCACAAGATTAGAAATCGAAAGTTTATTAATTGTGCAAGGAGACCAAATATAGAGTTTGAAAAAAGGCACTAGATATACAACATTTTGACTAAAATCCATTGCAAATTAAAAATTTGGTTATGTTTAATGTTTAGATGTTGTTATGAAGATTACCATTCAAATCTCAGAGTTAACACATTATATCATTTCAAAGTTAACACATTATATTATTTGGAAATCATTTGGTGTTTGAATATTGTTAAAGGTTTGTGGTATTAGATCGAGTTCAAGTTTGTTTTTGGTTTGGTTTTCGAGTCTCTATTTGTAAAATACTTGAAATGAATTATGAACCACTATAGGAAGTATATTTTTTATTAATCAGGTACATGACTTCATAAACAATGACAATATTTATGCATTATTGAGAAAATAACAAATACCAAAGTTCTTAGAAAAAAGAAAAACTTAATCTTGTTAGATTTTAAAACTATCGAATTATTATTTTGTTTAACTATAAATTGTGTTATTGTTAAATTATAGAACTCCTCAAATATAATTTTGTTTAACTAAAATTATTTAATGATATTGAACATATACATAAAGTGGGATAAAGCACTTAATTTGTTATCTTTTCAAGGGAGTGGATAAAATAAAGTATTGTAAGTATTGTCAAATTGTGCTTTGATATAATTAATTTTCAACTAGTAAGGTCTCTAAAAGGTACATATTTAGTATACAAGAAGAAGATATAAGTTTTCCTATTATTTCTATATGTGGTCTCTACTACTTCACAAATTGTTTTTTAGCATATAATATTATTAAAACAACCCATTTTTATTGATTTGAGTTTTCACTTTTAACTTAGAGTGGTTTGACATGTTAAATAAATAGCTATCTTATTTGCAAATGTATAAATGATTTAAAAAGATGTATGCTTTGCATGTCCAATATTAATATTGATTGGACCACTATATTATTGTGCATCCATCTTGATGCTTTCATAGTGGAAAAAGTGGAGGAATTAACTCACAAGCCCATTTTTACTAATATGTGCCAGTATAACGAATTTGAGCCAAAAGCCTTTTGAAATCAATTTGAGGTATCAAAAAGATTTTTTATTGCATAAAACTTTGACACTTAAGCACTACACTCTCTAGAAATATTCTATACTAAAATACCTTTCCAACAACATAAGAATCACCTCAATTGGACTATGTATTCAACAATTATGCCACCTAAAAGTTGACCTTCCTATTTTGACCACCATGATTCGAGAGGATGACACATTAGCCCCCATTATCCATGGAAAAGGGGCTAGCCATGTGATCATGATGAAAAATACTCTATAAGAGTCGATATTGTAACTCTAGTTAAGAATCGAAGTAAAAATTAGCCACCAGCAGGTTATCGGGTTATGTTATAACTGAGCTACTAGGAGGAAAAGAGGATCCATTTATTTAAGTGCATTTTGTTCCATAGATGAGAACATTGCCAAGATTGGGTGGGGAGAGAGAAAACAAAGAGGGTTTGTGCAATGTAGTATTCCATGGGCCACAAGCCTCACTTCTCTGTAATTGTATAATTTTTTCCTTCAAAGAAAGAGAGCAGACTAGTCTCACACCCAACTGGGTTTTCTCCCAAAAGGGTTTCCCAGGTTATACCTTATGTTAGTTTGTAGTTTGTAAGTTTTATTTAATTGTTCTTTATTTTCTGTATAATTATAATTTGCATGCATATGCAATAAACAATGATTAACAGATCCAAAAATCTATTGTGAAAGAAACACTCATAGTGTAGATTTTAGATTTTTCTAGTGGATATCAACTGCAATTTATATATCATATTGGTATCATAGTAGGTTTCTTTGGGTATATTGTGGGGAGTTGCAGGGAATCCAAAAAAATTAATACAAAAGTTATAAAACCCCATCCATGGATAATGAATCTGTCAATAATCCTCAAGATGTCATAGAGGATAGGTGTGCGGGGTTGAAAGCACAAGTCGCATATATAAAATATAATGTGAGCCTCCTCATGCTTTCCTTAACTAATAATCTTGGGCTATTCAAAGAAGATGTAGGATCTAACATGGAGGCCAAATTGGAGGGGAAATTGGGAGATCGCGAAAATTTGGAGAGGGAATCTAAGAAAGAACCTAAAAGGTATCAACTTATTTCGAGTGCCATGAACCATTCGCAGACCCCATTCAATATGGAAGTGAAGGTCAAAATTAAGCCATATTAAGGTGAGATTGATGCACTAAAGTTGAATCATCGATTGCAACAATTAGAATTTTATTTTAGTGTTGATTATATAAAGGAAGAACAAAAGATTTCATTTTGTTAATTGAAATTAGAGGGCCATGCCCTGACTTAGTGGGAAATTGACACAAAGACCTTGAGGTTGGAGGGAGATCCTCTAGTGACTAAGTTAGAGGATTTCAAAACCCCCATAAAGTCACAATTTTACTGTATCGAGTATGTAGAGGACCAGTTGATCTCGTGGAATTAATTAAGGTAGAGTGCATAGGAGTACATCCCAAAGCTAGAAAAATGGCCATAATGTTAGGTATCTCCCAAAAGAACCTAGGCATAGTCCTAGAGTATTTTGGGGGTCCACACAGCCATTTGCGAAAGCAAGTGATTCTCTTGAAATCTAGATTAGTGGATGAGGCTTGTGTACATGCACAATACCTAGAGAACATAGGCTAAAAGAAAGAGAAATCAGGTGGGTTAAAGAGGAAAGAGCACTTGGAAGCTTCAAAGCAGGGGGAGAAGAAGTGAAAAGTGGAAAAATACAAGAAGAAAACAACCATAACGATTGTAACATTGACAGTCATGCAAAGGAGAAGTGTTAGAAGTTGCATATATATCTCAACCCTAAGAGAAATATGTTAAGAAGAAAAATCTCATGGCCATATATTCAAGTAATCATGTGGAAACCAGATTACATGTGGATGAGCAGATCATATGTACATGAGTGTGAAATGAGGTGAATCTAAGTAGCCTTCAACAACAAGAATATAATGAAAATATTAGAATCTCCCATATAAAGGTACAGGTCAAGAATAAAAAGATTAATGCTCTGTTTGACTTAGGATTATATGAAAATCTCATTGTAGTAGAGTTGGTCAAAAAATTGGGATTGGAAGTTTGTGATTATCCAAGCAAATATGTATTGGGATGGGAAAATAAGGATGTGGAAATAAAGGTAAGAAAATAGTGCGAAATAAGATTTTCTACCATTGTTAATTTTATTAATGAAATAGAATATATGCAGTTCCCCTTGATGTATGGGGAGTGGTGTTTGAAGTCCCTATATGTATATGTGAGATGTAATATTCATGTGTAGAGTCAACTAATAATGCCTCAACAAGGATGGAAAATCCTTCACCATCACTGCACATAAGGGAAAGTCAAAATTTCATTGGTAAATGTCGACCAAGCTAAGAAACTAATTAGTTCTAGAAATAAGTATGTTTTACTATTTTTAAGAGAAATTTATTTGTAGAGTATTCCATAAGAGAAAAATCGCCCCTAAAAGGGTGCACTAAGGAACATAGGCAACAACTAGAAGATTTTCTGAAGGAATACAAGGGTACATTACAGGAACCTAAAGGGCTACTGCCCAAAAGGGATGTGGAACACAAGATTCAACTATTATCAGAATCCCTATTGTCAAACATTGGGCTGAAAAGGCAGTTCGTTATTTAAGAAAGTGAGGAGAAGAAGAAGTTGCAACAACTACTAGATCGAGGTGTCATTCTAGTAAGTACCTCACCATGTGGATCACCCATCATTATTATTTCAAGGAAGGATGGGACTTAGTGGATGTGTATTCGTTAAAGGGTATTAAACAAAATTATGCTCGATAATAGGTACCCCTTGCATAGGATAGATTATTTACTAGATCAGTTGTAGGAAGTGAAATACTTCACCAAGCTCGACTTAAAGTCTAGATATTACTAGGTTCAGGTCCCAGAAGAAGATAGTTGGAAAAATCCCTTCAAATTAAGGTTTGTATGAGTGGTTAGTCATGCCATTTGGCTTATGCATTGCACCAACCACATTTATGAGGTTAATGAATGATAATGTGCATTACCAAACTTGCAACATCCCATTGAAATGGATACAAACATGAGTGGGTATGCTATGAGAGGAATCATGATGTAGGGAAGAAGGCATGTATGCTACCATTATGAAGTATTTCGTTGGGTAGTTCTCAACTACCCTATATATGGCAATGACTCTATGCCCTAGTGCAAGCTATGAAGAATTGGAAACACTATCTAATGGGAAAGGAGATAGTAATCCATACATATCACCAACCACTATAGTACATGTAGGCCTAGAGTAAGCTAAAATAGACCAAGCATGGATGGGGTTTCTATAGTTGTTTCATTTGGTGATCAAGTACAAGAAGGGGAGCAAAAAAAATGTTGGTAGACATGCTTTGAAGGTCGCCCACATCAAATATCGCAACTTTGGAAACTTTGATGCACATGGAGCCATGTACCCATGATGCATACAAGGAGGCATATTCAAAGGAAGAGGACTTTAAGGAAGAAGCTCACACCTCCAGGGTTGTAGAGAACCTTGGTGTAGGAAAGACAGTGTCCAACTTGCAGAGGTATGTGTATTGGCACAAGATGCAAGAACAAGTACCTAGGATAATAAGAGGATGCATGCTTTGTTGTACCAAAAATCCTAGTAATAGGAAATAAGGTCTATGTCATCTCTTTCCTATAGTCACTCATCCTTGGGAAAGCATTTCCATGAACTTTGTTCAATATTTACCAACAACAAGGAAGGAACATGACTACCTATTCGTGGTAATTGACGTGTTCAACAAGATGTGTGTTCTAATGCCCTGTAAAAAGACAATCAATGGGAAATAAATAACAAACATGTACTTTGGATAGGTCTGAGTGCACTTTGGGATACAGAGGACCATCATTTCAAACATGGACAAAATATTTCTTAGTGCATTTTCGACTACATTGTGGCAGAAGATGGACAAGAAGTTAAAGAGGTTCTACAAAATTCCATCCACAGATAGATAGGTATTTGATGTATCTTTTGAGGGGTTACAATAAAAAAAATACAAATATTTGGGATGATAATTTGGTTTATATACAATAATCTTATAATATAGCAGTTCACACTTCTTCTGGTAAGTCCCCATTTCAAACTTGTTTTGGATATTTTCCTCCTTTAGCTTTGGATATTGTATATAAAAAATAAGGAGTGAGGGAGGATCTTATAAGGGATGCCTTAAGGGAAGAAATATTTGTTGAGAAGATTTAGAAAATCCACATATAGGTACATGAGACATTGTAGAAGTCACATGAAAAATGTCATGCCAGGAGGTAACTCCTCAAATGAACTATGTTTATTCATTTAGATTGTTCATAGTTATATACATGTGGGAATTACTCTTGGGTTTCACCTCCTAATGAATCTTCATTTTCCATTATTTATTATTTACATTATTTACAACTGTTCACCCAATCTCCATGATTAGGTGTCAACATTCTCCCCCTTAATCTGAAGGGATGTTGGTGAGTCCAAGCATCGTTTTGAATCTGTCAAGATTTTCTCTTCCAAGTGCTTTGGTGAAGATTTCTGCAATCTGCTCATTAGTGGAACAATGGCGTAGATGCATTGTCTTAGCCTCAACATGATGTCGAATCAAATGGTATTTTGTATTGATGTGATTCATTGGATCATGAAACTTTGGGTTCTTGTCCAACTTTACTGCAGAGGTGTTGTTAATCATTAGTGGAGTTGAATGTACTTGTTTTAACTGTAAATCTTCTAAAATTTTCCTGAGCCATATAATTTATTTTGTTGCCTCAGCTGCTGCCACATATTATGCCTCTATTGTGGAATATGTTGGAACTAATTGTTTGTGTGATCTCCAGGAGATAGCTCTTGATCCAAGACTCACAACATAACCAAAAGTAGATACCCCAGTTTCTTTCTCTCCATCGAAGTCTAAATCAGAGTATCCAATCAAGTTGAAGTCGCCCACCTGTGTATACTTGATTCCAAAGTCTTGAGTTCCCTTCAAGTGCTTTAGAATTCTTTTCGTAGTAGACCAATGTCCCTCACAAGGATTTTGCATAAACCTGGAGAGGATTCCAACATCAAATAAAATTTTTGGTCTGGTAGTAGTCAACTAGTTGAGACTTCCTACAAGTTATTCTATACTTTGTTGCATCCTCAAATTCTTTTCCTTCAACGGGTGTGAGCTTTAAGTTTGTTCCATTAGAGTAGTTAGAGGATTGGACTCAGCCATGCCAAACCTGTTCAACAGATCTCCAATGCACTTCTTTTGAGAAAGGAACATAAACTTTGGATGTTGAGTTACTTCAATACCAAGATAGTAATGAACATAACCCAAATCAGTCATTTCAAAACATTTCCTCAATTCCTTCTTTATGGATGCAATGTAGCTCTTATTGTTCCCTGTCATCAAAATATCATCTACATAGACCACAAAATATACAACTTTTTTACAATTTTCTTGAGAAACAAAGTTGCATCATCAAGATCATAATTTTTGAAATTGAGTTTTAGAAGATGCTCAGTTAACTTTTCATACCAGGCTCACGGTGCTTGCTTGAGGCCATACAAGGATTTCACAAGTTTTCATACTTTATTTTCATGTCCTTTCACAACAAATCCTTCAGGCTGGGACATAAAAACATTCTCTTTTAGATCTCCATTTAAGAAAGTATTTTTTACATCCATTTGATGGACTTTCCAACCGATCTGAGCTGCTAGGGAAAAGAGTGTCCAGATGGTAGCCCATTTTGCTGTGCGGGAAAAAGTATCCTCATAATTGACCCCTTCCTTCTGTGCAAAACCTTTTTCCACAAGCCTGGATTTGTGCTTGTCAAGTGAGCCATTAGATTTATACTTGTTCTTGTAGACCCACTTGCAGTGAATTGGTTGGGTTTCCAATGGAGGATCAACTAGCTTCCAAGTGCCATTCTTTATCATGGCATCATACTCATTTTGCATCACTTCTTTCCATTCATCATGAGAAGTGGCTTCATTGAAGGAAGTTGGTTCAAAATCTGTAGACAAATTCAATTCATAATCATAAGAAACATCCATATCAACAGGTGAATCAGAATCATCTATATCACCTCCATTTTGCCTGGTCTAATTTTTTGTTCACGTCTTTCCAATTTCATCAGAATGAACACTTTCAAGTGTCTTTGTTAGTCACTTTGGGGGACCTTTCTAAGATGGTCCAGGCTGCTCAGTTGATTGAGTCGGGACTGAATCAAAATTGAGTCTCCCAATGCTATCAATCACATCTCTCAAAGTATCATCAGTGGTTGGAGTTTCATGTGGGGGGAGAGTGATTCAAAAGAAAATTCCATAGATTGATCCAATATAGGAATCCCCCCTTCAAGATGTGGAATCTAATTATCAAATTCTAGAAATGATTTTGCATTTGCGAATCTATCCAAGCGATCATGTTTCCACTCAACAACATTGTTAGCTTTGGAATATTCAAGGAAGATTACATCTCTAGATACAACAAAAATTTTATTAACTTCATCACAGAGACCGCATGCTTTGGAGGTGTTTGAATACCCCAAAAATATACACTTACGACTCCATGCACCAAGTTTGTTTCTATGTACCTTTGGTATCAAGGCATAATAGGTGGAACCAAAGACCCTGAGATGCTTTACCAAAGGAATGTGGGCATGCCACATTTCATAAGGAGTCTTGTTTCTAATAACATTAGATGGACATCTATTCTTTACATATACAACACATAGAACTCCATCAACCCAAAAAATCAATTTTACATTCTTGAAAAACATCATGGAACATACCATATTTAAGATTGTCATATTCATTCTTTTAGCTACTTCGTTCTGTTGGGGATTGTAAGGCACAATTGTTTGATGTTTGATCCCATGCGGCGAAGATAGATAGTTTTCAAATTCATTTGAAGTGTATTATTTTCCATTATCAGTGTGAATAGAGATAATATGAGATTGTGCATCATTTTCAATCCATGTATGAAAGTTCTTGAATTTTTGAAAAGCATCAGATTTTTTCTTAAATAAATAAACCCGACACATTCTGGTGTATTCATCAATAAATGTCATCATATATTTATTTCCATTTGTAGAAGGAATAGGCATTGGACTGCATAAATATGAATGAATGAGTTCAAGTTTTCTATGTTCTCTGGATTGTCTTAGCCTCAACATGATGTCGAATTAGGTGGTATTTTGTATTGATGTGATTCATTGGATCATGAAACTTTGGGTTCTTGGCCATGTTTATTGCAGAGGTGTTGTCAATCATTAGTGGAGTTGAATGTACTTGTTTTACCTGTAAATCTTCCAAAATTTTCTTGAGCCATATAATTTCTTTTGTTGCCTTAGCTTCTATCACATATTATGCCTCTATTGTGGAATATGCTGGAACTAATTGTTTGCGTGATATCCAGGAGATAGCTCTTGATCCAAGACTCATAACATAACCAAAAGTAGATACCCCAGTTTCTTTGTCTCCCTCAAAGTCTAAATTAGAGTATCTAATCAAGTTGAAGTCGCCCACCTGTGTATACTTGATTTCAAAGTCTTGAGTTCCCTTCAAGTACTTTAGAAATCTTTTTGCAGCAGACCAATGTCCTTCACAAGGATTTTGCATAAACTTGGAGAGGATTCCAACATCAAACAGAATTTTTGGTCTGGCAGTAGTTAGGTAGTTGAGACTTCCTACAAGTTATCTATACTTTGTTGCATCCTCAAATTCTTTTCCTTCAGCAGGTGTGAGCTTTAAGTTTGTTCCATTGGAGTAGTTAGAAGATTGCACTCAGCCATGCCAAACCTATTCAACAGTTCTCCAATGTACTTCTTTTGAGAAAGGAATATAAACTTCGGATGTTGAGTTACTTCAATACTAAGATAGTAATGAACATAACCAAATCAGTCATTTCAAAACATTTCCTCAATTCCTTCTTTATGGATGCAATGTAGCTCTCATTGTTCCCTGTCATCAAAATATCATCTACATATACCACAAAATATACAATTGTTTTTCCAATTTTCTTGACAAACAAAGTTACATCATCAAGATCATAATGTTTGAAATTGAGTTTTAGAAGATGCTCAGTTAACTTTTCATACCAGGCTCATAGTGCTTACTTGAGGCCATACAAGGATTTCAAAAGTTTCATACTTTATTTTCATGTCCTTTCACAACAAATCCTTCAGGCTGGGACATAAAAACTTTCTCTTTTAGATCTCCATTTAAGAAAGTAGTTTCTACATCCATTTGATGGACTTTCCAACCAATCTGAGCTGCTAGGGCAAAGAGTGTTTGGATGGTAGCACATTTTGTTGTGGGGGGAAAAGTATCCTCATAATCAACCCCTTCCTTCTGTGCAAAACCTTTTTCCACAAGCCTGGCTTTGTGCTTGTCAAGTGAGCCATTAGATTTATACTTGTTCTTGTAGACCCACTTGCAGCCAATTGGTTGGGTTCCCAATGGAGGATCAACTAGCTTCCAAGTGCCATTCTTTATCAAGGCATCATACTCCTTTTGCATCGCTTCTTTCCATTCATCATGAGAAGTGGCTTCATTGAAGGAAGTTGGTTCAAAATTTGTAGACAAATTCAGTTCACAATCATAAGAAACATCCATATCAACAGGTGAATCAAAATCATCTATATCACCTCCATTTTTCCTGGTTTAATTTCTTGTTCACGTCTTTCCAATTTCATCAAAATGAACACTTTCACTGTCTTTGTTAGCCACTTTGGGGGACCTTTCTGAGATGGTCTAGGCTGCTCAGTTGATTGAGTTGGGACTAAATCAAAATTGAGTCTCCCAATGCTATCAATCACATCTCTCAAAGTATCATCAGTGGTTGGGGTTTCATGTGGGGGAGAGAGTGATTCAAAAGAAGATTCCACAGATTGATCCAGTATAGGAATCCCCCCTTCAAGGTGTGGAATCTAATTATCAAATTCTTGAAATGATTTTGCATTTGCGAATCTATCTAAGCGATCATGTTTCACTCAACAACATTGTCAGCTTTGGAATATTCAAGGAAGATTACATCTCTAGATACAACAAAATTTTTATTAACTTCATCACAGAGACGATATGCTTTGGAGGTGTTTGAATACCACAAAAAGATACACTTACAACTCCTTGCACCAAGTTTGTTTCTATATACCTTTGGTATCAAGGCATAACAGGTGGAACCAAAGACCCTGAGATGCTTTACCGAAGGAATGTGGGCATACCACATTTCATAAGGAGTCTTGTTTCTAATAACATTAGATGGACATCTATTCTTTACATATACAACCAATAGAACTCCATCAGCCCAAAACATCAATTTTACATTCTTGAAAAACATCATGGAACATACCATATTTAAGATTGTCATATTCATTCTTTCAGCTACTCCGTTCTGTTGGGGATTGTAAGGCACACTTTTTTGATGTTTGATCCCATGCTGGCGAAGATAGTTTTCAAATTCATTTGAAGTGTATTATTTTCCATTATCAGTGTGAATAGAGATAATATGAGATTTTGCATCATTTTCAATCCATGTATGAAAGTTCTTGAATTTTTGAAAAGCATCAGATTTTTCCTTAAATAAATAAACCCGACACATTCTGGTGTATTCATCAATAAATTTCATCATATATTTATTTCCATTTGTAGAAGGAATAGGCATTGGACCGCATAAATATGAATTAATGAGTTCAAGTTTTCTATGTTCTCTGGAATGTGAATCATGAAAAGACTGATTGCTATGCTTTCCTAGAATGCAAGCATCACATTGCTTCAGCTTCCTAGGAATTGTAGGAAAACTAGTAACATCATTTTTATTCAACAAGTGAAGGCTGTCATAGTTTAAGTGTCCAAATCTAGCATGCCATAATAGACTTGATGGAAATGTACCTTCATCATAATGAGAATTGTATGAGAAATTTTGTGCACGAGCAGAGGTACCTTGCAGCTTGAGAAGCCTTTCTTCTTCTATCCCCGTCATGACAAGTGACTGATCTGATGCTTTTCTCACCTCAACCTTGCCATCAAACATATGAATGGAGTGTCCTTGCTGGCGGATGTGGACCAAGGACAACAAGTTTCTCCTCAGCTGTGGGAGATATAAAACATCATGCAGAAGAAAGTCTGGAAGACTAGGCAATTTGAGCTTGATTGTGCCAAGCCTTGATGGCTTGAGTTTTGATTTGTCTACAAAGTATATTGCTCCATCAACATTGTTAGTAAATTCTTCAAAAAAATATCTTCTAAAATTCATGTGGCAAGTTGCTCCTGAATCAAGAAACCAATCATTTTTCCAAGAAGCAAGTGAAGCATTAAACAAGTCTTCATTTACTCCAATATTACAATGTGCCACAACATAGTGATTAGATTCAAGTGCTTTACCTTTCCCTTTGTCATTAGTTTTACCTTTGGGTTGATTTATTTCCTTCTCAGTTCTGTCCAAAGGCAACTTGCATGTCGATGCATCATTTGATCCATCTCTATTGCAATGTATGCAATGCAAATCAGACTTTTCTCCTTGAGACTGTCTACCCCCTTGCCTCTGAAATTTATTCTTCCTCTTCCTATTCAACCACCTCTTCCTCTGGAAGAATATCGAGCAATATTCTTATCTCTATGTGCAAGACACACAACCTCTTTAGAAGACTAAGAAGCTATATTCTTCCCAAATATTTCTCTCTCTCAAAAAATTTATTCACAAGGGACTCAAAGGTAATTTCTTTGAGGTTTCCATTTTCTTGCAATGACTCAAGATAATTTGAATAAGTGGGATAAAGAGAGTTGACAAAAGATATCAGAGGAATGCCTAGTTCAACACTAGTGACTTTGATATCATGCATAATAAATTTTACTTCTGATGTAAGAACAAGAAGATCATCATTTTGTAATTCAAAGCTAAACAATTTAATCATGATTTGAACAACTTCAAGCATAGAGTTTGGGTCATAGAGTTCCATATTTTTGTAAGGCTTCGAAAGCATTTGAAAATGGTGAAATATGGCGACTCACCTCTTCATTTACAGATGCTGAATCAAGGCATAGGCCTTGATGTTCTTATTTTCGCAAATGGTGAATTCCTTGTCTAAGGTAGGCTTTTTTGGTTCTTTGTCTCCTTCTCCAACACAAACTCCTTTCCACAGCTCATTAAAAATGAGAGTGTGTTTAATATTCCAAGACCACTAAGGATAGTTCTCCTTCGCATTTAGAACCACTCCATAATAGTATCAATAAGTTCATTTTAAAAATGTACTCTCCTGCCAATATATAAAAAAATGCACTTCTGGTGGTTAAAAAATGCAGTTAGGGGACATGGTATATGGGGGAAGGAGTATCTAGGGGAGGTGGTTATGGGGGAGAGGTCAACGATTGACCGAGAGTCAACAATACTAGAACAACGTTATACCAACGTATATTATATATAATATATATATATATATATATAATATATATATATATATATATTATATTATATATATTATATATATATGGAAAAATGCATTTAGGTAATATGGAACAACGTATTTATGTAACCGGTGTGCGGGATATGAGAAACAGAGCGGTGCGGTGAGTTATGACAACGGGATATGAGAAACCAAAGCGGGAGGAAGGTATGTTATGACAACGTTATGGAGTGATGAACCTGAATGTTCAACGTAAGAGTGCACAAAGGTGGTTTAATACAATGCAACAGAAGGAGAGGGCGTACAATGAATACACTTGTGGGAGCTGGGAGGGACTGCGTATGGGAATGGTAGAGCAATGAACACAGTCACTCCAATGTACACGTCATTCAATTGAATAAACATCTTCATGCATTCACCATATATGTCATTGAACATCAATCTTCTTCAATGTATGAGCTTGATAAGGAATTCAGATTATTGAAAGCACTTACCAAACGTCGCAACACCTCCAGGTTTTGACCAGGCTCTCACACCAATTCTTCAATCGTTTCGAACTTTCCAATGCACCAGCTTGCAAAGAAATGTCTCAACGCAGCAATACGGCCCCTTCAACAGTAAGATTACTATTGAATACACATGCAGTAACACACTTCAACGAATGTATTTAACAATGAACGAGATTTGTAGGGTTTTGACAAAGATTTCAGTCTACTAAAGATGCAGAACAAAGGGATAGAATATGGAAGAGAAATCTGACAGGAGTTACACTATAGAAAACTAATTTGGGACCTGTGCTTTGATACCATGTCAGGTTAGGAGGTAACTCCTCAAATGAACTATGTTTATTCATTTAGATTATTCATAGTTATATACACGAGGGAGTGACTCTTGGGTTTCACCTCCCAATGAATCTTCCTTTTCCATTATTTATTATTTACATTATTTACAACTGTTCACCCAATCCCCATGATTAGGTGTCAACAAAAAATATAACAGGCCCAGGCATGAGTAACACAAAACCAATAGGTCGTTCAAGGTGAGAGGCAGAGTATGATTATAGTTAAATAAGGAGAGGCTATTGGGTCCTAGTGAGAAAATCAAGGCTCCACAATATGATCCCTTTGAGATACTGGAAAAGGTGGGGCATAGTGCCTATAGACTTAATATATCCCCATATATGAACATTTACTTAGTGGTAAATGTAGAGAATTTGAAACTCTATGAGCCTTCCATGCTAGGTCAGAAAGAGGAACAAATCCTTGACATATTCGGTTGAAAATTTAGCTTCCACACAAAGCTAAATGGTAGACTCGAGAGAATTTGGAGGAAAAATTTGCTTTCCTCATTTAGTACAAGATTTTGGGGACCAAAAGCCTTCCAAAATGGGAAGGTGTGAAATTTATTGGATCATTATTTTATTTTCCATCCATATTGATGCTTTCATAGTGGAATAAGTGGAGGAATCAACTCACAAGAACATTTTTACCAGTGGGCACTAGTTTGGTGAATTTTGGCTTGAAACCTTTCATAAGGGAATTTAGGGCATAAAATGGAATTTTTTTTTTTTTTTTTTTTTTTTTCTTCAGGGGGGGGTGTGGGCAGGCCGCGGGGCGGAGTTTTTTTCTTAAGAATTGAATACCTAGCACTATTCTACACACAAATAAATATCTAATGAAGCAAGAATCACCTCAATCAAAGTCCATATGCAAAATTTATGCCTTTCAGAAGTTGCCCTTCATGTTTTGACCACCATGATTCAAGATGATTCCATGTCAACCCCCATTATTCATAGAAAATGGGCTAGCCATGTGATCATAATGAATAAGGCTCTAGAAGAGTTGATGTTGTAACTCTAGTTAAGAGTTGAAGGAGTAAAACATAACCATTAGTAGCCTATCGAGTTGTGTTATAACCATGCCACTAGGAGGAAAAGGGGTTCCATTCTATTTGAGTGAATTTTGTTCCATAGATGAAAATAAGAGTCAAGAGTGGATAGGGAGATATAAAACAAAGAGGTTTGTGCATGTCGCAGGCCATGGGCCATAGGCCTCACTTATTTGTACTTGCATCCATTTTCCATTCAGAGAAAGAGAACAGAGCAATCTCACCTCCCAGTTGGGTTTTCTCTCAAAAGGGTCTCCCAAATTATAAAATTGTGTTAATTTATGGTTTTTAAATTTATTTCGTTGTTCTATATTTTTTCATAATTATAATTTGCATGCATATGCAATAAACATTGATTAACAAATCCAAAAATCTAAGGAGAAATAAACCCTCATAGTGTAGATTTTGGATTTTCTAATATATTTTAGTACATATGTTGTGACAAATTGTCCAATAAAATATTTTTATGACAATTTATATATAAATTTTCAAATTGAAAAATTAAACAAACTTACACTTCTTATAAACTTAAATAATAATAAAATTAGTAATCTAAACATCTAGGTTATTATCATAGTAAATTCAAAAACCAATTTATGGAAATACATTTTTCTCACTCCCCTATTTTGGTTTAAAATCCTCCATCCCAATAATTTATGGTGCTAAAGGGAAGTCAATGGTACTCATTGTAGCAGTCATTATGCAAATGGAGGATTAAAAAATATAACTTTCAGTGTCACCATTTCTAACATTTAGATTTATGAAATTCAAGGTAAACCAAAAAAAAATAATAAAGATAAGTTTTTTTCTTTTTAAAGTAACGTGCAATTCAAAATCTAAATCAATATTAACAAAATAATTTTTATAGTGTTATTTTTTCCTTTTTTCTTTTGTAAATTTTGTCTATGATTTTTATTGTTAACAAAAATGATTACATTGATAAATATTTATGCCCACACCAGAAGATCTTGAGTAGCTTCTAAAATGACCAAAACACAACTGATCAAAACATTATTGAGACAACACTTATGCTAAGGAATACATATGTAAATACCTTGGATATAGATATGAAAACAAACAAACTATGACTGTCATAAGAAAATAACATCCTAGAGCCATTGACATCGCTCGATAGAATAAAAGTATAGTGATTACAAAAAGCAAAGAGTAGCTACCAACAATTAGAAGTAGACAATAAACATAGTGTATGTAGACCTCGTTGACCTTGGGAAGATTTGTCTTGCTTAAAGGAAGATCTCTTGAAGAAGTTTCTTGTGCAAGAATTAGGGTTGGAAGCTAGTTGATGATGGATTGAGCCTTGTTGATCTTATCCTATTGAAAGGATTTATTTAAGGGTTGACTTGGTGCTTGGAGGAGGACTTGGTCTATGGTTTGGGTCTTGATTATCTCATTTGAAGCAGATTCTATAAGAAGAGAAAATATTTTCTAGGTTTTCTACTTTGAGGGGTTTTTCCCTAGCTTGGAGCCTAATTTAGGTATCATTTGTCTTTACTAATTTTCTCTTGACAATTGTTTGATGAAGGAGAACTAATAAATAAAATATAAGAAGATAAATAATGTTCACAAGCAATTATTTAGGTTAGAAAAATAATAATTAATAGCTTCCATATTTCATTTTCAACATGGCATTAGAGCCAAGGTGAACAAGTGAAGGCAGCTGAGAAGATCATCTTGTGGAAATAAACAATGGTTTGCCAAGGAAAATCACTTACAAAAGAATCAAGACTACATCAAGCTCTCATCAAAGGAAGGCTTGAAGAGGAAGATTACAGGTAAGTTGTTGATCTCTCTTGAAGTATATCTATTTGGAAGGCATCTTTGAAACAAGCATCAAGCAAACTTGGTATCATTCATCACTCTTTGAAGTTTTGCTAAAGGTATCCTAGAAGACATATTTCTAGGACATCATTGAAGTCTCTTTGAAGATCTTGAAAGCCTTGAGATAGTTGGAGACATCATCAGAGAAGGGAAGACTCTTGATTGACAAGTACGTATCATAATTATCACTCTATGTCTAAATATTTAGTTCATATGGGTTCTTTCTGCAGGAAATATAATAATCTCGTTAAATCAACAAATTTCTTAGCATGGAAGAAAAGTATTGATTGGCACTTGCAGAACATGAAGTAATGGAATATGTTCTCGTGAGATTATTGAACCTAGCAAAGATAAGACTCAAGAACTAGCAAAATACAAGAAAGGAGAAGTGAGGACACAAAGGATAAATGTTGAATACATTAAGGATCATATTGTTCCATTTTTGCTAATTTGAATACTTTTAAGGCTATGTATGACT